>LPNX010467785.1:78781-212434 GCA_001517045.1 Pseudotsuga menziesii | reverse complement strand
TGAAATTCTATTGGTTCTTGAATTCCAACTCACAAAAAATTATTTTGGCACGTTTTCTTATAAGGCCCATTTTAGACCCCAAATTTCCTCTAATGCTAAGTTGTAGTGATTGTATCCTTACCATCATTCATACAATCTCATAACTCATTCAGAGTAAACCACCACTTATTCTACAAGTGTATTTAGAATCCATGTCTTACATTGATTGTGAGATGGTCATAAGTATTTTAAAGTCGTGCAATGTCAGTACATAACACCACGATCGTAGTTAAACCCTGGTTCAGAGAAATCTCGAAATACAAAATTTATAATAAGATAATAAAACAACACTCATTCTTGAGTGGCTCAGCCCCCTTATTTAAGCCAGTGAATTTTTGAAACAAAATAGTCTATTTCAATTGGTGGTGTCCCACACATACTCTTGCAAGGTTAGTCCATAATGTTATATGTCATTCATTCACTTATCACTTTTTTTAAATGTCGCTTGTAATTTCCCAAACTCAAAATTTAGATCTTAAACTCGATCATTAAGGCAGAGATTATAATATATGAACTATAATGATTTAAAAGTAAAGATCTTACTCTATGCTTTGGCATTCAAAAGACTCATCTAACAAAATAAATCAGAGATGATATTTTTCCTTTTGATCCATTCGACTAAGTTACATGTTACGCACATGCGTCATATAAATTCCATCAACAGTTTTTGCTAGTTATACCCCATCCCCAAATCAATGCATTTGCAGAATTTGGACGCCCTGACACATTATCAAACTGAAGGAAAGTCCAATGTTTTACCAACAGTTTCAATGACAACTTTATTAGACCTATGCAAGCCAACACAATGCATTACATAGATTGGGCATCGACTAAAATGTGATACCAAATTCACACACTTTGATCAAAAAAAATTTCAGGCATCAAATCCAGATATGACTTAGACCAAACCATCATTACATATGTAAATATTGTAAAGCATTGTTAACCACTGACCAATCGTAACGATCTAGTCACAACAATTGACAAGTAATTTATACCTATCAGCTTCCCCCTGTGAGTAACACCTACACACAGAAACATATTTATTCATAAAAATGCTATAAATTAATCAGCAATTTCTGATAAGAAGTTAACATTCATTTTCTGAGAGTCTATTGTTACACATAGAACTAAATAACATTCAGTTCTTCTCCTCATTTACTTATTATGTGTATCATCTGACCATTAGGTTTATTAGTTCATGATAGTCAGACTAGAAACATAATTCTTCTTTATAACATATGAACTTAGGACCCAAAGTCGTATGCTAGTTAGGTGCATACATTCTAGGTGTAACAAATGTTTCCTAACACTCGTGGTAATCACACTATGTCAATACATTGTTCCTTAATCACATGATTACATTTTTGTACGAGTTACTTTTTAACCTACATATATCCATTGTTGATATTGTTCCTAACTCATACTTGTTTTCTCATAGTAGTGATTCATTCTTCCTACATAAGACAATACGCATGTTAATAATTATTTTAAAATTTAATAGGGTTCCTCTTTTAAGAAAGCTACTTTGGTTTGACAGTATTAATCATTCCTAGGTTTCCATGATGTTATTGTGATTTATGCACTTCACTTGTTAGCATAACTCTTCTTGTCCTGATCATTAAGTGAGGAATTTATTTCTTGACAAAAATAAATGCAGTTATAGAAAGATTTCTTGTTTATACAGTTAGCCCAAAGTCAATAAGACTAATTCACCTTTTATCAATAGGTGGTCCAACTATAATTTACCACATAGTTTCCTAATTAATCATTATATCAATCCATTTCTACTTATACTACCCATAGTATATAGTAGAGAAGGTTTATAGATTAATAATGAATATTCAAATCAGACTGATATATTTAGTGTCCAAAATAAATCGATCTAACTTTCCAATGCATACTTTGCATATAAACAAGGTCATTCATTATATGTTTCAATGTAGCCCTAAACTAGTAAGTTTCTTGTCAATAAAATTTTAAAGTCACTTTATAATTTGTAGCACGGATCCGATTTGATCACTGTTAATAGTTTCGACATATGCTTCCCCACTCACTTAATAAACATAACCAATGCTTAACGAGGCACAATTCCCCTTTAGTAGGATACCACAGACTTTTGTCAAGTAACATCCTTATTGGTCACTTTCGAGCATCGAAGATGGGTCATTGGCTTAATTAAAGAATCATTGTATTTCACTAATCATATACATACTTCAATTTGGTTATAACTTCTACATATATAAGTTGACATCTATACTATTCCCTCATGTTTTGAAAAAAAATAAACCGTATGCATACTCTTAGTAGGCCATAACAATTTTATCGTAAGCATTGTGCATATATCAATTTTCTTAAGAACCTCTTTCATACCTTTTTAGTTGAGTCTCTACTCAAACCATGAAAGGCACTTATCTTGTTTTATATGACTAAGCCATCGGTCGAGTCTAAGCATAATCTTCATCTATTGATCGAAAAAAAAGGCCTTCGATTCCATCAATTCCTCGTCTCTGAAAACAATTTTTTTTTGTTAGTTTATTTCGATATTTATAACATCAAGGAAAACAAGGAAACATGGAACAAGCAAGATAGTGAAACTTGTATACTTTATGCTCAACCCATGTAGATCCAAGTGCTTCAACTTGGGCTCTGATACCATATGTAATGTCCCCATATCAGGAAGATCAAAATTTTTTTTTGTTAGTTTATTTCGATATTTATAACATCAAGGAAAACAAGGAAACATGGAACAAGCAAGATAGTGAAACTTGTATACTTTATGCTCAACCCATGTAGATCCAAGTGCTTCAACTTGGGCTCTGATACCATATGTAATGTCCCCATATCAGGAAGATCAAAATTTTTTTTTGTTAGTTTATTTCGATATTTATAACATCAAGGAAAACAAGGAAACATGGAACAAGCAAGATAGTGAAACTTGTATACTTTATGCTCAACCCATGTAGATCCAAGTGCTTCAACTTGGGCTCTGATACCATATGTAATGTCCCCATATCAGGAAGATCAAAATTTTTTTTTGTTAGTTTATTTCGATATTTATAACATCAAGGAAAACAAGGAAACATGGAACAAGCAAGATAGTGAAACTTGTATACTTTATGCTCAACCCATGTAGATCCAAGTGCTTCAACTTGGGCTCTGATACCATATGTAATGTCCCCATATCAGGAAGATCAAAATTTTTTTTTGTTAGTTTATTTCGATATTTATAACATCAAGGAAAACAAGGAAACATGGAACAAGCAAGATAGTGAAACTTGTATACTTTATGCTCAACCCATGTAGATCCAAGTGCTTCAACTTGGGCTCTGATACCATATGTAATGTCCCCATATCAGGAAGATCAAAATGAAAATCTTTTTAAGAGACTAATGTACCTTGGAATGAAATGTCAGTAACATTTTGCAAATGGTAACATGCAAACTAACATGCACATGAATTGTAACATACCCTCAGTATATTTTTATTTTAACCACGGGGTGGATTATTTATTTCATTTTAATCAATTTTGTTAACATACGACAAAACATAATGACATAATCAAACATGTTTTCAAAGAGATCATACCAAAGTCTTACTTAAATATGAAATTTAGAAGAGGAATTATTTTCCCCTCATCAAATGTGGTAGAGGCAAAAGAATAACTACATGTAGTACTACAATCCCAATGACCATACACACAATGTCAAGGTTTTAAATGGTATATTAATTTAAGGGATTTCCCATACCATCTTAAAAGTAGCTACGTATAAAGAAAGTGTATTCTTATTATAGAAGATAAATTCCATATTTCTACTAATATGCATTATATGCGAATGCTAAAGAATTCTCATAGACCTCCGAATGATACATGTACCCTCCATTAATATTTACACATCAACACTTAAACATGTGAGTTACTTTCAAGGAGTCCTATGGAAAATAACACCAATACTCAATTAATCATTGCACCTCAACACTTAAACATGTAAGTTACTTTTCAAAGAGTCCTATGAAAAATATCACCAATACCCTAAATTAATCATTCCACTTCAACACTTAAACATGTAAGTTGCTCTTCAAAGAGTCCTATGAAAAATAACACTCAATTTAATCATTTAACATTATAGTGGAGATAACGCAAGAAAAATGCAAAGCATAGGGGAGAAGCTGATAGACGTGGTTCACCCTATACTTGGGGTTACATCCACCAAAATGTTGTCTTCTTATTTATTAAACGCAACGTCATATGAAGTATACAATACACATAGCACACATTACATATGATGTGTTATGCTTCTCATCCTTTCATAGTTTTCTCAGGAGCTGAGAGGTTCATAAATTACTAAAGGTCCTTCTAATAAGCATGCCCCTTTTAGAAGATCCATTGTTCACTTGGAAATACACAACATTTATAAGCTCACAAAAATTTACACTTACTATTTGAAGGGAAGGTAAATTTCCCACAAGCAATTCCTTTGTCAAAATTATAGCTATAATATTCAACATGATACTTTCATCAATGATTTGTCCACATGCATGCTCTGTAAGTTCTTATTTGGTTCTACAATGAGAGAGTGTGTTCCTCTTCCTATCATATCAGAAGACTTTTAATAATTATAGCCCTGGATGAGAGATGGAAGACAATTTCGTTTACGACCGGTCATCCTTCAAACGTAGGAAAATAAAAAGAAAGAGGTTGCGACTTGACTCCTTCAGGTTATTACAACTTAAACATAGGAAACAATACGCAGAAATATCAATAAAAAATAATGCATGTGGGTATAGAGACTACTAAATGAATCTGAGATCAATGTTTAAACAGCCATCAAGATATAAGTTTTGATCAAATGTCTACACCACATGCAACCAGATCTATTTACAACTAGTGGGATAGGTGAACTCACAGGTGAGGAGTTGATTCGTGAAGTTCTCTTTCCGATCCATAACCAATACCGGCAAGAGAAGCACAGTTTTGAATCTTATTAAAACCACGCAGAAAAAAATGTGTGATCTTTTCGCAATCAAACCCTATGGAAGGTATTGTTTGCCTATGTCAGTACATATAAATATCGCAGAATTCAAACCTATCATGCATGCTGACACCCAAGGATTCAGTAACCCAGATCTATGATGGTATTGATGGTGGAACAAGGTATTTTTTGCCCCAAAATAAAAGGGTTGGAGATACAGAGATATACAATGGATCTACAATCACATTCAAAACAATGGATCTGTAGTCACGTTCAGAATCTATAATGGGTCTACAATCACGTTCAGAAACTGCAATTGCTTTCAGAAACTACAATGGTTATACAATCTCATTTAAACTACAATGGATCTACGATTGCATTCAAATGCTACAATGGATCTACAATTGCATTCAAACGCTACGATGGATCTACAATCTCTATGGTAAAAATAAATTTCGAAGCATTAAGGACAGAAGTGCTATCTATCGAATCATGGCATGAGGCATCAAGACAAACATTAAACAATAATGCTCACAAACATTGCAAAATATAAGGTGTATAGGGGCAGAATGTTAGCTACCCAATCCTTGCATGCTGCTCTCCAGAAAAATGTTATGGCTTGGCTCTGCCTTCCTCAAAACTTCCACCGGTGATCTCTTGTAAATATTTACCCAACTTCAAAAAGGTTGTGCTAGAGGTATGTTCCCGTTAGGACCTAGAACTCTCCTTCCAAGAAAACCCCGGAGAGGTGTCCCTTACCCATGCGTCCCTTCTTTTTAACTATCGTAGCAGAAGATTCCCCAAAAAAAGACTGTCATACACCCCTGATTTTTACCTCACTCCAGGAATAACTAGCACAATTTCCTCCTTGAAAACCGTACCCTCTTAACTATTCTTTAGTAGAATAGAATCCCTATGTTCCCTACCTTTTCTAACTATAGATTTAAGGAATTACTACGCTTGGATTTTTCCTTAGAAAAACCCCANAAATCAACCATATACATATGTATATGGTGTGAACCTAAGCCTAGTCATTACATTTGCAAATTTTCAAGGTGAGATGAGGTCACGTTAATATATATATCAAAAGTCGGTTCATATATTTAAATGTGAAATCGTTGTTTATGCAGCCAGGTTATTCCTTCAGTTGTTTATCTCTGATATTATATTATATTATATATATATATATATATATATATATACATAGATTCACATCTAGGTATGTACTCATACGTATACTTATATTCATGTATATATATATATGCATATGTTTGTCTTGTATTTATGCATGTACCTTAACGTTTGTTCTTACCATAATTGGACCACTATCGAACCAACATTGTTCACGTAGCCAGCATTCTCTTGTTACCATATCAAACTTGTATGAACCCAGGTTACACTTTCCTAGATCCCCCAAGTCCTTGTTAATCACGACCCTTCCCTCTTAGTGAAATTTTTTGCTCGTCACTGAGGTTGTGCAAAAGTATTAGGTCTCTCAAGTCTACAACTTAGGAAATAGATCTCTTAACTTACACAATTCTTACTGGTGGGGCCTTGGCCTTTAGCTACTCACCAGAGAATCAACTACAATAATTTTCAAAGTTCACAAAATATCTAGGGTAGGTGAGAGGGATGTTACATGGAGAGCCCCCACTAGATGTAATCACATAATAGGAGACCAACGGAGTTGATGGTTCCTCAGTCCAACTTGTCGTTTTCGATCGATGTCTAGTTGAAAGTAGGCTCAAAATGTGGTTCAGGACACTTCGTGACTTTCAATTCGGGAGAAAAAACCCAAATAGAGCAACATAATTACATTTCATTGGCTCTTGCAAGTGTGTAAGGGAAAGGCTGATATGCGAACACTACTAATAGTTGCACAAAGGAGGATTTTGTAGAGTTGACTCACCAATCCAAGAGTTGCATTCAAGGAAACTGAGAAAAAACATAGTTTGTGAAATCAATGCATAATGTAGTCAGTGGGCTTTGCATACATGATGGAGAGCCCCCTAGATGTCATCGCATTCCAGGAGACCAATGGGGTTGAAGTATTGTTGATTTGACCTCTGGTTTCCAATTTATGTCGAGTTGAAAGTCACCTCAAAATGCGGTTCAGGGACACTTGGTGACTTTTGGTCTACGAGCGAAAAAACAAATAGAGCAGCATAATCACATGTCGTTGGATCCTGCAAGTGTGTATGCGAAAGGATGATATGGGAACACTACCAATAGCCACATGATCTAGGTTTTTTCATAGTTGATGCACCAATGAAATATTTTCAATATTTGACCCACGAATATAATTAAATGTGCATTAATATAACAAAATCATTAAAAGTAAATCACAACAACTCGTGAACAAGTTATTTTTTGAATTTTATTTGTTAGTGTTTAAAGACACCAGGTAGTTCTCGTCACCTCCAATGTGTTGTATATCGTGTTTGTATCCTAGGCCCATGAAAGGCTATATATTAGTACTCTCATAAGAAAATAAAGAGAACCCAATGAAAATGTAAAAATATTATTTATAGATAACTCGCCTGAGCATGTAGGATCATGTTTATATTGTCCAAGATCTCGTGAATAGTAGGATGTCTGTGAATGCTTACCATCAATCATAGGTTAGTACAATGGGAATGAACTAAGGGCTAACTCATTCAAATTGTTCTTAAACACACACTTTAAAGTTTAAATAACACATTTGAAAATCTAGCCACAATAGACAATCTAGTAACACTTAATAAAGTAGTCACTTGAGTAGGCCATTTGGATAATATCTACCTTCGATGGTGTTCATCAATATCTCATGCTCTAAATGAGGTAGCAAGTATCGTACCTGTGACTTATTTTTGTTTGAAAGTGTTTACAACTTGATGTTTATACCAACTACTGGGTTGGTGAAGTGGTATGCAATAGATCATGGTCTATAATCCTGATATACATATCCACCCTTCCTTTTCTATTGTGCAGGTAGTGTCAAGTACTCCCCTTTTATAACCATCGATCCATTTGGGAATTCAATATTTTCATTGGATGTAACAGGTTCAAGAATGGTTTGTTTCCCCTCTAAGCAACATTCCAACCAATATTTAGAACCCATTTATTATTTGTTGGGACAACCACCGCATATATCTACCCTGTTTAAGGAAATAGGTCAAGTTAACAATACATTTATTAAAAAATTTCTTGCATGTAACGTAAATAAAATTTCTTTAAATGTAAAGGCTTGTAGTGATTTAGGTACTACAAATTTACTCTTTTTGTACCTGCTTCTATGAGATACAATATGTGCTCATTATTTGTAGAAATATATGTCTGATCATCTTCCAAATTGTATATTTCATTAACCCCCTTCAAATTGGTTCCAAGTGTCACTGAATCCCATATATCAACCATATTTGTATACTCACAATCATCCCATTCATCGATGCTATAGGAACCACAAAATAAATCCTTCAATCGTGTCAAAATTTGTAGGGTCGATATGTCTAAGCTTCTAACTGAATGAGACTTTTGAGTTCCATGCATGTTGTTCACCTGATGTGTGTTGGATTGTTACACATTTATCACCTCCCAGAATATTCTCCACACTAGGTTTTTACTTGTTTCTTGTTCTCCCATCACAGATCCACACCATTTCTCTATAGAGGTAGTGGCTCAAAGGAAATCACCTGTAAACTTCATCTCATGCTCTCCTTTCCCATGACCAAACTAAAGTAGTTCCATATATGTGGCACATGGTACTTTATGTGCAACAAGCACAATAATTGAAATACACATGCATTCTTGAACTGTCCAACACAACCATCTGACCAAATGGAATGATGACAAAATGGTATATCCATAGCTATCACATGATCATAGAATAATTTAAATCAATTTTGCACGTAATGGATGTCATGGGTTTGACCGTCACTTATGTAGAAGTGAATTTCTTCCAATATCACAAGTTTCTCTTCGTTGCTATATGTCCCATGTTGATAATTGATATGGACCATTATGCTCACCTTCTCTGAGTGATAGTACTAACTTTGTATTTCATTTTGTGGTTGTATGGCATAATTTTATGCAAATTCAACCACTGATAGTATTGTTTCGGGAGGGAAGGTGTCTCGAAATATTCTGAATTATTCATCTCACCACCGTGCCATTTCAACATGCTGAATGTACTGTTGGATATTTCCATGGAACTATGAAATAAATTCACATACTTGCACATGGTGGAAAAAACATAAACCATGTTATAAAACAACATAAAAATATTTACATGAATATTAATATGTTAATAAATTTTTTCATAGAACAACATAAATAATACAGTCATTTAAATGAGTATTATTCGTGTACATTTTCACCTATGAAGTGACCAATTTAATCTTCCTTCTTTCTTTCCCATCATGTAGGTGATATGTCTCATATTGATAGTTCTGCTTCTCACCAATTGTACTCCCGAATGGTTAATATTCACTCCCATGGATGCAATCAGACCATAATGATAGCCCATCACATTTGTTGCAAGAACCCTCTACATATTATTTTAACTAATATGTCTTCCCATCTTTTCTCAGACACATTAATGTATGGATGAAATATCTAGATGACATTGGCGGTACTGTACTTGAGCATTCCTGCACATGGGTAGGGTGCAAAACATGATGTATATGTGGAAATGTATGATAATATATATATCAAACTCTATGTGGTATATACAAAAACAAGTGTTATGGATGGTATTGATTCTAACATTACAAGGATTCTATTTTTCACAAGATATTTTCCTGAGCCTTAGCTCTACATGGGAAACTTTAAACATCTCAAACAACTGAGTTTGTGTCATGTCAAATAATGTTTAACATTATTTTCATTAATCATAGAACCTCTACAGCCTTTTAACACATCCTTTGTGTTATAAAAATGCTTAGTTTTATCATGCCAAAAAAATTTCACTAGTCCCTTCACTTCTTTGACTAAATTCATGTATTTACGGAGCAAACTACCGCTAAATTCCCATAATGTTTCCATTTGTCCCTCTACATCAAGGCTGTCTCTTCTTACTAAATATTTTTCAACTATATTTGGATGTAAATTCACAATTTGTGATGTGTATTTAAGTAAACGATGTTGTCTTGTGGATATACTCACAATTGATTAAGCCAAGATGCAACGAACTTGCATTTCAGTCTTGTGAACGAGTTTTTTTAGCAATCAATGTGAATGCATCAGTAAGATATTTAACAATGTGATTACTTGATTTGATATTATTCAATGTTCTTATGCCTACATTTCTTATAACAGTTTCCATCCTCCTAGATTTAATCAGAGCTAAAAAGAATTGGCATTTACTGACTAAATATTTTTGACAAAAATATTGTTTCATTATTTGAGAACAATGACAAAGGATAGTGCATTTTGGAACCTTACATTTCATGTAATTAAATTATATCTCCCCTAATTGTATGCATTTAGGAGTTCTCTTTCACGTTGATGCGACATTTTTTGTCGTTTGAAATGTTGGAGTGACGTTTACATCCACTGCAGGCTGACAACTTCGATTAGGAGATTGAACCACCTGGCATGGCTGTTGTGGATCCACGGTTGCATCATTGGGACCATAATGATTGAAGTATTCAAAAAATTGTGAGCTTAATAATGCACCAATATTTTCATCTCCCTAATAACCAGCTTCCATTGATGGTGCATTATCCTCCTCAACCTCTATGCCATGGATCTATTCTTTTCCCTGAGATGTTAGGGAACAAGTATTTGATGCAAAGTATGGTGTTCCATCCATTGAAGTCAATACTGAAATGTTGGTTGTTGGATACTATATCATATTTTCCACTATCAAATTCCTCTTCTTTGACTCTTTCTCTGGGGTATACAAAATTGAATTTTCTATTGAATTTATCTGCTTCACCTGTTGAGTGGGAATGGGATGTATTTGTTGATCGATTGAATGTTGATGATTTCTTAAATCTTCCCTCTTATTTTTTCAACTTCTTCAAGTGTGAGCACCTTCCTCACTGATTTATGGCCTCTATTACATACATTCCACATTTAAATACACCCAAAATTTTACAATACCTATGGATTTGTGTAATAAATGCTAAAATGACAGGTTGAATAGTTCTCTGTGCATGAGTTTTGAGAAATTATTTATTTTTCTATAATAAAAGTGTCCCATGACCTGCAACCCAGCATTTTTTTATAAAACCCCATATCAGATATGCGATATAAGACATGTTTGTTTTAACACATATGTGTTATATCACGCATGCATTATGCATACATACACCTAACAGTCACTATGCAAAATGTGATCATCATATTTTATATTCGATATAACACATATGTGACATAAAACATATGTGATCTAGTGCATATGACATAGGAGAAATTAACATTACATTAATTAAGCTAAAAGAGGGGGGGATCCAAGGAGGGAGACAAAGGTGTAGAGGGAATCATAGGAGGGAGGGATGGGTAGGGGATATATATGGGGAGGATGAATGTGAGGTAAATATAAGTGGGACATGTTACTTGGACCCTTGAAGGAACATGGTTTCAACATGGGACACTTTGTCCTCTCTTGATGATTCGAAAGGTCCAAAATTTTTTTGGGGAGATGACTTTGTTACTGATAGTAATGGGAAGGGTAGGATTGATCTTGACCATGGTTCTTTCAATGATGTGTTTTATGTCCCAAGTCTTGCTGCTAACCTATTGTCGGTGTATTATATGAACCACACTAGGTATCCTAATATTCTTCTCTTCTCTCCCAATGATGTTTAAATATCATATATTTCAAATGGTAGAGTCACATCAAAAGGTGTCTTGGATCATAGTTCAAAATTGTACAAGTTTTCCCATTTCCTACCTTTCTCTAACCCCTCTTCTCTTCTCACTCATGCTTATGAAGCAAGAAATATTTGTCATGAGAGATATGGACATCTTAACTACAAGTATATTTAATATTTGAGCGAAAAATACAGGGTCATAGGGTTACCAAATATCAATTTTCTAAAGGAGTCTACCAAGGTTGCATCATAGGAAAACACCCAGAGCATAAGTATGAGAGAGTCAGTCATGAGAGAACCTTTTCACCCCTTGATTTAATACATAGTGAAATTTCCGTTCCATTCTCTAATATTTCCATGAGTCAAGAAAAATATGTCCTAACCTTCATAGATGACTTTTCTAGGTATTGTTGGGTTTACTTCCTAAAGCATAAGACTAAAGTTTTTGACCTCTTCAAGGTCTTTCAAGCCTTGGTTGAGAACCTGTATGGGAGGAAAATCGAGATCCTAAGATATGATAATGGTGGAGAGTATGTAAATTTTGAGTTCATCCATTATTATTAATATGCAGGTATCCATATGCAACATTATATTCCATACATACCTCAGTAAAATGGTGTTGATGAGACGAAGAATAGATCACTCAAGGAGATGATAACCTATATTTTGGAGTCTAAAAATTTGCCACCAAATTTTTGGGCTGAATCAATAGATTGTGCTTCCTATATGTAGAATAGGGTGCCTCACAAGAAAATTTATGGAATAACTCATTTCAAATATTGGAGTGGGAACAAGCTAGATGTGACCCATTTCAAGGTTTTTTGGCTCAAAGGCTTGGGATAGAATTCCAACTGAAAAGATGAAGGATTTGCAACCCAAAAGTGAAGAGTTCCTATTTTTTGGGTATTCTGAATATTCCAAAGTTTCAATCTGATCAAATTTAGAACTAAAATATATTTCATCGGAAGGAGTGTTCTGTTTGAAGAAGAGCCTTTACTAGCAACCAAAATTGGAGAATCTTCTTCATCACCATCACCATTGCATGTAAGTAAAGAGGATAATTAGTTTTCTGATTCTAATATGTATGATAAGGATGATTTAATTTCATATCCTAAAATTAATAAAATACTAAAATGGGAAACAAGTACCATTCATGCAGCCGGGGAACTAGATAGGAATCCTAGTGACACTAGGAGGACTAGATCTCAATTTGAGAGTGTCCTTTCAATGAAAGATCCATTATTTGTTGAGAATTGTTATTTTATGGTTGAATCATAAACTCAAACATATGAATATGAATTATATGATCCAATATGGAAAATATCCATTAAGGAATAATACAACTTGCTCCCGAAGAATGACACATGGGAACTAGTTAATCTCCCCCTGGGGAGAAAGCTACTAAAGTTTAAGTGCATTTATAAAACCAAATTCGATGTTGATGGTTCACCTTTGAAATAAAAGGAAATATTGGTAGCTAAAGGATACTCACAAGTTCAAGGTATTAATTACAATGATACCTTTGCACCAGTGGCAAATATGGACTCCATAAGGCTAGCTTTGGCCATTGTAGCTTTAAGGCAATGGGAGGTGCATCACATGGATGCAAAGTGTTCCTTTACACATGGAGATATGAAAGAAGAGATTTATACATAGAAACATGAATTTTTTGTCTCTAATCCATGTTTGGTGTGCAGGTTAAAGAAATCATTGTATGGGATAAAGCAAGCCCCCGGGGCTTGGTATGCCAAGATTGATGGGTTTTTGTTGTCACAGAACTTTGTTCGATGCAAGTCTGATATGAATGTATATTTGAAGATAATACATGTTTATTTAATGATTATTGTTTTTTATGTGGATGAAATATTGATAATAGGAATTTCTGTGAAATATATTTCCTCCTTGAAGGATGCACTGAACCAGGGCCTTGACAGTGACAAATTTGGGATTGTTGAGTCAATTCTTGGGTCTTGAAAATTCTCAAAAAAACCATGGGATCAAGGTAAATTAGTCCAAGTATGATTCATATCTTCTCAAGAAGTTCAGAATGAAGTATTTGAATCCAATAAAGACTCCATTCCTTTTTTGGGTTAAGCTTGAAGAAGCAAGTTCTTCTCCATTGGTAAATAATACACTGTATAGGCAATTGATTGGGTGTTTGATTTTATTGGTTCATACTTGAACTAATATATCTTATGTAGTTACTATTGAATCTAGACACATCGATCATCCTCATGAAATCCACTGGAGGGAATCCAATATAATATTAAACTTTGTTCAAGGAACAAGAACTCGTGGTATTTTCTATGCAGCGAAACCTAACTTAGAGCTAGTTGGATTTACTGATAGTGATTGGGCAGGTGATAACACCAAATGAAAGTATACTTCAATATTTTTGTTTACATTTACAGATGGACCAATAATTTGGTTAATTAATAAGTAGATTTCCATTTCACTCTCATATATAGAGGAAGAGTATAGAGGAGCTATGAATGCAGCTACTCAATGTTTGTGGTTGCAGGGAATACTTGGAGAGTGTGGGATCGAATAAGAGACTTCCACTATCATATATTGTGAAAATCAAATAAACATTTGAATATCCACTAATCCAGTTCAAATACAATGAACAAAACACATTGAGACCCATATGCATTGTATCAGGGAGCTTGTGCATGATGGTACCATTGCTCTGCTCTACTGCACATATTCAAAGCAAGTAGCAGACATATTCACCAAGGTGTTTTCTGAGAATACCTTCAGTAATATCAAATCACTACTAGGGATTTTTTATCACATGGTGAAGAATGATTGATAACAATATTTCCAAATTTTTTGTTCATATCCATGTTTAAGGGAGGATCTTCCCCTTGGGTTTTTTGCCTCTTTCCTTGGTTGTATGGACAAACAGTATGAAAAGGGTGACTAAGCCTTGTTGCTAGGGCCTATAATCTGATATATTTTTCTGATATTTTACATAAATTCAGGCTTAAGGGGGTGTCTTAGAATAATCAAACCCATAGCTACACTTAGGATAGATTAATTTGTCAATTTTGTCATATTCCTAGATTCCTTACTATGCTAGTTGGTATCCACTTGCACCCAGAAGTCAAGAAATGCTAAAAATGGATTAAGGAGAAATTTAGAAATATATTGGAAATATTATGACAAATTTCATGTCATTCCATAATAGTAAAAGGGTAGTTTTTCTTTTTCCTGGGTTGCTTTGCTTTTCAACGGTTTTAAGGGAAAAATGAAAAGCAAGTCTTGGAGTAACTACCATGTTTTTTTCCTAACTCATCGTCCTTATTTTTATCCATCCAAAATAATGGATATGATAAATTTCCATCACTTATCATCTGGTACATATCACTCAGCTAATTTGTGATCATATTGGCATATTAGAAAAGTGATTTATGTGCCTATGGGGGGTTTAGACTAGTTTAGTAAGCCCGATTTTCATCCAATTCGAATAAAATCCTTATTATTTTGAATATCTCATGTAATTATATATTTGGACATCCTATTAATTTATTAGTTTGTATTATGTACACTTATTCAATAGAAGTTTGTTTTATGCTCCATATTCAGTCTCCTTTTTGTAGAATTTTTCATGCCTGACTAGTAATTTTGTGAGTAACTGATCTACAAATTGTGATTACATTCCACAAGAGATATATATTGAAGCAATATTTTCACAAGTTTCTTATTCAAGAAGAAATTTTATCTTGATATGAAAGCTTCATCCTGATTCTACGTGCTTATTTTGAGGGGGGTATTTTCCCCATTAGGTGTTTCCCCATTTCCTTGGTTTTATTAAGCAATTATTATTATTTTTTTCATTTAGGTTGTATGTGTGACCATTGGTATTATTTTGCATGTCCTAGTTTGTCCAAATTCAATATTAAAGGGGGTTTTTGAATTAATAATCCTCCCTTTGACTAAATCAACCTAATTTACCACTTATCCTAAGTATATGAGAGAAACATGTTCTTACATAGTTAACTTAAGTGATCCGGACCTCCTCCTTCAATCAGGGAGCCTAAATAAGCCTCCTCCTTCAATTAGGGAGAAAATATGCTCTTATCTGCATGACTAATGCACCTCATTCAGTCAACTGGAATCTATCACATCTGCTTTTCAGTTCACTATAGTGTTAATGGATCCTTTATCTTGATTTTACCTAATCTTGAGCTATATTAAGTTAAAATGGAGTGTTAAAGGTGCCCTCACCTCATTTCTGTGACTCAGTTCAGTTTAACTCAACTAACTAAAGTCTGATACGTTCCTCTACCTACTTCTTGCAGTGCAGTTGAGTTCTTAGTTAGTTAGAGTAAATTATGTTGTAGTTTAGTGGTTAATTGGTGTGTGGAGTGGTGACTAACTAAAACGTAATCCACTCTCATGCATTCAATTAAAATTACCTCTCTAGGATTCAAATTTCTTGTATATAAATGCCATTATAGCATATTGTAATGTATCTTCTGATTAATGATTAATAAATACATTGCAGCAAGCCTTTAACACAATTTCTACCATTTATTGAGTAAATTGATCTATAAAAACTTTTGTCTTGATTCTAATATTGTTGTGCCTCAATTTTATATGTTCAACATATCTCTATCTTTCTATAGTATTAATTGGTGCAATCACCATTAGATTTGCATCCTCAAGTGTTAATATCATTTTCTTAAAACTCATAATAGTCTAATTATCAATGGCCCAATCGATCCCTAGAAGCACGAGATACAAATTTGTATCATCAAAAATCTATATCACCTCAAAGTCTGCATAAGTATTCATTCCTTCTATCTCAATAGGAACCTATGTCAGTCGACCAATAGGAAACAAATTTGACTGATTGGTTAATCTTAGTTGGATAGGAGACCTCACTAGTGTCGAATTTTCCATACTTTCCCATGCCTTTGTGGTGAGGGTGTTAAAATATAACCCCAAGTATAGAATAATATATCCCATGTCATAATTACTTATTTATGGATTTATCCTTAGCTCGCAACCAATTTTCAGTATTTTCGCATTATGGTTAACACCTTTTTGGTTGCACATCTAATTGAGGTTCTTAGACTAAAGCTGATAGTTCCATGACAACATCTTTGTATTGTATTAATGCTAAACAACTTCTAAATATTTTTTTCAATTTACTGACCTTCTTTGTGGGTAAATAACTATTCGAATCTTTCAAGCATTTCTAGGATCGGTCCTTCATTCGGTACAACAATAGAATTCGACACTTGATTTATGTCGACAAACTCATGTTGTACATACAAGAACACTTCATTAGAGGAAATTTCAACTCAAAATTGGCCTCCTAAGGAAAATTAATAAAACAATAGTTAAAGTAATAAAAAAATATTTATTAATTTTGGAGGAAGAAAAGAAAAAAACTATTTTTTTGTTTGTATTTTCGACATATATCCCTTTGTTTTTACTCAAATTTCAATCGGGAGAGCTCGTTGGATGCATAATTAAATTCTGCATCCAACGAGTACCTACTCGGCATACTTTTGATAGACCATGCTACCCCAAAAACAAGAAATACCTGAAAAAATGTGATGATGATGTCATACCTAAAAAACACTGGGAGATATGTAGAAAATACGAACAAAAAAGTAGTTTATTTTATGATACCTATCCCCAAATTTATATTAAAAAAATGTTTAAAACCTATATGGTATTTCAAATTTAAATCAATTCCATTGGCTAACACATGATGACATGGAATTTGATTTAGGGTTGAAAGGCCCATTTTGAGTTCAAATTTCCTCTAATTCCTCTTCTTTTTGGACATCAAACAATGCTTTCTTTTGTTTTTCTAGTCACACACTCGATCATCCACATGGTTCTTATTTACTTTCTACAGTCACAACATAACCTCCTATAACAACAAAAATAATAGGCTCCCTCGGTTCAGCATAAATAGTTTGGATGTATGGAATAACGTTGTGAGGTGGTTTCTAATTTTCCATATCTCATTATTTCCACTTCGCAATCAACAAACGGAATTACTCAACAATATTGTCAAATAATTTACAATACGAACACATCAAATTAGGATTATCTCAACCTATGGAAAAATGTCAAGTTTGTTCGCAATTATAACATATAACTTGTCCTCTTCCATGACCAAATACTCCTCCTCTTGCTCGGCCTCTAAAAATAGCACCCCAAAAAGTTTGAGGGTATCGAGCTTGAGCTTACTCAACCTAAATCTGTCCATCATTCCTCATTAGTTATGTGCTGACTATATTCTCTTGAGACAGCTAGTATTCCCCACAATATTTCTCGTCATGACCCACTCATCGACATAATTTACAATATAGTCTTTCTAGTGCACTCTGTAAATATAAGTATTATTTTCAACTGATGTTTTCTAGTCTAAAATTTCTACATGAAGGAATTCCTCGAGAATTTATTGAATTTGGTATGCCTGATGCAACATAATTCATGTACACTGGACAAGAGTCTTTATGATGACATTAAGATTTTCATCAAGTACACAAGAGCTCCTCTTCGAGCTCTTTCCCTTTCTTCATATCCCAAAGTTCCAATGTAAGGTTGGAAATCTATGACTGTACCTGCACCATTCCTGCACCAGCATCTCTGATCGGTGAATCTTCCAACTTCATGGAGATATCAAAATATTCACTTGGGGATATGATCTTGTGTTCCATTAAAGGAATATAGATATGTGGTAACATTGCCGCAATGAACCATTCTTTATGTGGGATGTCTGAAATATGAAAACTTACTTTGGCCATCAATTTTTTAAATCTTTGGTCAAAGTCCCACAAAGAATATGTAGGAAACTTACCTTTTCCATCATAGTTTTATGCATTATAGTTCAGAGATAATTACGGAGGAATCTAGGGTTTTTTACTAGTCCAAAGCCTAGTCTAAAACACGTTCTCTATGGTAAAAGATCATATGTGAGGCATCCATGTTCCAAATTGAGTGATACTAGTTGCATTTGAATGAATATGGACCAGGATATATGTGGTAGAAGCTTCAACTATAGAAACAAAATATTGGACACATGGCATACCATACAAGTGCACTCTTCTAGATATAAAAATAAGAATATTTGGGATATTTGCAATAACTTTGTTTTGGAACATCCAAATTTGGGCATACATGATGCATTGAAAAGAGGACACATCGGTGTACCATAGGAAAAACTTTTAAGTCCATAGGAGTCGAAATTTAAATTTTACCTCAGTTATAAGTTAACCCTAAAATAGCCTTAAAATTAGGGTTTGAAACATGTGTTATAGGGAAAAAGGTCATATCTAAGGCATATGAGATCCAAATTGAGTAAGACTAGTTGCATTTGAAAGGGGAAAATCGAGGGTATATTTGGTAGGTTTTTTAGATGTATAAACATAATATTAGACACGTGGAATACCATACAATTTTTCTCTTATGGATAGGAAAAAAGTAAGCAGTGTTGGGATATTTGTAATAAATTTTTTTACACATCTAAATTCGGTCAGATCTACAGAATTGGAAAGAGGACACACCATGCTACATACAAACTAAGTTTCATACATAGAGGAGATAAAATTTGAATTTTACCTTAGTTTCAAGTCGACCATAAAAGAAATCTTCCAATCAAGGTTTGAATAAGGGAAATCTATAGTTCAAGCAGTGGTGTATCTTATAGAACAACGACAAGTGATTCTCCAAATAGTGAATATGTCCAAAGATAGGATGAAATATCAATCATATCAACATTACATTCAAAGGAGTTTTAAATAAGCATAAATCATATGGGAACTTGACGAAATCACTGAATTAAGTACCAAAAAACTAGAAAATTGATCTATTATCGAGTACTTCATCAAGTGGAAGAAATTTCCAGCTGCAATTTTGACATGGGAAGAGGAGTCCTTCATACATATGCATCCACAACTACCCAATCATTGAGGATAATGCTTTTCTAAAGGGAGGGGCATGTTAATCCCTAAATGTGGGGAACAATTCCCCCTATAGTGTGGAAGTTTACCCCCTATATGGTGGTTTATTACATATTATTAGTGTAGGCTTAGGTAAATTAGTGGGTCTATTAGTTATCATTGTACACCTTTGTCTCTTATATATGGGAAGGAGATATTCTCATGTTAGCAATCATTGTATCTTGTCTAGTCTTGGGTAGAAAGTACATCATGTAAGGAGGTTCCTCCCTCAAAGAGGATTGTTATTTATCTTTGTTATTCATTATTAAGGCATGGATTACTCTCTTGTTGTCTATTTATGATGTTTTTATGTTATTTATAGGACTTGGTTGCATAACAATACACCTATGTCTCCTATATATAGAAAGGAGATATTTTCATGTTAGTCATCATTGTGTATTATCGTGTCTTGGGTGCATAGTACATTATGTAAGGATGTTCATCCCTAATAGATGATTTCTATTCATGTCTATTCTTCATTGTTAATGCGTGGATTAATCCTTTTTGTCCTATTTCTACTATTTTTGTGTTATTTATGGGAGTTGGTTTCATAACACATATTTACATCACGGGGATAGAAATGGGTATTGTTACAACCCCCAACCACTATTAACCCTATCCACTAACTTATACTACTAGCATACATAAGTAATTTATGTAAATGATTTTAAGTCCTTTAGATTGGCTTGATACATACGATATATCCTAACCTTTGGCTTCTAAATTCATATAAATTTCAAGGAACCAAAACACAAATCCATGACACCTATAAACCCATCACACATTATATATCCACTAGTAACTAAATATTTTCACCCCTAACCCATAATAGTTATAACACAAAAGAAATAAAAACAATCTATAGCCTAGATAGCCCAATAATAATAAACATTGCCACCGCTGACCCATAGTAGTTCTAAGACAAAAATAATAAAATAAAATCAAGATTGATGATATAAAGTGGCATGATAAAATATTGATACATGAACTTGTAAATTTTTAAGTGTTATTCATTTATTTTATGACTGATTTATGGTATCTTTTCGTGGATATATATTTTTTCATTTGTGGTTATCGATTCCAATGTTGGGTATAAAATAGAACATATATACTTATTTGTATTAATGTTGACTCTAGTATTTAAATAAATGAACACTACTTTAACTACAATACTTGTTTTGAGATCCTTTTCGAAGTAGTCAATATTAAGCAATGAAAAAAGTGAGTTGAAGAAATGTTCTTTCAACTAATTTTTATATTATCTTTCAATGCTTGATTTTGCAAGAGTTTCTCTTGGTGTACCATACCAATAACTATTTGTAAGTATATATTGAAATAATATTTTAGGGAGGTTGTGTTTGATAAAGTAGGAAGTTGGTTTTACACTTGTTGCATTAGCGCCCAGTTTTCATGAAATTATGAATTAAGCTCATATTATTAATCATAGATACAATCATAAAATACCATGTTTCCCAAAATATTATTTCATATTTTTAAAGAACTTTAATTTTATATAAATATCAAAATTGGATGTAAAAAATTCATTAATATCCCATTTAACCATTATGACCAATTTTGATGGGCACAAGATAGAGTATAGTTAATGCATCTATAAAAGTATATGAATATCTAGTTTAGGTTCCAATTTTCAAATATTCTAGGGTATATTTATGGAAACATATGATGGTTGATGTTACTATATGTTTTTACCACAAAGTAGAATTTCTAAAATTATAGAAGTGAACTTCTTGAATTTCTAGAGTGAAAATGTTTCTATGGCATTTACTAATGTCTATAATTGTTTTTCGTTAAGTTAGAAAATGATTGCTTGATTACATATTTTAAAAATTGTCTATGTGTTTAAAAGATTCAAGAAGCAAATACCCATGGAGATTTGGGCTTTATCTGGTAGTCACTAGTATTGATCCCTAAAAAAGGCAAAAAGAAAAAAGAAAAACCTTTCTTTTCTTCAAACAACTATGCATATTGATCCATGAATAGGATGTAGAACATGATACAAAATTAAATCGTAATGACCAAATGAAATATTAAAATATAAAATTTGTGACTTTGAAAATAATGAGTAAAGAGGACAACTTTGCACCCGATATGTCAAAAATTGACATCATCGAAGGATATTTTGAAGATCATTAGTGCCAAATCCCTCCCTCAAGTTCTTAGTGAACCCACACTACTAATATGGGTATTTGATACATTCAAATCATGAAAAAGAATTATAGATAATATGGTAAGGTGTTTCAATACTATGTCTAGGTCTATTGATTTCATCAACTATATTCTAGAAGGGAAATTATGTAATGCTACCTTTTGATGGCTTCCTGTATTCATTAATCTAACGAGGAAAGGAATTGTTTTGTTTTGTTTTTTTGTAATTATATGGTTGGTATTGATTCATTCTAGGTATCAAAATTTTTATATTAGACATAAATTTGATGTTTCCTAATTAGTAAATGTGGGATATGGTGATGTGTGTGACTTTTTATTATTAAAAAAACAGTAGTATTCAAAAGAAACTGATAAATTGTTTCCTAGAAGTCCATCTATTTTGTTCCTAGTCTAAGAAGGTTAGTTTTTCCTTGCATATTTCTATAATATATTTTGATCAATTATATACAGTTTCCATCAAATTTTAAAGTTGTATCCATAAAATATCTATTTGTTGTTATAATTATTATTGGTAATTTTTATTTGTTTGATAACAATCTTGTTTTAGTTTTTATTGAATTTTCTTTATCATTTGATAGAGTTTTTGATATATATGTTTTTAATTTTGATATGTTTTATGATAGAGAATTGTAATTTCCATTTAATACATATATTTATTAAACAAATCCATATAAATACACCCACACCAAGCATAGTAAGATATTATATGTCTATGAAAATTTTATTACAAGAAGCATGCCGACAATCTTCTTGGAAGCATAATTTATAATTTTGATAAAATTTATGATGCAACATTCAAATTTTCATTTAACTTGCATCGAGCCTCCTTTTTATAACTACTACAATTCCAAAAATACTTCTTCAAAGCCACCTCTTCGATAATTCTTGATCTTAAACAACTTCTTGAAAAACACTTCTTCCAATGTAAGCCCTACCAAGGTGTGGATATTTTCCTAGTTGCATGCCTTGATGTAGAAGGCTACTATTAGGGTGGTAAGGATAATTTTTGGTACTTATATATTTTCTTCCAATTTTTACCCATGGGATATTTATGATTTATCATGCAGTCTATTGAAAACTTAGTATTAGTGAAGTTTCCATAAGAAACTTGTCACTAGGATTTTGTAGGTGAACTTCACATTCGTCCATGGTTCAAATTATTTAGTTAACTCCTGGAAATTGAAAACTCCTTTTAATTTATCAATTGAAAATCATTTAAATCTATCATGTAATTCGTCAAAATTGCTCTCTTCATTTCACTTATTATACAACATTTCCTCATATTTTATTCTTTACATAGGTCTCTGTATCCATACCATAAGTGATGCATCCTCTTTTACATTGAATCTTTGAATAAGGCTTTGGGCAAGGCAATTTTTAATAACATATGGTTTATTTTAGCTTGTTCTTTGTTCATCACCTTTTTGGCCTCTAAGGGGTGTCTTGGGTTGAGATGAATGTTTATTATGTCTTCATTGTTGATATTTATAGTTCAAAGTCATCCAATTTATTCATATACTCTTTCATTTGATATTTGTAGTACAACATGTTCTGATGTAGATTTCCTTTTTCATCATATAAATTTACTAATTTAGGAGTGTGCACATGCTCTATGTCATGGAGGTGGAGCTTCGTCTTTAGCACAACAATTTTCTCCCCTTTTTCCAAAACATAGACTGTAATAAAGTTGTGTCATTTGGGTTGGGTACAAAACTGAAAATATTGTTCTCTAAATAATTAGTCGTGAGTTGACTCTTTGTAGGTTCATCACTACCACTTTTGTTTCCCACACATGTTCAACATTCAATGAGTTAACTTAGCACTCCACAATTTAACTTATTATTGTGTAGTCTAATTATTGTACATTGTTGGTCAGTTGTTGCATGAAGTTGGTTGTCTAGATGTGGTTGTTGCTAAAATCAATGGAAGTTACATGTCCATCCCCCCCACACTCAATAGTTGGTATGACCTCATACAAATCAAAACATGGAGTTGATGATGTAAGGATGAAATTTTCTTGTGTCTCCATACTAAATACACTATCACACCATGGGAATTTTGAATATATTGAGAATAATTATGCAAATGATAATCCACTATAGGAGGCTAAATATGGAGCTTATTTTTAAGTGATATAAACCACATAAGATGATATCCAATCCCCTTAAACTCCCGAAGTGGTGGTAAAAATTATGATAGTGAGGAATTGTATTAGGAACCTTCAATTCATTATTTATCCATATTGATGTACATGCATAAATACAACTAACATTTATTTTGTGTACATCCTGGGACCCTATTTATTCATTGAAATGACAAATATTTGGACCTTCGGTGATTTGGTTTAGACCATGGATTAGATAACAAAAGAATGACCCCAACTCTTGCAATACAAAGACTATTATCTGCATTTCTTTTGGTTGTAAGAAATCATTCACCGACTATTTATGGTTGGTTCTTATGAGTCCCACTTGATAATATTTGTAGAGGAAAGTCCTCAGTTTCTCAATCAAAAGAGTTATTAAGGAAATATTGACATGACTTTCCAAATATTGTAAATCCAGGTTTCTTTGAGAGTTAAACACCATTATCTTCACGCCCCTATGCAACTAAACTTTGCAATACATATTTTTTATGTTCTGATAATGTCCAAAATCCATTCAGTTCTACATGAAACACTATTCATATGTCCACCATGTAGATTTTATCTCCAATTGTAGAGACTTCAAGGGAAGCAAGCTTTTTCTTGGGACCCTCCATTGATATTCAATGTGCTTCTCCTCATGTTTATTTTTAAGAAAGTCATCACAATATTGGGATTATTTTTGCAGCAATAAATTCAACGATTTTCAATATTCCTATCATTTCTCTCTTCTCCAACCGCTTACAAAAATATATTCACCATAGAAAATATATTTGATTGATTGCAAGCATGAAATGATGACTATTTTACTATGTTGACCACTTGAAAGAACCACAAATTTTTCTCAATTTAAACGTAAATTTAGTAAATTGTTTGTATCGTCAGTTAAATCATATCATTCTAGAAATGTGTTTTTCATGGATTATGAAGAATCACCATCATTTTCCAAAAAGGGAGCCCAAAATCAGGTGAATAGAAAATAATGGGATGACGAACTAATAGGTGAATGTGTAGGAGTAAATCCATGTCCAGTTGTTTTGGAGCAGAAACCATATATTTTATTTTTATTTTAAATGCAAAAAATATTTCAACTAATATGCTTTTCATTGATCCCATCTGCAAGACATTTGGTAACATCTTTTGGTAGCATTGTATATTTACTAGAACTTTTACAGGGAACTATTATCTTTTGTGGTAAAACACTTCTCTTTATTTCTACAAATTGGTTCATTATCTAGGGAACCTAGGCATTCATATAATCAATCTAGTGTTTTTCAAAATCTCCCATCGTATGTAGCTAGTTCTTTAGCTTGTTTTTCAAATTTCACCCTCTCTTTGAAATAGTTTATCATAGGTTAAGGGAAGTCCTATCATTTTCTTCTATGACCCTCATTCATTAATAGCAAACAATCCATAACAATTTCTGTAAGGAACCCTTTGTACCTGGGTGTCATTAAGAGTGAAATTGGGTAAAAGAGTTCTTTGAATTGTTGTTAGTGACAAAGTATAAAACATGTTAGCATAATTTTTTTTTTGCAAAGGCCTTTCAACGAAAACATGCCCAATCAAATTCAAAATAAAAATATCATTCGATAATTCATATCCATCTCCTTTATTAGAAAACAAACATGCAAGTCACATTCAATTTGCTAGGATCTCTTTTAACATAAACCAAACATGCATGATACACCTTCTAGAATTCATATTATTTCGTAAACCCCCTAATGGCAGAAGCAGTTAAGTTATTTTCCTGATAACATAGTCCATTAATCATTTAACCACATTTTCAACTATATTAGCCTTCGACCTACAACCAATCTCCCTTCAAGAAAGTATTCTTTTGGTAATTGTGTGTGATTCGCATCTCCCCTACCATCAGGATATTCGTTAAAGAATGTAACAAAAATGACCTGCGCATTGGACCATTTCATTTAAACCAGATAAGATAATTGCATGTGTGCACAAGATCATTACATTTAGATCTCATAGGATAATGGTATGTGTGCATAAGATTCAAACACATAAGATAATTGTATCAGGTGCATAAGAACATTAAAAGCACATAGAACAACCACAATATAACATACATCAGGCACACAAAGACCCATATACGTGGTTCACCTCGTCCACGAGGCTATGTCCACCAAGTTGGTTAGTCCATGTTATTGATTTATCGAAAAAAAGAAGTTACATTGCTATGGAAGATACATTGCCCTTTTTCTTATCTCAAGTCTCTTTGCAAA
This sequence comes from Pseudotsuga menziesii, assembly GCA_001517045.1. Lineage (NCBI taxonomy): Eukaryota > Viridiplantae > Streptophyta > Pinopsida > Pinales > Pinaceae > Pseudotsuga > Pseudotsuga menziesii. Next base: position 186,082 of record LPNX010467785.1, on the reverse strand, counting down.
GAGACATCTTCAAAGTACCAAATCCCCTATTGGAGGGCCTTTGTAACAGCTCAATAAATCGCCAGATGAGTACAGGGTGATTCAAATTCCCAAATTGTATGATTTTCAGGAACATTACCAAAGCTGAAGGTTACAACAATTTAATTAGTGAAAAGGTTACCGAAGGGCTTCAAAATAACTCTTGAATTTCTTAGAACTTCAATATTTGTCCATCATTGCATCAATGAACAAAGGGGCCTACGGTAACTAGTTGGGATTGTTTTTGTCAAACAAATTCTTATTTGATTTACACATGCCTATAGGAGCATATAACACCCGAGGCAGACAGCCTCTGAATTAAAAAAAAACATTATCTAATGTTCTGGTCTCAATTACATGATGATAGCATTTAAATATAAGGTCTTTTATTGGACAATTAGGGACAACTATTAATTGTCACGGGTTCAAATCTTTCTCTGAAGTCATTATCTTACTTGAAGCTTGGGGGAGGAAACCACAAGAGAAAACTAAGGGCGCTATGCCAAAGTTGGGTACAGCAAAGACCAGCATACAAGTTCTGGGAGATAGATATTTTTCCCTCTTGAAACAGCGAGCTAGGTCACATGATTCAACAATTATAAATCGTAAAGCAAACTGGGGGAATCGATCGGTGTGGAACACCACATCCTTTGAAAACTAGCTTTAACTATATACATCGATAATCATGCAACTTATATGTATCAGTGATTTTAAGCAGCGAGTGATTATGCACAGCGATACATAGTGATATTAGCAAGCATATGTAGTGACAAACATATCCATACAGTGTTATTCATATCAGTGATTTAAGCAACGTGTGACTATGCACAACGATTTATACAGCAGTAACGGGTAATCATGCAGATAAGGGAATTTCATTCCCAACTAAGAAGGCCGGAGTCGCTTGCAGTTAGCAAGATTGCTCGAGATCGGGGAGAGGAAATAGAATGGAATACATCATCACAATAAATTCCATTACGAGGCAGGACCGTATGGCAGTGGTATGATCTTCCTATATAAAACATGAAAACAACCTGATCCAGGGTAAAACCAGTCCCAGCTATGCTACCACGGAAGTCAGCCAATAATAATAGTTATTTTTGCACCTCACCTTGTATTGTGGTGAGTTAAACCATGATTTTGGAAGAGGACCATAAAAAAAAATGCCACCGGCAACTGGTGTGACTTCAAGGGATCGAACACCCTCACCTAATCGCCAATCTGGAGGATGAGCTGATAAACTCGGCTATTTATAAAAAGAAAACCCTTGACAAAGATCTCATTGGGAGGCTTGTCTAAGGGAGATGGTGACTATGGCATAGGAGGAATCCCCCCACATTGTCACACTTAATAAAAATACAGTTTACAAGGGTTAAAGAAATCGCACCCAACTAGAGCTGTAATGAATATTGATTTTCCCAAAATTCCAATAGGCACCTAAAATAAATCCCCAGCTGGATCACTATCTAAGTGAGAGATCTGTATTTTTTTATTTTTATTTTAACAGATGATATTGCATACGGTGACACAGAGATATACAGTCAAACAAAAAAAACAATTGCCTTCTAGATTAAAACGCAGGTAGAAGCTCAGACCTCAAGTTTCTCCACCCGACAAAACCGAAATGCATACCAGCTAGTGCAAAAATGGTGCTGCTCGGCACCCCCAGCCAAGCTCTAGCAACGCGCCCCCCTTTCTCTTATCCAATCAATTATTAAATAAGGCCTGGGTCAAAACGACCGTTCAGCCAGTAAAAGGTCACAACTGTCAAGGTTGTTGGCCATTACTCTCTTTCAAAACCTCCCCTTAGTTCATGCCAAGATTAAGGCATGAATTAAAGCGACTGTTTCAGCCATTAAATGGTCATGACTGTCAAGGCTCAGGGAAGATTTTATTTTCCTTATTCAAGCTGAACCTCTCCTCTAATTATGCCAGGGTTAAAGCCCAAAACTTATGGAGGATTTAATTGGAAATCGGGCCTCTAGCCGAAGGATAAAAAATAAATAAGACTTAGATCTTGTCTTAAACCTAAAATTAAAAATCCATGTCTTCATTCATAAAAGGAATTTAATACTATACTTTCCTTTGTCTTCATGATACTCCACATTTTCTCAAATTATCATTACCTCTTATTGTCCCTTTTTTTTTATAATTTATTTATAGATTTTCAATTAGAAATACCTTATCTTTTGTGAAGGTTTAGTTTGTCATTTTCTTTCTTCCTTACGGAGGACTTATACCTATCATAGATAGATCTTCAGTTTATTAATACTTGTCCTTTTTCCTTAAATTTTCCTTTGTCTTTATGATACGATTTATATCATAATGTCTTTTGTCCAACCCTTGTTTCCGATCCCTTAACCCTAGTTCTTGCCGCACCTGTGTTCGTCGGCTTTTAGTGTTATTAGAATTTCACCTAACTTTCATGTTTCTCTTTGGGTGGGGCCTTGGCACTTGAGCTCCTCACCCAGAAGCCTCATACAACAATATGCAAAGGTACAAATTATTCCAGGGCGTAGGAGAGGGAAATTACATCCTCCCCCCCTAAAAGAAAGAACACCGTCCTTGGTGTTTCTTGTTTCTTCGACAAAACTTTTATTCTTCTCTGGAGTTATCTCTTCTTGCTTTGCCTTGTTTGAATCTCTCTTTTGGTTCTTCTTTTCTGATCCTTGTGGGTTCATAGGACCTGCAAAAATTGGGTCTACCCAAATTTCATAAATAAGAGTCAATTCTTCATGAAATGAAATGAGCAAGCATTTTTCAGCATCATAACTACAACTTAGTCCTTTCAGTAATTCATGTCCAAATCACAGTTTAAACAAAAGTCATAGATTTCTTTTTCATTGTAACAATCTGCAATCTTTTCTAGTGTTCATTGGTTCCGTAATACCCAATTATTTTCCAGAATGCAATTGATACATCAATAAAACATGACAACTAGCATTGACATTTGAGACAATGTAGAAATCCCATTATACAATTTTCAGAACATATCAGTTCTATTGTGAATAACCTATTACCTCATTGGTACAAGTTTACCTGCAAAGCACATACCTTTTCCACATTGTTCCTTTCTTTGTATGTCCTCCATCCCAGCACATCAAGTGCCAATAGTACTCCAAGTACCAATTCAAGCCACCCAACACAAGGATGATACCAACCCTTCATGTATCTCCTCTGTGCTATTAAGGGTGCTTGTCATTATTCTTTTCTCTAGATGTTCCTTCATCCCAGCACACCAAGTGCCAATTCAAGCCACCCAACACAAGGACGATACCCTGTACCCCTCTTAGCGGTATCTCCTTTTTGTGCTCTTCAGGGTGCTTCACCAATCTGAGGCACTCCGTTCTCGCACACCTCCACAGCGCTTAGAGGTTATTCTCTTCACAGAGTCCCCCAAATCATGCGATGGTCCTCTAATGTGTGCGGAACGAGTATTAACCACATGTCTTACATCTGGGTGTCCCCAGAATGCATAATGGTCCCTCGCTGGCTTGGGGGAAAACAAGGTATATTTTAACCACTACCTCCATCACCACTCCCTCTTCTGGTGATAACTTTATACACATGAGATTTAACTCATCATAGTCCTGGAGCTTTAGCTTTTTCTCCTGTCCATAATCTTCCATGTCTGCAATCACTCCATAGGTGGTCAGTTAAAGCATACATTGATAATCCCAAAATCTCAATAATCAAATATCAATGTTTCATAGTTTTCATCGATTTTAATCACCATCCACGAGCTAGATAGCGTCGTAGAAAATCTAGCAAAATTACTCCTTACTCTTTTTTGAGTAATTGAGCGCAACTACACATGCAGGAGGATTCACATACCATAATGCATATCCATTGTAGTAAGAGCCATAATCCTGGCGAAGCCTGCATTGTTAGTATGTATACAACATCATCCACAGTTAGGCTATAAAACTTGATATCCAGCAATTCATATCAAGTAAAACAACACTAGTTCTTAACTTCATTATCTACGGTAGTAATTACTTTCCAAAAAAGTCCACTTCGACTGATAGTGTTCTCAGCATATCTTGCCATGTTAGCATATAATCTTATACAGCATTCACCAACTCACTTATCAATATATTTGGATAATCAAATCCCTATAAGATCTTAACATGCCAATCTCAGTATGACCCAAGCAAAATGCTATCAAATTATCAATGGCTTTAATCCCAAGATTACCGATAAGACTTTTTAATCTAGCTCTAAGATCAATGTTAGGGTTCTTATATGACATCAATACACATCCCTTCAAACAATTAGTCTGCTATATCAATACCCAAAATGAAAATGCCATCCATGAGCTAAATCAAAACATAACATAGTTCAAAATCAAGCTCTAACCCAAGCACAAGACTCCAATTTTGGGCATTCGCCAATAAGAGCATGATTCTAAAAATTCATTTACTTAGCAGTTAAGAAGTTGGTACTTGTAATTATACCAAGCCCTTTCAATATGTTTAACATCATTCACAAATATCAAAAATAACCCTAGCATGATCTACATGGATCAAGAATTATATTTGCCAATTAATCTCTTTAACGATATATATATATATTTACCACTCAATCCAGCACTATCATGGACATTATCAAGCCATATATTGCAGCTTACCGCAAGAGATATCTGTCCTCCCTGATGACATCGTAAATGAATAAATTGTTAGATCATCAAACAAATTGAAAATATCAAATGATCTGGCTTACCAAGGTAATCGTGAGCATGCCATCAACACATTGCCAATCACAGACAATCCTTGCACTCATTGCATTTTTGGTGTGGAATCAGCTTACCAATCATGAGCATATAAATAGACATGAAATTAACACATTTCCAATCATAGACAATCCTTTCAGTCACTGCATTTCTGGTGTGGAACCGAACTTCAACAAAAGAACAAAATTGAAAACCTCAAATCACAATTGGAGAGTTGACGAAACAAAAGCATCTTGACCCTTAAACACTGTAGCTAGGCTTTCTAAAAATTACTTCATATAATTTTCTCTTTAATAAAAGGAATTAAGACCTGACCTTGGCATACTATGGCAATCTATATACAACAAAAGATTACTCTTGAACATTAACTGGAAGCATGGATAAAGGAATTCGATTCATCATTTAAACCTCTTGATCAAAACTAAACTATATATAGAATATGCCAAAATTCAAGTTGATAGAAGTAAAACCTGTAAAAACAACAATTGCCCTTTTCACTGGGAATCCACGAGATGAGACAAAGTAGTATACAATCTTCTTTGTCTTCTCTTCACCAAGATAAAAATGGAATCATGGCACTATAGAGAGGTCGTTCTCTTCATTCCTGCAAAAACAGATTTGAAACCAAAGCCAACGTACTCAAATCTCTTGAGAGAGAATACACCTTATTTATTTTGTACAGAGTAACCGAAAAAATCTACTGTTCTTTTTTCCTTTCTATCCCCATTACCTTTTTTGCCTTCAAAGTAATATGTAACCACCTTTGAAGCATTGCATAAGACCCTAACTGCCTCTTCTTGAAGCGACAACTCTTCTTTTAAACAATCGTTTTCATAATACTAAAAACTGTAGGTGTGTAGACACAACACACACACATACTGAATATAAAATCACAATTAAAATCCTGATCAATTTCAGAGATGAATTAGGGAAAACGTACATACACATAACCTCCCAGATTTTGGAATCACTGGCAAACTACATTTAGATTCTCATGTGAAATTAGAGGCATAACATAGGTATAGTGCAAATATGAAATTCAGTGGCATATAGATCTGAACTTAGATGTACAAAGTACACCATATCCAACATATTAAAAGGTAGAAAAGTAGAGCATAGCACACATCGATTATATTCTAACATTATCATGTGTCAAACCCTATGTATATATGTACCTTCACATTAGAACCTAGTCACGATAGCCATATTACCAAGCCATATCATATTTCAAAAGCGTCTCATTATAATTGTAGGATAAAATAAATATTAGCAACAACCTTATCAAATGCCTTCCATGTGGCGCCATAAGATACACTGCCTACTCAGGTCGTCCCCGGAGAGAGAATTCCTTATCCGACATGGAATTGCTTCAAAGGTAAACTCTAAGCAAATCTTCTTCCAAATGTAATCTTGCAACTATCATATTAGCCCATTCTTGAGGGCCCAGCGTTGTAGTTGGGCTCTGATACCATATGTAACAAACCCTTTGTACCTGGATGTCATTAAGAGTGAAATTGGGTAAAAGAGTTCTTTGAATCACTATTAGTGACAAAGTATAAAACATGTTAGCGTAATTTTTTTTTTTTGCAAAGGCCTTTCAACGAAAACATGCCCAATCAAATTCAAAATAAAAATATCATTCGATAATTCATATCCATCTCCTTTATTAGAAAACAAACATGCAAGTCACATTCAATTTGCTAGGGTCTCTTTTAACATAAACCAAACGTGCATGATATGCCTTCTAGAATTCATATGATTTCGTAAACCCCCTAATGGCAGAAGCAGTTAAGTTATTTTCCTAATAACATAATCCATTAATCATTTAACCACATTTTCAGCTATATTAGCCTTTGACCTACAACCAATCTCCCTTCAAGAAAGTATTCTTTTGGTAATTGTGTGTGATTCGTATCTCCCCTACCATCAGGATATCTGTTAAAGAATGTAACAAAAATGACCTGTGCATTGGACCATTTCATTTAAACCAGATAAGATAATTGCATGTGTGCACAAGATCATTACATTTAGATCTCATAGGATAATGGTATGTGTGCATAAGATTCAAACACATAAGATAATTGTATCAGGTGCATAAGAACATTAAAAGCACATAGAACAACCACAATATAACATACATCAGGCACACAAATACCCATATACGTGGTTCACCTCGTCCATGAGGCTACGTCCACCAAGTTGGTTAGTCCCTATTATTGATTTATCAAAGAAAAGAAGTTACATTGCTGTGGTAGATACATTTCCCTTTTTCTTATCTCAAGTCTCTTCACAAAGAGACATCTTCAAAGTAACAAATCCCCTATTGAAGGGCCTTTGTAACAGCTCAATAAATCGCCAGATGAGTACAGGGTGATTCAGATTCCCAAATTGTATGATTTTCAGGAACATTACCAAAGCTGAAGGTTACAACAATTTAATCAATGAAAAGGTTACCGAAGGGATTCAAAATAACTCTTGAATTTCTTAGAACTTCAATATTTTTCCATCATTGCATCAATGAACAAAGGGGCCTACGGTAAATAGTTGGGATTTTTTTTGTCAAACAAATTCTTATTTGATTTACACATGCCTATAGGAGCATATAACACCCGAGGCAGACAGCCTCCGAATTAAAAAAAACATTATCTAATGTTCTAGTCTCAATTACATGATGAGAGCATTTAAATATAAGGTCTTTTATTGGACAATTAGGGACAGCTATTAATTGTCATGGGTTCAAATCTTTCTCTGAAGTCATTATCTTACTTGAAGCTTGGGGGAGGAAACCACAAGAGAAAACTAAGGGCGCTATGCCAGAGTTGGGTACATCAAAGACCAGCCTGCAAGTTTTGGGAGATAGATATTTTTCCCTCTTGAAACAGCGAGCTAGGTCGCATGATTCAACAATTATAAATCGTAAAGAAAACTGGGGGAGTCGATCGGTGTGGAACACCACATCCTTTGAAAACTGGCTTTAACAATATACATCGATAATCATGCAACTTATATGTATCAGTGATTTTAAGCAGTGAGTGATTATGCACAGTGATACATAGTGATATTAGCAAGCATATGCAGTGACAAACATATCCATACAACGTTATTCATATCAGTGATTTAAGCAACGTGTGACTCTGCACAGCGATTTATACAGCAGTAACTGGTAATCATGCAGATAAGGGAATTTCATTCCCAACTAAGAAGGCCGGAGCCACTTGCAGTTAGCAAGATTGCTCGAGATTGGGGAGAGGAAATAGACTGGAATACATCATCACAATAAATTCCATTACGAGGTAGGACCGTATGGCAGTGGTATGATCGTCCTATATAAAACATGAAAACAACTTGATCCAGGGTAAAACCAGTCCCAGCTATGCTGCCACAGAAGTCAGCTAATAATATTAGTTATTTTTTCACCTCACCTTGTATTGTGGCGAGTTAAACCATGCTTTTGGAAGAGGACCATAAAAAAAAATGCCACTGGCAACTGGTGTGACTTCAAGGGATCCAACACCCTCACCTAATCGCCAATCTGGAGGATGAGCTGATAAAATCAGCTATTTATAAAAAGAAAACCCTTGACAAAGATCTCATTGGGAGGCTTGTCTAAGGGCGATGGTGACTACGGCATAGGAGGAATCCCCCCACGTTGTCACACTTAATAAAAATACAGTTTACAAGGGTTAAATAAATCACACCCAACCAGAGCTGCGATAAATATTGATTTTCCCAAAATTCCAATGGGAACCTAAAATAAATCCCCAGCTTGATCACTATCTAAGTGAGAGATCCGTATTTTTTTATTTTTATTTTAACAGATGATATTGCATACGGTGACACAGATATATACAGTCAAACAACAAAAACAATTTCCTTCTAGATTAAAATGCAGGTAGAAGCTCAGACCTCAAGTTTCTCCACCCGACAAAACCCAAATGCATACCAGCTAGTGCAAAAATGGTGCTGCTCGGCACCCCCGGCCAAGCTCCAGCAACGCGCCCCCCTTTCTCCTATCCAATCAATTATTAAATAAGGCCTGGGTCAAAATGACCGTTCAGCCAGTAAAAGGTCACAATTGTCAAGATTGTTGGCCATTACTCTCTTTCACAACCTCCCCTTAGTTCATGCCAAGATTAAGGCATGAATTCAAGCGACTGTTTCAGCCACTAAACGGTCGTCACTGTCAAGGCTCAGGGAAGATTTTATTTTCCTTATTCAAGCTGAACCTCTCCTCTAATTATGCCAGGGTTAAAGCCCAAAACTTATGGAGGATTTAATTGGAAATTAGGCCTCTAGCCGAAGGATAAAAAATAAATAAGACTTAGATCTTGTCTTAAACCTACAATTAAAAATCCATGTCTTCATTCATAAAAGGAATTTAATACTATACTTTCCTTTGTCTTCATGATACTCCACGTTTTCTCAAATTATCATTACCTCTTATTGTCCCTTTTTTTTTTAAATTTATTTATAGATTTTCAATTAGAAATACCTTATCTTTTATGAAGGCTTAGTTTGTCATTTTCTTTCTTCCTTAGGGAGGACTTATACCTATCATATATAGATCTTCAGTTTATTAATACTTTTCCTTTTTCCCTAAATTTTCCTTTGTCTTTATGATACGATTTCTATCATAGTGTCTTTTGTCCAACCCTTGTTTCCGATCCCTTAACCCTAGTTCTTGCCGCACCTGTGTTCGTCGGCTTTTAGTGTTATTAGAATTTTACCTAACTTTCATGTTTCTCTTTGGGTGGGGCCTTGGCACTTGAGGTCCTCACCCAGAAGCCTCATACAACAATATGCAAAGGTAAAAATTATTCCAGGGCATAGGAGAGGGATATTACAATTTCCAACATTCAATTCAAGCTATGAATCAACAATCAACTCATGACCATGGAGTGTAAGTGGTTTTCTTGATGGTAATTTCATCTTATAGATTTGGTAATTGTATAGTTCTGCACTTCTAGTAGCTGCATGATCTGCACTTCTGGTAGCTTCATATATTCGTCTATTGATGTGATTTCCAAATAAAACAAATGTCTCTACATCTCTTGTGAAATTTTTTTCTCTTGAGTTCCGGTAGTTCTCCCCTTTATTTATAAATCAAGCATTTGTCACCGACTAAAGACTTGGTTCGATTAAAACGTTCTTGGACTATTCGAATTTATGAAAAGCACTAAAATCAACTCTTCAAATTTTACCTTTGATACATCTTGGTTGACTTTGATGTAATATAGGGGGAGTGATGTCGGTATTAATGTCTAGGTACCACTATTTCAATATTTTTTACTAAATGAAGGACGTATGATTTGTAATACTAAATATTTGACTGGATCTTCTTGGAACAACAAAGAGGTTCCTCAAAGAATATCTAAGAAAACCTTAATTTTGATGTTTGATGAAATTTTGTTGCTATGTTGTCATACTACTGAATTGAATGAGTCGGAGCTGTCACTTGACATACATGAACTAATATTGAATAAGGAGTCATGGATGCTATATTATTTTCTAATTGATGAACGATACAAAAAACATATGTTGATTTCCAACGTCCACAATACAGTTCTGGTACCAAAGGAGAAGAGTGTTTTTGGGATATCAAGCCTATATTTTCTCCTTATTTTTATTGCAAAACCTAATGTTGGGACTGAAACAAGATTCATAAAAATATAAACACTTTAACTTATACTGACTAGAATATATCCATCCTAAACACAGATCTATGAAGCACCAACAGAAATACAATTTGTTGAGGTGTTATTATTTTAATGACATTTTATTTGGATTTACATTTTTATTCTACAAGTGAATCTGATCTTTTTAAATTGTTTTTTATCCGATTTTCTTCTTTCATTTTATGAGATGACATAAAAAATTTAATTAATTTTTAATTTTGGTACATAACTTGATTTCTTTATAGGTAATGTTAAACACCCTCCCCCATGCTACTCTCACTGCACATAACATTAGTTCGTTACATATAACATTACACATCTCCCCCATGCTGGGTATTAAGCACCTCACTACTCTCGATGCAATAATACTAGCATAGATCCAAAACCTAGTCTCTATCAAGAGTCAAGAGGGGTCAAATCTATCCAGGTGCAAACCTCTTCTTAAGTATTGCACTCAAGGATATATCACCTCTGGTGTGTCCTATATATAGCCATTGATTTTATTCAAACTAAAAGACACATCTTTTTATTTAAGGTCGACATATAATATTTTTAGCATTAATATTTAAGATTATTTGTGGCCTGTATATTATGTTTTTTATTTTTTTTTATTTTGTTAGGAATGAACACTACAACATCTCCCCCATACATGGTCTTAAAACCATGTGCAAGGCCCTCCTAAAACCATGGGTCATTTAGGAGGCCTTGCACATGATCTTAAAACCATTTTCAAGGGCCTCCTAAACCATGTACACTAAAACCATGGTTTGTTTAGAGGCCTTGCACATGGTTTTATAACCGTTTTCAAGGCCCTCCTAAATCATGTACAATAAAACCATGGGTTGTTTAGGAAGCGTTGCTCATGGTTTTAAAACCATGTGCAAGGGAAACCTTTTTTTTGTGGATAATTCTATTTTTTATTTTTATTTTTTTTGTTAGGTAGGAACATTACAACATCTCCCCCATAATGTGTTTTTTTTTATGACCGGCATTTTTTTTGGTGGATAATTAATTTTTTAATTTTTTATTATTTTATTAGGTATGAAAATTACAACATATCCCCCGTATTAGGTTGTTTTTGTGGAAGCTATTTATTTTGGCAGATAATTAATTTTTTTTGTTTATTATTTTGTTAGTAACAATATTTACAAACGTTACAAGATCCCCCACATGACAAATGTTACAACATCTTCCTAATATTGGGTTGTAGAGGACCTCTTAGTGCAACTAGAATATATTCATCCTAAATTCGGATGTATTAAGCACCAAGAGGCATCCAATTTATTTTTATGAGCCGATATTAAAAAAAACTTTACTATAACTTTTGGTACATAATGTGAGATTGTTGCATGTAACATTACACATCTCCCTCATACTGGGTTGTAAGCACCTCACTACTCTTAGTGAACATAATGTTACTTTTTTATGTGTAATTTTACACCTCTCCCTGTACTAGGATGTAACAACCTCACTACTGTCAGTGCAATTAGTATTGAAATAAAAATGAAGGAAAACTACGATGCATTTTAGTGGATGAAATCAACTGATGTCCCTTTCTTATTACTATATTGCTAAGATATAATATGAAATTAAAGTAGAGAAAAATGCAAAAAAATCCATCGAGTGTGAGCATACTTCCAATAGAGCCATGTCCACAATGAGATTAAAAATATATTCACATCCAATAGTGAAAAATGTACCATGATGGTTTTCTATATATGAGAGGCCATATAACCTATTTGATTTTGCATCAAGATATATTGAAGAATGGGGTGGTGTTTTGGCGTTATTATTGTTTTGAACCAATATTAAATGCAGTCACATGTCCCTATGTATTCGTCTTAACTTTCAGTTACTTGGATTCCCTCCTTTGACATACTTTGTAGATATTGAAATATTTAGCTCTTCCACAAAGGATCTAAGTACAAACTACCAGTAGAATCTTGATTTACATGTTCCAAAATTTATTCTTAATTTGATTTTGTCCATGGTTCTTTAGTCTCTTAAACAAAGTAAGGAGAATCATAGAGGATGCTAATTATACTTGTTTTCCATGGGCCTCTTTCTCCTCTATTCCTTCTTGCTATGAATACATGTCCCTTAGGAATATCAAGATCTATTCATGCTTTGATGTGTAAATGTTCATTTCTACTATGAGGATGCAAGAGATCTCATGGAGTAACCTTCCTCACTCAAAAACGCCTTAATCATACTTGTAATTTTTTTTGTTGGTCAATAATCCATGTCTCGGACATCGATTAGTGTAGAGGGTTTTTATTTTATTTGAAAACTACAACTTCTATGCAAAGAAAACTTCAAATCAAAAAAATATTCAAAGAAAAGAAACCCCCAAAGCAAAGAATGTACTCGGGCACCCTATTCTACTAAGATCATGATGTCACCAAGCTCTCAACATGAAGCTCTTATCTCTTCCATGCAACAAACTAAAATGAAAGGACTAGAAACCAAATGATCAATGCATCAATTCATCTAGTATAAGGATCTTCTAAATCAAGTGAGACTATGTACCGAGTGAATCAGGATGGAATGCACATTCTTACCTCTTGTCTTACCAAATTGTCTGCTTATGTTTTAGGATCTCGACAATCTATTAGAAAATATTATATTGGAAATGGGAAACCAATTTAGACCTAGTTCTTTGACACCTCCCTAGAAATGGCGCAAAAATGTTGAGAAAAATAATTTCTTATTTTTACCTCACATAAATTATCAACCAGTGTCAATAAAATAATGATGTGTCATGCAAATTAGAATTAGAAGCAAGAATTAATTGGTATATCTAAGTATGCATGCTAGCATCCTACTCAAGAATATACTAATAGGTTTCACGTAGCTATTTTTTATTTACATCAAAATGACTAGAAATTAACCATGTTTTTGTACGTTGATTGAGAAGGGGAAACCAAACCACATAGTGTATGAAAATAAAATTGACACTCGACTCACACACTTGCATCAATTGTAAAGTGTTGGAAATTTAAATTACATTAAATGTAAACTACAAAAAATGTAAATAAAAAATATTGAAATGCTATATAGCAAAATGAAACATTTGGGAAGTGTATACCAGAGAGAGGGGTCCCTACTTGTCATGGAATAAACTATCAAGTGTTAGTTCCCATATGTGTATTGGGTTGAAAGTAGACCATGTCTAGGCATGATAGGTATCAACTTTTATACATATTAGAGATATAATTTTGATGAAACTTGAATTTGACTCATAGTTTGAATGCTTTAGATATTTTAACTAGTTTATGAATAATTATGTAGAAGAAAAGGTAAATTGTAGAGGAATTTTATTAAATCCAATAGATAAATAAGGAAATGGAGCTAAATTTAACATATGGAGACAATATTTGAATTCAGGAAATGTCACTGGGCAAATTTCCTAAGTGATGACAAATTCGATCATACTGAGGTGCAAAATACAAAATTTAGTAATTCTTTACGTAGATTTGCATTTCTGGCATAACATTCAGTATTTAATCAGAAAATTGTATCACCGATGCTTAATTGGCTCAAATATGCCCCAATATTCTTTATTATCTTTCTCATGAAACCTCGCATACAATGGAAAACATAACAAAAGACAAAATTATGAGAACTCTCTCTAGAAATCTGTGTCCTTAATATATGGAAAAATATTTACATGGAAAAAAATATGCATATGACTCAACATATTAGAAAGAAAACTTCTAGTTCTAAAAATTCCATCCCTGAGCTCATGGCTCGAATTACATTATATACTGTCTAAGGAAAAAAAATACAGTTAGCCATGATATCACCTATAACTCAATAGTAATAGTCTAATGACTAATTAATTTTTACATTGTATCTTTTCATATTTATTTTAAGACACTTGACCACATTAAGTCTCATTTTTTAGACCATTTTTCTTCTTTCCTTTATTACATTTTTGTTTTCCATGCATGTGTACTTGGGGTGACATAACTTGATGAATTTGTGGAATGAAATCTTGGCTCATATTTTGCAATAAGTCTTTATATACTTAGCTTCCACTTAGAAATTAACTTGCAGGTGGCATTAAAGAGATTGGATTTCTTGGTCCTACAAACATCTCTATCCTAATCTACCATAGCCTACTATATGCTTCTCTATATTATCCTTTCCTAGTCTACTCTAGATTTTCCTAGCGTAGCCTAATCCATCATATCCTCAACCTCCCTTCTTTGGGGCCTAGTAGGTTATCCTAGAGTAGGCTAGTCTAGTCTAGGCTAGAGTAGGCTAGAATACTCTAGGCTAGGGTAGGCTCTACTATAGTCTATTATACCCTATCATATCCTTTCCTACTCTATCCTATCCTATCTTATCCAATCCTACCCTATCATATCTATCCTAGCATATACTACTATATCCTAGTATATCCTAGCCTACTTTATCCTATCCTACTTTATCATAGACTACTTTAGCTAAGCCCAACATATCCTACTCTCTCTTAGACTACTCTATCATACTATATCCTATCCTACTCTAGCCTAATGTATACATTCCTAGCGTAGCCTGATATAACCTAACCTAACCTATTCTAGCCAACCTAGCCTACTCTCTCCTATAGCCTACCCTATCCTACTATAGCTTACTCTAGCCTTTCTTAACTATCCCACTCTAGACAAGCCTACTATAACCTATCTTACTCTAAGCTATCCTACTCTAGTGTATCCTACTCTACCCTAGCCTAACCTACTCTATCCTTCTTTAATAAAAACTAGTATATCCTAGCCTACTCTACCCTAATTTACTAAATTCTTCTTTATCTTAGCATATTCCACCCTACCGTACTATACTCTACACTAGGATACTATATCATAGTCACCTGTAGCCTAGTCTACTCTATCCTATCCTACTCTATACTAGCCTAGATTACTCTAGAATACTCTATCCTAACCTATCCTATCATACTCTAGATTAGCCTGCTATACCCTATCCTATGCTATTCTAAGATAGCATGGACTTACCTAGCCTACTCTACTTTATCCTACTCTATCCTATTCTAGCTTACCCTATCTATCCTAGCGTACTATAGGTTATCCAATCCTAGAATACTCTAACGTAGGCTTCTCTAGCATGCTCTACCCTACTCTAGTATATCATATCCCACTCTAACTAACATTATCCTAATCTACACTAGCCTAGCCTAGCATACCCTACTCTATTCTAGACCACTCTATCCTACTCTATTTTAGGCTTACCTACACTACTCTAGCCTAGCCTAGCCTATGCTAGATTATCAGATTCTATTATAACCTTTCCTATTATAACCTATCCTAGATTACCCTACTCTATCCTATCTTACATTAACCTACTGTAGACTAACCTACTCTAAACGTACCTACTCTAGAGTAATTTATCCTATCCTAGCCTAGACTACTATAGTTTATCCTAGCGCACTCTAGCCTAGCCTAGCACAACCTACTCTATCCTATCATAGCATAACCTGCACTAGCCTATCCTACTATAAGCTAGCTTACTCCATCCTATCTTAAACTACTCTAGCTTAGCCTAACCTACTATATACTAGCCTACTCCTCTCTAACATACTGTAGCCAACCCTAGTTTAGCGTAGCTTATTGTAGACTATCCTAACCTAGCCTACTCTAGCATAGCCTACTGAATTCTATCCTAATCTAGCCTACCATACTATAACTTAGAATAACCCATCCTACTGTACTTGAGCTTACTCTAGCCTTCCATACTATAACTTAGAATAACCCATCCTACTGTACTCCATCTTACTCGAGCCTACTCTTGCCTAACCTATCCTATCCTAATCTAGCTTAGCCTATTCCACCCAAGCCCATCCTAGCCTAGATTAACCTGTTCTAGCCTATCCTACTCTAGCCTAGCCTATTATAACCTATTCTAGCTTAGCCTACTCTATCCTATCTTACCTTAACCTACTATAGACTAACCTGCTCTGAAAGTACCTACTCTAGGGTAATTTATCCTAGCCTAGCCTAGACTACTATAGTTTATCCTAGCCCACTCTAGCCTAGCCTAGCATAACCTACTCTATCCTATCCTAGCATAACCTACACTAGCCTATCCTACTATAATCTAGATTTCTCCAACCTATCTTAAACTACTCTAGCTTAGCCTAACCTACTATATACTAGCCTACTCCTCTCTAACATACTCTAACCAACCCTAGTTTAGCGTAGCCTATTGTAGACTATCCTAACCTAGCCTACTCTAGCATAGCCTACTGAATTGTATCCTACTCTAGCCTACCCTACTATAACTTAGAGTAACCCATCCTACTGTACTCTAGCTTACTCTAGCCTACCATACTATAACTTAGAATAACCCATCCTATTATACTCCATCTTACTTGAGCCTACTCTAGCCTAACCTATCCTTTCCTAATCTAGCTTAGCCTATGCCACCCAAGCATATCCTAGCCTAGATTAACCTATTGTAGCCTAGCCTACTCTAGCCTAGCCTATGCTACCCTAACATATTGTACTCTAGCCTAGCTTGCTCTATCCAACTTTATCCTAGCATAGCCTAGCGTACTCTAGATTAACCTAGCCTACTTTATCCTAGCTTATCCTAGCCTACTCTATCTTAGCATAGCCTACTCTAGACTAGCATAGAAACCTTTCAAGTAGTATATTCTAATGTATCCTACCCTAGCGTACTCTATCCTATCTTATTGTACCCTATCTTAACCTACCCTCTCTTCACCTAACCCGCTCTAGAGTAGCCTACCCTAATCTAGATGACCCTACTCTAGCCTAGACTAGCCTAATCTAGCCTACTCTAGCCTATCAAAGTTTATCCTAACCTACCCTACCCTGCCCTATCCTAACATAGCCTACGCTACTCTATTGTATCCTAGCTTAGCTGATTCTAGCTTATCCTAGCCTTCTCTAACCTATCATAGCTTGTCCTACTCTACATTATCCTATCCTATTCTCCCTTGGCCTAGACTACTCTAGCCTAGCCTATCCTACCCTACCCTACCATAGCCTAACGAAAACTGCCATATCATACTCTATCCTATCCTATCCTACTCTAGCCTAGGTTAACCTACTCTATCCTAGCGTAACCTACTCTAGCCTAGCCTACCATACTCTATCCTAGCCTACTATGGCATAACCTAGCCTAGCCTATTGTAGCAAACTCTAGCCTAACCTAGCCTACTCTAGCTTAGCATATCCTACTCTAGCATATCTTATCCTACCCTAGCATACGCTTGCTTAGTGTAGCGTATCCTAGCCCACTCTACATATCCTATCCTAATCTATCATATCCTAGGCTAACGTGAACTACTCTAGACAAGCCTAGTTTAACCTATCCTGTCCTTGCCTACTCTAGCATAACTTAATGTAGCCTAGATTAACCTACTCTAGCCTAGCCTAGGAAACTCTAAACTAGACCACTCAAGCCTAACCTACTCTACACTAGCTTACTCTACCCTACCCTACTCTATCCTATTTTACCCTTCCCTACTTTAGCATGGATTACTCTAGCCTAACCTACTCTAGACTACTCTATCCTAGCCTTTCCTTGCCTAATATAGCTTAGCCTAACCCATTATAGCCTAGCCTATCCTATCCCACTCTATATAGCCTATATTACTCAATCCTAGCCTAACCAAACCTAGCCTACTCTATCCTAGCCTAGTTTATCCTATCCTAGTTTATCCTAGCCTACCCTATCCTACTCTATCTTACCTTACTCTATCCTAGGTTACCATAATCTAGCCTAAACTAGGAAGCTCTAGAATACTTTACTCTAGCTTAGCTTACTCTATACTAGCATACTCTACACTAGCCTACTATATCCTACTCTACTCTATCCTAGCCTAACCTAACCAAATCTAGCCTAGCCGTACCTAGCCTTCTCTATCTTATCCTAACATATTCTATCCTATCCTATCCTACTATAGCCTAGCCTAGCCTAGTCTAACCTAACCAAATCTAGCCTAGGATTACCTAGCCTCCTCTATTTTAGCCTAACATATTATAGCCTATCCTAACCTACTATAGCCTATCCTAGCCTAGTCTAACCTATCCTACCGTAGCCTACTACAGCCTATCCTATCCGAGTCTAACCTATCCTACCCTAGCCTACTCTATCATTTCCTACTCTAGCCTAGCTTAACCTGCTCTACCCTATCCTAACCTAATCTAGACTAGCCTACTCTAGCCAATCCTACTCTACTCTAGCGTACTCTATCCTACCCAACTCTAGCCTATCCTATCCTAGCCTACTCTACCCTATCATACTCTAGCCTATACTATTCTAGCCTACTCTAGCCTATACTATTCTAGCCTACTCTAGCCTAGCCTTCTCTAAACTAACCTACCCTACTCTAGGGTATTCTAGCCTACCCTACTCTATCCTAGCCTAGGATACCCTACTCTAGCCTAGCCTAATATATCCTATCCTTCTATAGCCTATTCTATCCTAGCTTATCCTACTCCATCCTAGCCTTTGCTACTGTACCCTACTCTATTCTAGCATATCCTATCCTATCCTTCTCTAGCCTAGCCAATCCTAGCCTACTCTACCTTATACTAGCCTACTCTTGCCAACCATAGCCTATTGTAGCTTAGCCTAGTCTAATGTAACCTACCCTATCCTACTCTATCCTACCTTAATATACACTAGCCTATCCTAACCTACTGTACTATACCCTAACCTACTCTAGCATAGCCTACTCTGGCCTATCCTATCCTATCCTACTCTAGTGTATCCTAGTGTACGCTAGCTTATCCTAGCCGGCTATAGACTAACGTGGCCTACCCTACCTGACTCTATCCTAACTTACTCTAACCTCATCTTTCCTAGCCTATTCTAACATAGGATACGCTAGCCTACTCTATCCTAGGTTACCCTAGCCTAGATTAACCTACTCTATCCTAGCCTAACCAACTCTAGACTAGCCAACTCAAGCTACTCTTGCCTACCTTATTCTAGCCTAGCATAGCCTAGCATACTTTATCCTAGCCTACTCTAGCCTAGCATAGCCTAGCATACTTTATCCTAGTCTACTCTAGCCTAACCTAGCCTATCCTACTCTAGCTTATCCTAGCCTATTATAGCCTAGACTAGCATATTCTATCCTAGCCTAGTCTAACCTAGACTACCCAATCGTACTCTATCCTAGCTTACTCTATGCTTGCTTAACCTATTTTATCATAACCTTACCTACTCTAGACTAGCCTACCGTAGCCGATCCTACTCTAGCATACTCTAACCTATCCTATCCTATCCTACTCTAGCATACTCTACCCTACTCTTGTCTAGCCTAGCTTAGGCTACTCCACTCTAGCTCGGCTAGCCTAGCTGAGCCTACTTGATCCTACTCTACTCTAGCCTAACCTACTCTACTCTAGCTTATCCTGTTCTATCCTATCCTACTCTCGCCTACTCTATCCTATCCTACTTTTTCCTATCCTATTCCACTCTATCCTAACCAAGTCTAGTTTACTCTAGCTTAGCCTAGCCTAGCCTACTCTAGCCTATCCTAGCCTAGCCTATCCTAGACTAGTATAACCTAGCCTACCCTAGCCTACTCTATCCTAGCTTAGTCTAGTCTAGCTTAACGTGCTCTAACATAGCCTAACCTACTCAAGACTAGCCTACTCTAGCTTAGCCTACTCTAGCATACCATACTCTAGCCTACTCTACTCTACTCTACCCTACTCTACTACTCTCGCTTATTCTAGGCTAATCTAGGCTAATATAGCCTAGCCTAACCTTGCCATACTATAGCCTAGTCTAGCCTAGTCTAATTGAGCCTAACCTTTAGCACATTACCTTACAATAGATTTCCTTGAGCAAAACCACCTACCTTTTCCTACTCTAACCTAGCCTATCATAGCTTATCTTATTGTATCCTAGCTTACCCTAAGCAAGGATTCTAACCATAATCCTAACTTTAAACACATGTGGAACACATCAATTATAATGTAACTATACAATGTCTAACTTAATGAAAATCCATTTTTTAATGTCAAATACGGAATCACATATCCATTATGCCATTTCAAATAAAAATTACATAATTTTAGTAAAACATACAAAATATTATAAGTAACTACAACAACCACATAATAAAGAAATTTGCTAAATATACATTGCATTCTAAAAATTAGAAAAGTACACATAGAAAATAACTAACATAAGTTGTAAATTTATAAAAAAAAATAGAAAATAAACTTTATTGACATTAAAATAGTTTATATATATAAATATTTAATTTAGAATACAATAGATATCTTACAATTAATTTTTATTTATAAATAGTTATTGTATAATAAATGTTATTTTTTAATTTACATAAAATAGTGATATACAGATTTTCTATTTATTTAATTAATTAATAAATAAAAACTACACAAATAAAATAAAATACAAGTAAAAAATCTTTGATTAATGGAAAAAATAATTATTATTTTTATATAGATTAATGGAAAAAATAATAATTATATTTTATATAAAAATAAAAGTAATAAATCTTCAAACCTAATAAAATAAAACCAATAAATCTTTGATTCAAATATAACTAAATTTCATCTAAAAATAAGTTACATAAAAACTAAATTGTTTGGGATTACTAACATATAGATTTCAACATGTAGATTTTTATTGATTAGTTTTGTATAATCAATCTTTTATTCTAAAATAGAACTAATAAATTTGTTATTATAACTAAATTTTAAATAAAAATAATTTAAAATGAAACTAAATTACTTGTCATTACTAACATATAGATTTTTATTGTTTAGTTTTGTATAACAAATTTTTTATTCTAAAATAGAACTAATCAAATTTTTATTAGTAACATCTAAATTTTATTAAAAAATTATTTTAAAAGAAACTAAATTGCTTGCCACTACTAACATATAGATTTTATATAAAAATGAGTTTAAAAGAAACTAAACTGCTTGCCACTACTAAAAGAGCAGTTTATTATAGGATTTAAATTTATAAAAGCATTAATCTAAAAACATTCCTTCAAATTAAAAATCACTGTTTGTTTAAAAATATAAATATTATGCTAAAGGATAACTAAACAAATGAGTATGATAACACATGGTAAATTATGTAAGAAAAGGTGAACACTTAATTTTTTTTTAAAAATCTAAAAAATGGCCAAACCTGAAAAAACCAAAAAAAAGTTAAACTATCATAATATCTATGAAAAAAATTACTTCAAATTAAAAAATAAAAAACACCTGGAATGGAGAAATGAATTAGCCCGATTTGGGTTGCTCTTTCAAACTTGGGGCGTAGCTTGACCAGCCTTTTACCGTTTGGGCTTTCCATGTTAGCTCTTAAGATAGGGGCACAGTTAAAAACTGGCTTATATGAAAAAACCAGAAGTCGAGGTCATTTATGCGGAGAGGAAATTGAGGACCAAAATTCCAACTGTTTGTTTAAAAAATTGGCAAATGATGACTAACCAAATGAGTCTACCTTCAAATTATTGAGAATAATAAAAAAAATGCTAAATTCCGTAAAAAGATGAATTGTTAAATTATTCATAAAATCTTAAAAAAATAGCTAAAGCACAACAAAATCTAAAAGAAAATAGCTAAACCAAAAAAATTGGTACAAAATCTACCGAAAATAACTATTTAAAATATTAAAATCTACTAAAAAAATGGTGTCCATATGTTAACTATTAAATATATAGATTCAACAAAGCTACCCTGGTTAAATTAATAAGAATTTAAATTTAAATCTAATCATGGCAGATACGAGGAACCGTTTCCGTGGGATCACAACTGGAGTTCAAATTCAAATTCGTTCGAGGAGGGTTACTAAGGGATTGAATCATTACTGGGAACCTCAAATTCTTTGTATGGCTGGAGCTCAAATTCGTTCGAGGAGGGTTATGAAGGGCTTGAATCACTATGACATCTCAATTATAATATCGGGAGGGAAGGTAGGAGAACCCATAGCCATACATAGCTTTAGCTCAAATTCTTTAGCCAGTGCATCATAGTTAAAATTTTGAGACCCTAGAGCCATACATACATACCTGCATCAAAGGGTTTTAAAGGGCAAGAGAGGGTATCACAGCTCTTCTTATTCTTACCAATGGAAATTTGCATCAAAACATAACAAACTAAAAAAAGGAAAAAATACCCAAAAATCCAAACAGAACAGAGCAGAGTGAACAACAAATATTTGCATCGGAACAGAACAGAGCCCACAACAAATATTTGCAATCCGAACATATAAACAGAGCCAAACATAAAATACTTGCAGTTAAATTGAAATAATGAAATAAAAATAATGAAATAAAATATACGCGTGAGATTTTATATAACAAGAGATTAAGATTATTGAATACACTAAGGATCAAAACTAGGGTTTCCTAGAAGTGTAGAGAAATTAACAATAACATGTACCTTTGAGTTCTTCAACCAACCTTCTCTGGAAGTTGTTTGCTACAGGAGACGATCCAATCCAATCTAGGCATTTCCATGAGATAAGACCTGGGTCCTTTTTACATAGCCATGGCATCATGGTTAAAATATTGATAAAGAAGGTATCATAACCCAGAGCCATACCTGAAACTCAAACTCGTTCTTGGAGACTAAAATTCACTGAATTGTCGGCTTTCTCGTTCAATATTGATCGGATCTCCGCAAGGATCAGTTCCTCGACGGACCTCGCCATGAAGGCCTTGAAGTCCGAAGAATTGAACTGCAGATTTTCCGTCCAGTGCTGCTGCCTCCACGTCTCCACGTCCGCATTGAAGATCCCGTCGCCGAGGAAGTTGTGGGCAAGAAGAAGAGGAAACCACAGGAGTCCCATCACACAGACCATCGACGTTAGATAAAAGAGGAAAATGTTCAATAAATAAATAAATATATCCACCTCTGAACCTCGCTTCAACGGATAGTTTCCATCGTTTTCTTGTCTTTCGAACCATTCATCGATTACATATAACACACTGTTACTTTCCACTCGCTCTTTCTGGAACGGATTACTTTATTCAAATATATCATACCTTCGAAGATTTTGTGTTTTTTCGCTTTATTCGAGATTTGGGAGAGATCATTTTTTGAAAATTTTGTGTTTTTTTCTGTTTACTTTACTCAAGATTTGGAAATTGGGAATATCATTTTGAGATGCTTTTGTGCTTTTTCTCGGTTTTGATTTCTTATTATATATTTTATTTGATATAGGTTTTTATTTCTTATTTTATAGGATTAAATATTCCACATTCTTTCTTGGTTTTGATTTGGTGTTTTATATAGGTTTTGACTTTTTATTTTATAGGATTAAATGTCAATAAGATTAAATGTACATTTTGTATGTTTGAGGTTTTTTTAATTTGTATATAGAGTTATTTTTTTAATATAGTTTAATTTATAATATTAGATAATTTTGTTTGAGATTTTTTTAATTTGTATATAGAGTTATGTTTTTAATATAGTTTAATTTATAATTTAATAAAGAAATGGTTTAATTCATAAAAGTGGAGATAAAAATATTTCACTTTATTCTAGTATCTTTGAAATATTTTGTATAGTTTGTGAAATTTTGTTTATTTGACTTTTTGTTTGCTTGACATTTTGTTTTGTTTGAAAAATTCTTTATACTTTGTTTGAAATTGTGTTTTACTTTAATTTATAATGTGATAAATAAATGGCTTAATTCATGAAAGTGAGGATACAAATATTTCACTTTATTCTGATATCCCCAAAAAACGATTTAGCCTTTTAGACAAAATTTCACAACATCTTAATAGCATCAAATTATATATTATTAAGTGCATTAAAGATATTTGATTCTATAAGTCATATTAGATAGTTGTTTTCATTAATTTAAAATAAAAAAATCTTAAAACCTCTCCTTTAATATAAGAGATTTACCCTCCTCTCAATATATATGTTTTATCTTTAGATAATATCTATATACAAAAATTGTACCCCTCTCTTAGTACATAAATATTACAAACTTAATAACATTTAATCATATTTTGAATAAAGATAGGCCTATTCCATACTATTCAATAAATATACTCATGCAAGAGAATTTAATGAAAATGGAAAAACAATATTTCTATTACACTATTGGAATTAGCATTGTTCTTTAAAGTAAAATTAAGTAACCTTTTAATTTTATATGAATTGTTAAATGTATATGTGATTTATGTTGTTTTTACAATACTCACTTATATTTTGTTTTGGTTTTTACTTTTATGTATACTCACTTATGTTTTGTTTTGGTTTTTTCTTTTATGTATACTCTAAATTATTAAATTTTTAAAGCTTAATTGAAGACACACATTTTATTTTGGAAACTTAATTGAATATTCTTTTATTTGATAGTAAATTATTATAGAATTGTCAATATTTCTTCTATAAATATCATTAATGCTTGTAGTTGTAATAATATCCATAAAAAAATATTTAATTTGTTTTGATTCAATTCTTACATATTAGAATAACTCCAAAGAGCATCATACATCTCATAATAGTCCTGGCTATATCTATTTTGAATTTTATTTCATTTTGTATTACATGAAATTCTATTCTATTGATTTATATTTGTATAGAATTATATTATAAGCTTTAATATTTAATTATTGGATCACCTTGTAAAATAATGAAATGAAAAAATGTCTTTGAGTTTCCTTTTTCATGCATAGAGAAGAGTAGAAAAAACTCTTCTTACTTGTTGATGATTTTGTTAACTCTATTATATTTGGCACTTCGTTATTTGATGGAGGATCTGTATATTATTATTTGAAAATAGTATTTGCATTATAAACATATCATTTACATGATCCATTTTGGTTTCTGGGGTTTAAGAAATTATTTCCTTTGTATGTTTTTTATATCTTATGATTATATTATATTAAAGTTGATAATACTTCCAACATCATTGAAGCACTTGAAGTTGCTTCAATTATGTACTAGATTTTATTAGGGATTTTAATATATATAGGGAGGAAATTATAACTTGGCCCATATTTTAATTAATGTTTTTCAATTAATAGACTCTTAACATTACTTTTAATAATTTACCTAATATCATGTATTATGAATGTTTATGTTAGAATTAATAAATTAACTTTTACTTTAAAAGTAAATATTTACTATTATTATGGTGGTGATCACTTAAAAATTCATAATCGAGTTTCACGCATGAAGATGGTTTTATGTTTTAGTGCCACTCTAAAAATCCAAAATGCAAGAGCGAGAAGGAAATATATAGCGCATATGCTATGGAAATTGAACCAGGTGATAGATTAATTTTACTCACAACAATTAACAATTGATCATGCAAAATCACTCACAAAGAGACTGAAAAATGGAGCTGAACACTAAACTGTATTAACTCAGTGTACAATAGCCAACCCTGTAATAGAATAGGTTGCTGAATAAATAGCATACATCAGGGATTCAAATGCATGAGGAGCAATTTGAATCTAGCATAAAGCAGGCTTACTAAAAATAAGCAAATCCCCCATAGGTGTAAAAAGATGATCCCAAATCTGTCATGGAGCTCACTAATTGGAAAAATGGCTTAGGAAAGCTAAAGAGTGGTGGAATGGAAGCTCATAAATGCTTTTGCATGGATAAAAGAGAGGAGGATGTGTAGGACAAAAAACTAGTCAAGCTCACCTAGTCTAGCTTTTCCTTTTTCCTTAAAACACTGAAAAAGTAGGCAATAAAGTAGAAAAAGAAGAAGGGCACATAGGAGGCTAGGAATAAATTAGAATTGATTCCTTTAGCTCTCCCATGTGCTACATGAGTCAAATAAGTAAAGTTTGACCATTATAGATAGGCAAATGACAACTTGCACAAGGTGGGACACATGAACTAGGCAAATAAGACAGAAATAATGAAATTAATGTCTAAGTGGGTAAACTATGGGTTGATTATTCTAACATATGCATTATAAAATGTGAGCCTAAAAATGAATCTAAGGCTAGTTAGACTATATCGAAAGTGTGATATATCGCACTTTCGTTTTGCGTTTTGTAAGAGTTACAAATCGCAAGTGCGATTATGAAAACTAAAACATAAAAAATAAAACAGAGGCCCATGACCTTTATTTTTCATTTTACTTTTCAAGACACAAAGAATGGAGGTGCGATAAAATAGGAAGGCATTTTGGCTTGGAAGCAATTTAGAGGGAGAATTTTGAAGGTAGAGATTGACAAGGTGGATCGCAATGGAAGGTAAGTCACTCTATTGTTTTGAATTGCTATGATTTTTGTTTTTGTTTTTTAATTTAATAAATGTTTAATTAAAAAAAACAATCAAATATTAATTCATTTTGGAATGTGTTGTGTTATATTAACAAATAGCACTAATCGTGAAGCAAATGTCCATAATAAAACCACCAATAAACCAAACTGAAATCCAAACATCAAACACATGGAGGAGGAACACGATAGGAATTCAGAAATTCTTGCTCGTTTGGGGGTATTGAGATGCCTTAGTTCAATTTTCAGAGGATGGGGGAGGGAACATAAGTTCGTCATTAGGTGAGGCACTAGATAACATAATGAATACAATTTCCAATTCCTAGGGACCTTTGTACAACATTAGCTCCTACATGGATTCCCAAAGGAAATAGTATTCCACTGGGTTGAGCTACAAAGATGTAAAGAAATTAAAGATAACAAAAGACTAACTTTTTCACTATTTCAGGACCATAGCACCTAATTGGTTTCTCCCACCATTTGACCACACATTTCTATATACTAGTGAGTAGAACCAAATATTAAATCCAACTTGATGGATCGATGGTACATGGTATTTGATGAAGACCCTCATGGGAATAAAGACATCTCATTTGATTTCCTAAGGAAATTGTATGCCAAGTTTATCTTGGGTAAACATGTAAATTACTTTGATATTTTAAAGTTTTAGGGGGTAGAACATGGGATGCCCCAAAATAGGAAAGGGGCGAGGACTGATCCAAACCATGTGTGACTGCCTCCATGCACACCAAACACCTCTCGGTTATATCTTCCTGCAAGTCCCATGATTGATGACGCACATGAGGAATTTTTCCATTTCGAAGATACATTGCTTTGACATGGGATTATTGTTGAGGGAAATGTAGGCCAAGCGGTTGGCACATCTGAGGCTAGCCCATCTGGGGTTGTCCCATACCATGTTGGATCATCACACACAGAGGATCCACTTAGGTTTCCACACCCTACTAGATCTAGAGATGACACTAAATATGCAGAGGTTTCAGAGTGTATGCCACATTCTTTCATAGCTTATGGAAACATATGCTATGGGACTTTTTCAGAGTTTCAAGACAATGGGTTATACCAATATGTAATTCAAACTCATTGTTCAGATAGTATATTATTTTTTATATCACAGTTTTCAATTATTTCATAAATTATTTCTATTTTAATTATCTCACAATTTACGTGAACACATTTATAGCTCATGTCCAATAACCCCCGATATTCCCATATTCTGGACGTTGATGCTAATGATATTGATGCAGTAGTCAATGCTGCATATGATTTTGGTGCTTAACCATTACTTGTAAGAACATTAATTTTTAATTTATCATTTTGATTTACATATTTATAGTAGGGATTGACACATTTAATATATCTTAATATTGATACAATATATTTTATGCAGGGTGGGAACGATGATTTTGTTTCATCTCATACAGATACATCACAGGTAGAGGTATATTCACAATCACATGTATTCTTTTAATTATGCTTTTAATGATTCAACATGTATGCTTTTAATTATTTGAATTTGTCTAATTATATCTAGATTTTTTACATAGAAAAATATGTTCGATAGACATGCCACCCAAGCGACCTTTCTCTTTGATGCATATTCCCATTATTTTAGTCCGGTTTCAATTATTTCACCATCTACTGACCCAACTCTTCACATCCCTCAGGTATATGTATATCTCGCTTATTTTGTTGGCACCCTATTACAAAAGTTCTTTTATCTCTGTGTCCCTAATTGCCCCCCATTTAGTATAGTTTTCTTTGTATATGCAAGTAGATTTTTGGTGCACCCATTGATTTGATGATATTGACATATATTATTTCATGCATATTTCTAGTGAGAAATTCGTGTTTGAAGAGAACCCAATCAGGGCCTCTAGTGACCCACCTTTCTCCCCCAAGTACATGTATGTCTCTCGCTTTCTTTGAAAAAGTCATTGTCCCTCCATGTAGTATAGTTTTCTTTGTACATGCAAGTATCTTTTTGGTGCACCCA
The DNA here is from genome assembly GCA_001517045.1 of Pseudotsuga menziesii. NCBI lineage: Eukaryota > Viridiplantae > Streptophyta > Pinopsida > Pinales > Pinaceae > Pseudotsuga > Pseudotsuga menziesii. Next base: position 157,409 of record LPNX010467785.1, on the reverse strand, counting down.
TTGATTTACTAACATTGAGAAATATTATTTTATTCATCCTTTTAGTTAGCAAGTGGTTCTTGAAGAGCACCCAATCGGGGTCTCTGGTGACCCACCTCTCCCCCCCCAGGTACATGTATGTCTCACTTTCTTTGAAAACATCATTGTCCCTCCATGTAGCATAGTTTTCTTTGTACATGGAACTACATTTTTGGTGCACCAATTGATTTGCTGACATTGGCATATATTATTTTATGCATACTTATATTGAGCGAGTGGTGCTTGAAGAGAACCTAATCGGGGCCAATGGTGACCCCCCTCCCTATCTACATGTATGTATCACTTTCATTGAAAAAATCAATGTACGATGTAGATAAATTTCCAAAATATTTATATAATTGATTGTCTTATACAAGGTTCTACATGTATCTAATTGTTGGTAACACTTATTTTTTGTAGGATGTTAGTGAGGCACCGATGGTACGTGTAGTTACACCATGTAATACCATCACTTACACACTAGCAGTAAGTAAAAATGTTATATTGTCTTGGAATTTGAACAAACGTACATAGAAATTTGTATTTATTTTTATAGCTTGGAAACCTAACTTACAAATTTTGGTTTGTGTGCACTCTCCAAAAATGGGATTCGATCCTACTGTTCAGCACTAGGGAACACCATCATGCAACCAAAAAAGAAAGATAGACTTCTCAAAATCCACTAGAATTGGAAGTGAAAGGGGGTTAAATAGAATTCATGTATAGGGGGGATAAACACATGTATTGTTTTGTTTGGATACACACAAATGTACATTACAATCCACTATTTTTTATTATGGCCATGGCATGCTATTTTTGAAAACATTATATGTACATATAGTATAAAGAAAGGTTCAGATTTATATATATGGTTGACCTTATATGGGAACATGATCTTAATTATATGCCTTTAAGATATGCTTAACTATGTCTTTAATTAAAATGATACTTAATGTGTGGTTCACCATCAGAGCTTTCATCTCATCTCTGATAGCCTCAATCCATTTTTTTTGTCTATAACCACTATGTTTCTTCAAATGTAGTAGGTTCAACTTCAATTTGAAAGTAATAAGTATTGTATAAGTATTGAAGAAAATATTTATACCTTCTTAAAGGCCGACGTTCTCTTGTAGATATTCTAACATGACATATTCTACTATTGTGATTCAAGAATTGAGATTATAAGTCAGTAGAAATCAAGGTTTATTTTAGACCCTTTGTGTTGTCATTTCACTTCACTTCCACTTGAGTCTTCCATGAACTGCACTCCATTCCCACTACACGGTTTACTTTTTTATGGTTTGGACTAATTATTTAGTGTTTAATTTCATCAAAACATAGGGATTTTAATTCTCTTGATCATGAAGAAACAAGAATATTAAAGGCACCTGACCACTTAAAAAAAAAAATCTCTTTCACTTTCTCCCACATCTATTTGACCCTCTCTTTTATATAATGGAATTAAACACAACAAAAAAAATGAAATTATGTTTTCATTTTCATTATATTGATGATCTACATGAGCCTTTGAACTTGTGAAACAATGTGAAGAAGGTTTGAGGTAACACTACAAAATAACCACATCAAAAACAAATGAATATCCCTTTATGAGATTATAGACATAGTCATGACATATCCTTATGTGTTTTTTATGTTAAATATATTCTTTCTGTATGATATTTTTTCTTTATAAATTCCATTTATCTTATAAATAGTGTGGTGAGGTGATGGGTAAGAAATAAGGTACCTATTAGTTATGATATTTGGTTCGAGGAATCCATTTGTGCATCATTCATATTGAAAAAGAGAAATATAAATATAATCTCCCATATTGGTATTAGTGGACCAAGGGCTAGCCATATCCACTACCATTCATTTGTTCACCCAACAAGGATGGGGTAATATGAAGCTTTCCACATTGAAAAAGGAGGATCATGCAAACATTAAGTTGGAAAATAATTAGAAATAATTTTATAAAGGTATGATTATTTCCTTAGCATCCTTCATGCTAAACCTATTAAAAATATTTTCAATATATGTTTCATGTGATAGTTTTAATTCTCTTTTCTTCCTGTTTTTTATCATTTTCATTCCAAGGATTTGCTTTGCAACACTCAAATCCTTCATTGAAAATATCATAGACAATTGTTGTTTTAGCTTGTTAATTTAAACTATGATAGATCCTACAATTATCATATCATCGGCATATAATAACAACATTACATGTTCACCATTATTGAAACACAAGTGTAATAGACACAATGTGACTTTTGGTCTGGGAGAGAAAAAACAAATGGAGCATCATAATTGCATGGGAACGGATGATATGGGAAAACTACCAATAGTTGCATGGTCAAGGTTTTTGCAGAGTTGATCCACCAATATAATAGTTTCATTCAAGGAAACTAAGAAAAAACCTAGTTTATGAAATCAATACACAATGTAGTTAATAGGCCATGCAAACATGGTGGAGAGGCCCCCCTATATGTAATCGCATGCCAGGATACCAAAAAATTCGATGGTTCATCGATCCGATATCCGGCTACTGATTTATGTTGAGTTGAAAGTCACCTCAAAATGTGGTTCAAGGACACTTATTTACTTTTGCTTTGAGAGTGAAAAACCAAATGGAGCAGCATAATTGCATGGCGTTGGCTCCTCCAAGTGTGTATCTACAAGGGAGATATGGGAACACTAATAATAGTCAAATGATTGATATTTTTGCATATATGACCCACCAATACAAGAGTTTCATTCAAGGAAACTGAACAAAACCCTAGTTTATAAAATCAATGCACAATGTAGTCATCGGGCCATGCAGACATGGTGGAGAGGTCCCCCTAGATGTAATCATATTATAGGAGACCAAAAGAGTCGACGGTTCATCGATCCGACCTCTTTTTTCCAATTTATGTCAATTTGAAAGTCACCTCAAAATGCGGTTCAGGGACACTTAGTCACTTTCGGTCCGGGAGTGAAAACCAAACGAAGTAGCATAATTGCATGTTGTTGGATCCTACAAGTGTGTTCGGGTAAGGCTGACATAGGAACACTACTAATAGTCACACAGTCGAGGTTTTTTTAGAGTTGACCCACCAATGCAAGAGTTGCATTCAAGGAAACTGAGAATTTTTGTGGAAAGGAAAAGGCAGAATGAAGTTAGCGGAAGGAATCTTGTAGAAGTGATATTCTGGAAAGGATATTGTGGAATGATGGTGATGAACATATATAATAGAGGGAATAGATTTGATTCAAAATAGATCTATGACTAATATCTATTCCACACGTAGGGCATGCACGCTACAAATATGAGAGGATAATTAGTGGAAGGTGGAAGAGACAACAAAGTAGGTAGTGCTGGTAAAACCAGCCACTACACAGTCAAAGAAGAAAGGGAGTTGAGGAGCCTATACTCATATATCATAATAACTCCTTCACCTATACATCATAAATCCATCCAAATATTCTCTGAGTAGTCATTTTCATCAAGCGAGCCTGAGGCCCCAGATGTCAAGGGTTTTCGTTTTGGTCAGTCATGTGCATCACAACGTTCTTTCTTGATTTGTTTTGTGATCATGGAGAATTTTCCACCTCAAAATTTGTTAGGATTTATGTATGTTCGTGTTTGATTGCCAGGATGGAATTTATTTTGGCACTCTGTTTCGAGATTCAGCTCAAGATAAAATTGAACTATAAATATAACCTAAATAGAGGAGAAAAGGAGGGGGGTGGGTTTGAAATTCATTTAGAAAACATTTGTTCTTTGTTTTGTAGCTCTGATATTTTCTTAGAAGTATTTAATGTAGAATTATGTTCTGAGTGTCTTAGATTCATCACATTATTCAATGTTCAGTTTGTTTTTTCCTATATGCTCCATTTCCATGTATGTGTGAAGTTCTGCTAATACATTTCTAGTTGTATGCAAGGAATTCGTTCTCTATTAAGTGCTCCTTTCATCAAAAATCATATTTGTTATGTGTTTATGATGAATTTCATGGAATTCATCCTCTATTAGGTGTTCCATTTCAGTTTTCAGCCTTTATTATTTATTTTTCTAAAGGTGTTTCAAGAGATTCATCCACATATAGGTGCCTCTTGTTTCACTGGGCTTCTTCTTTTTCCCCCCTATCATATCTTAAAGTTATTTTACTGAATTTTAATTCTCACATTGCTTCAAATTATGAAGGATAATAAAATATCATTATTGTTGTAATACCTTGAATGTTTCAGGATTCGACTCCATTTACCAATGGTGTTTTTTTTGTCTTTCTTACACTCTTCAAAATACAAACAACTTGTTCCCATAAGAAATCTAGCCTTCTGAATGCTTGTTGTGAGACATATGTGTATGTGAATGGTATTGTGACACTGAGAGAGCCCTCTTTGTATGTATAGTCTAGAATACAACCTAAAGGTTGGTTTGAAATTTTTACCCCAGTGATTTCCTACCACAACGATAGGAAAATTACCAGGTGATAACACAGTTTATCATAGTTAAAGTGAAGTCATGTCATTTTCTTCTATAACCCGCATTCATTAATGCCAAACAATCCATAACACTTTCCATAAACCAATTCAATATATGAATCAACAATCAACTCATGACCATGGAATGTAAGTGATTTTATTGATGTTGGCCTTCTTCTCACTTGCATCCTATAGATATGGTAATTGTATTGTTCTGCACTTCTAGTAGCTGCATGATCTGCACTTTTGTTAGTTGCATATATCCATTTGTTGATGCCATTTCTAAAGCAAACAAATGTTTATGCAAGATCTCTTGTGAATGTATTTTCTCTTGAGTTCTAATAGGTCTCCCCTTTACTCAAAGATCAAAACTTTGTCATCAACTAAATACTTGGTTCTATTAAAAATGTTATTGGACTATTGGAATTTAAGAAAAGCACTAAAATAAACTCTTCAAATTTTACCTTTGATACATATTGGTTGACTTTGATGTAATATAGGGGGAGTACTATTGGGATTAATGTGCAGGTACCACTATTTTGATACAATATACCAAATTAAGGAAGTCGTAGTTGTGATACTAAATATTTGGCTGGATCTTCTTGGAAGAACAAAGAGGTTTCTCAAAGATATATAAGAAAACCTTAATGTTGATGTTTGATGAATATTTTGTTGCTATGTTTTCATACTATTGAATTGAATGACCTGGAATTGCCACTTGACATACATGAACTAATATTGAATAAGGAATCAGGTTTGATCCATTCTTTTCTAACTAATGAATGATACAAAAAACATATGTTGATTTCCAAAGCCCATTATACACTTTCGGTACCAAAGGAGAAGAGTGACGATGGGATATGAATCCTTCATTTTCTCCTTATTTTTATTGCAAAACCTATTGTTAGGAATGAAACAAGAGTCATACAAATATAAACACTTGAACTTCTACTAACTAGCATATATCCATCCTAAAAACATATCTATCAAACACTGAGAGGCATTCAATTTATCGAGGTGTTATTTTTTTCATGACATTTTATTTGGATTTACATTTTTATTCTATGAGTGAATAATATTTTTGTAAATTGATTTTTATTCATTTCTTTTTTTTCATTTTATGAACTGACATAAAAAATTAACTAATTTTTACTTTTCGTACATAAATTGATTTATTTACATGTAACATTACACATCTCCACCATAATGGTTTGTAAGCACCTCACTACTCTCATTGCACATAACATTAGTTCGTTACGTGTAATGTTACACATATCCCCCATACTGGGTATTAATATTAGATACCCAGAGGAAGATATTAGGACATAAATATTATTCACATATATTGCACAAGAAAAATATAGAGAAGAATAATTGATATTACACAGTGAATTGAAGAATAATATGAGAAATATTCCATTACAATAATATTCACATTATGTATTAATATATAATACATTCATCATGCAATAATTTGAATACCGGAAGAGACAGTTGAATATGCCAACCTAGAATGGCTTAGGAGATAAATTAGTGTGGGAAAATCACCACTAGACCTAACTAGTGTGACTCCAAATCACTAAAATAGTTAATAACCAATTAACTGAAGAGGGTAGGTTAAAAAAGCTGCCTATATTCCCATGAATCATTCAAACTGGTGCTAGAGGATCTGAAAGTGATGTAACTAATGGGGATTGAAGAACAACTATACATTACTAAATACCTACTTGATTCAACTGCTGGACACTAGTGGTGACACTCTAAGTGGGTTCCAAAGTTATAGGTATTGATCCTTGGAGCACCAAAATGCATGCAGACAAATGCAACAAGTGGTAGATGTCTAATAAATGTGTCCCCCATGCACTGGTGAAGTGATCAAGATCTCCTAAGCTAAATAAATACACAAGACTTACGTGGGAAAAGGGAGGATTAATAATAATCCTAACAACCCCCTTTAATCCTAAATCTGGACAACCTGGGTCATCATAACTAAAACCAAAGGTCGCCCATTATAGTCTAAATGTAAAAATTATTTATCCATGTAAAATGAGGAAAAAAGGAAAAACCGCATGCAGAAAATCCTTCCTAAAAAATGGACAGTGAGATACACCAAAAATAAACTACTCCTAATCCAAGTAGGTGTGAAATTTATTAGATGTTCGAAGGGATATTATTCTTAGGAAGAATATGAATATGCTCACATTGATAAGGAACATATAAAACTTCATAAGACATTATGGGACCATGTAAAGCAACTGAGATAATATCAAAAAAGAGAGAAAGTGAGTTCTCATTTAACTTGATATTTAAATAAGTTTCAAATGAGTCTTTATGTGCTTGATACTTCAAACCATGTGAAGTAAAATCAGATCCAAGTGAGAGAAGGAAGCATCCAAGCAAATGCAAGAGATCTCCATTTTTTCTAGCACTTTGAGGATATGAGCATGTGATCGAGTAGGAAGGAGGAGGAGGCCTAGTACCATGGAGAGAGAATTATTGAGCTCCATAATCTGATATAGCTTCAAAAATATGCAATGATTCACAATAATTAATATCAAAAAACTCATAAGAAGAAAATAATATTGAATCCCCAGCAGTAAGTTTGAAAGAGACTTGAGGTGCTTGATTTTTCACACCAAAATTGATGAGATCAGTTAGAAACATAATTGCGAGGAATTGAAACTATAACTTTGAACCAAATAAGGTGAGATTATATCCAAGAATGAGGAAGATAAGTCCTAAGTGTTTCATTGAATGCACAATTTTCTCCTTCTTCAGCAAAACTATGTTTATCAGTGCAAGTGATAAAGCAGGAATTCACCGGAAGAAATGGATCTTTGAGGGTAAATGGATCACTTCCCAAATATTATGTTTCTTCAATAACATAAAAAATATCACTTCTCTACACACCAGCAACAATATTGGAGAGAGAGGAATCAAATTTCTATTCAGCGCCTTGCACTACAACAAATCCTAGAATTAGAGTCCCATTTAGCATCCCTTTTTAGGGTAATTTTTTTATATATTGACTGGTCAAACTAGACATTAAATGGGATGCATCATGGACAAAACTTAAAGCGTATCAAATTTTTTTTTTCTTCCTAGATAGCATCCTTTATGATGTCCAAAATAGCGTCTATTTTTTTTGCTTTCAGAATGGCATCCAACTTCGCTTCCTAAACAACATCAAGGTTTGCTTCCTAAATAACGTCTTATTTTGATTCCTAGTGAGTGTCTATTTTCTCTTCTTAAATGACATCCCTGTTAGCGCCATATTTGCATCCTTAATAGCACCATGTTAGAATCCAATATTGCATCCATTTTTGTTACCACTTTAGCATCCCATTTTGCACCATGTTTTACTTCCAAATATGTGCCAATTTTTTCTTCCAAATTTGCACCAATTTTTGTCCTTTTTTGCATTGTGTTTTTCTACCAAAATGATGCCAACTATTTATTCTATTGTTGCACCATGTTTTTCTTCCTGTGTAGCACCATGCTTTACATCCAAAGTAACGTCTTATTTTTCTACCATATCAATGCCATGTTTGGATTCATCATTAGCACCATGTGTTGCATCCTTTTTAATTCCTAGTGCCGCATCTTATTTTGCGACAATATCAATGTCATGTTTGGCTTCATCATTAGCGCTACGTGTTGCATCCTTTTTAATTCCTAGTTTCACATATCTCATTTTTTGGTCACTGATTTAGTCATTTTTAGTAGTTTTATATATGAATTTTGGTCATTTTGTTTGGTCACTTATCTCCTATTTTTTGGTTACTAATTTAGTTGTTTTTAACTGATATTATAATATCATTAGGGAATGGAGGAATCGAACCATGAACCTCCTTCTTGAAAGGCAGGTGCTCTTCCATTGAGCTAGCACCCTTTAATAATTTGGGAACCTAAATTACAGACTCCATAAAATTGAATAAATCTATAAAATTACCCATCCAAAAAAATACAGAGCATGGTAAAGTGATCGAAAATACAATCTCAATATCTTAACCTAGAAAGCATAAAACAACATTCAAAAAGCCAAAAATAAAGATTTTTTTACTATCAATTCAATTTTAATGAAAACATACTCAATTGCTATCACTAATTGTTATGGAGACCAATCATCCTGATTTGAGTCTAGTTAATATAGAAAATGAGGGTTGAAATGGAAATATCCAAATGGATACTATAATACTTAGCCTTGACACACCAACAAGGATGATAAAAATCTAGGCTCTATTTCAAGAATACTTAGCAAAAATACAACACTGAATAAAAAAGGATTGAACAAATCCCTAATACCTCATTTCCCATGGATATGCATGATTTTAGTTACATTCAACCTTTTGATTGAATTTCCAAAGTTATTCCTAATATGTATTGTTTTTCATGTACATTTTCATATATATATATATTCTATGTATATTTTTATATATGGTGTATGAAAGCATATCATATCCAAAAGTCTCTAAACATCTATCATATCTGGGTTTGAATCAAGATTCAAAATTAGCACATGAGGAATTATTTTCAAAAAATAAAAAAGAGGCATCCAAATGTGTTATATACTATAATAAACATCAACCCATTCTTTTTTTACCATACCAATAATTGCACCCATCATAAGATTACAAAGCATGAATGTGTACATGGCACTAATACATGGAACTTGCACATGAACTAAAAGATCAATTTTAACCCATAATATTTGTAACCTAATTATCTCGAAATTGGCTATAATACATATAATACAAATACTTCTAACAATGTCCATGGACACTTTGCATATACTCCTTCCACAAATAAAACTCAATTTCTTTGCCCACATTTTTTACACTTAATTATTCAACATGTACCACCCTATAGTAAACCAATTAAACCCAGATCCAAATCCCATCGCAAAAAAACCAACATAGATCCCTTGAAACCCATTGACTCAAATACAATGGTATAATTATCCACAGATTCATTTAGACATATATCAAGAATAGGGAACCTATCCTAGGGAAAATCACCCTTGTACTTATCCAAAATCAACAGATTAAGGTTGTTACTATCCTTGAATTACATGTTTGGTTCACCTGATGTGAGCATAGGATCTACTAATGTAAACTGGTACTGAGGCGAGGTGGACATGTATCAATACCAACATATTGACAACCATTACAAAACGTTTATGGATTCACTCTAAGCAGCTCGCTGGTGCTTAGATACCCTAAAGTGGATCCCTTGTCTGTCCCTCCATGAGAATAAAATATTAGGAAAAGTGATACTATCAACGCCATGTGTACCTTTTATTGTCTTGGAGGAATGAAATGCCACTCGTGCAATAGAGGAAACTAGATTGGGTTCATAATCCACCAATTTACCATTGATCTCAAACATGTCTATGGTTTTAGGGTGAACCCTCGAACTTCCTTCCATCAAAAACTCTCAAACTCCCATATGAATCATTATTCTATATGAAGTATTATCCACATTAATCTATTACTAAAAATTGGGTTTGGTGTGTGAATCCCTGGGTTGATATTCCTCTCTCTCTTCAATGTGGTCCATGCATGTAATATGCTTATTTTGTTGCACATTGGAATTAATTTTATGACCATAAATTCTCCTTCCTTTCTATCTTGAATTTGTTGCAAGGATTAGTTCAAAACAACATATAAAGTCCAATATACAATATCCTTATGCCAATGGTCGTCTCTATAAAGACAGTGTCCCCTTACTAACATAATGATTGATTGGTTGGAGAAAATCATTTATATATTCACAATATCAAGAATTTGGTTATATTCCCTCTTTTCCTTTATGTGATGCATGTGATACTTGAAACACAATGTATTATTATGATGGCCTGTCATATTGTATTCCATGTTAATACTTCTATCTTTTCTAATGAAACATTACTCACATTAATAAAGTTTTACAAATTTGGAAACTAGATTTACTATATAAATTCTTCAAGGGTTAATGTGATTGTGCTTGCTTACTTGAAATTCCCCTCCCTTTATTTTTGTGGGTTGTGTGCGCACATTTGTGTGATTAATACTAGGGAAATAAATATCTAGTTATACCTATCTTTCAACATCTTGGTTTTCTACTATTGCAACATCCCATTCCCCCTTATCCCACATTTATTGTGAGAATTAGTGTGCATATAATCCCCAATATACAATGATATTTATGCTAATGGGGCCATCCACAATTGTATTTCCCCCCTACTAAATGTTACTCCTCTCCCTCCTATGTGTCCCTTGTGCAAGATATATTTACATTGCAATTTCAACATTGATTATTTTGCTAATATGTTTATATATTAACATATTATTGTGCATGTAGATTAAGAATAAACCCACATATATAAAATGATAAGATAAATATGGTTTATAAATAATCATATCGTTCAATACTTTTAAATTAATTAGGGATTGTGGTCTATAGTTGGGGTTTTTTCAATCCAAATTCAAGGTGGTGGGCTTGAAGGTTAGGGTTTATATAGGTTTCTTTGGAATCCTTATGTTTTCCCTATCGCTTTGGCACACCCATAAGTCATTAAGGTGATGGAATCCTACATTGACATTTGTACTATGGATAGGATGACCTCCAAAGTTTGTCACCAATATTTTTCTCACATGAGGATCTTTTGGAAATCTGGAGGAGCACTCCAGATTTCAATTCAAAGGTGACTAATTCTTTACAATGTTAGGTTTATTACGTCATATTAATAGGTGCTAACGATTACATATCAAGTATCGACATTATGTAGATAGTTGATGTTCCAACTAATACACCTTCATGTTGTTAAAATCCAATAGAGATGCATCCCCAAACACATGCCTTGGAGGAATCTAGCTGACATGACTAAATATTCTCTAATCATAGCTCCAATTTCTTGTATTCAATTCCAGAATCTAAAGATGAAGTTAGACCAAGATGATGAAGGAGAATAAGGTTAAAATGGTTGTAGGTGAATAAGATTAAAATGGTGGTGGGTTGTGATGTGGGTTTATAAATGGTTGATGCTCTTAATAAAAAATGATTTGGTAGGAAAACAAATTGGAAAAATGGTAAAGGGTTATATTATGAAATATCGATTGTAAGTTGCTTGGGGAAAAGCTTTGGGTTATATCCTCAATTTCATATTTTGGTGAGGTGATGTATCTGTTTGAAGTTTAGAAATGCTAAGATGTTGAGTTAATACTCAACCAAGATTGTCTTTGGGGTCCCTTAGATATGACCTTTCTCAGTGGAAGTCAGGTTTTGACCTACAGAGAGAGTCTATGGATATTCAACATATTTTTCTCCTTTTTCTAGGTTTACGTTTGAAATGTTTGTGTGAGGAGATATTAGGAAAAATTGGCAGCAAATTGGAAGGTTCATAACTTTAGAGGAAAATGGATAGACTAACTTTGACAAGAAAATGGACAAGGAAATGGTTGAAGTAGATGTTAGGGATGGTTTGATGGTCAATGTTTAAATTATCAAGGGAGATTCAAATGTAGTTCAAAATTTGGATAACTGAAATTCAGTTCATTTCTGATGCTTGGTCTATTGTGAGGTTGGGCACATATGGGGGGGTTTCCAAGTTAAAAAACAAAATTGGAGGTATATTTGGAGAGTGCGAGTAAAAAAGAAGAAGGAACTCAATATAATGTCTCTTAAGTCTTTGGAGGGTCAATATGTTGTTGGTGATAAGATTTTGTGTGATGAAGTTTCTTCGAGTTTGGGTCCAAAATAGGAAGGTCCTTTAATATACCCCCCGCCTATAGATGAGGATTCTCATTTGTCTCCCATCACTCTCAAATAGAACAACGAATAGCTCCGTCTTTTTTGTTACTCGTATTATTTTTCAACAATAAAAAAAGGCTATGCTTGAATAAACTCTACTATTCCTTAAAATTCATCAAACAAGGTCGGGTAGACTCTCTCTAACTCTTTTTTCCATCATGAGTCGAAGAAGTCAAGTCGAGAGGAGCCTATGACCATAAAATTAGAATAAACCTACCTACTGTAAAATTAAATTTGGTTCCTAACTTGCATAATGGAACCTAATGGACATATATACAACATCACTTCATGTTCTAAGTTGAATATTAATGATACGTTGTTCTTCCTTCATTGTATTTATCTTCTGGATGTTCTGAGTTAAGTTGTACATTAATGAGAACATGGACATTACTAAAAAAGGTGACAATAATCTATGAAGGAAACCCTCACTTAGACATTGTCAAAGAGCTGGAGACTACATCAGAAATGGTCCCATGGTTGGTCACTATTAGTGTTAGTTAAAATGGTTCTATGTCTATCATGATTATTCCCTAAGATGCACTGGAAATCATGAAGCTACCAACTATGTTTCAAACATGCATCCTATCTATTTATAATTCATTTGAATATGAATATTATTGCCTGATTACGTGTGCTTTGAATTAACTGATTGAACCTAATTTCTCTCCTCAAAAGGATATAAACGTTAACCAATTTATACACTAAAGCAATCAATTGATAAAACTCAACTTCTCTAGAGGAAATTCAAAATAAATCAAACAAAAATGCAGCCAATACAAAGATAATAGAAAATAAATTGGGGAAAAATAACATATAAGAAGGATAACATACGTGTCAAGTATTAACCACTCATATGCCTTAGGAATGGTAATGCCCTGGTAGTGTTGTTGATATGATAGATCTAACTCACTTTGTGTTGTATACATTTCCAATCCTATATGCTTCCCCTACAAAAAATTGGCAACAATTTGCATCACGTGGTGAACAAATACTATAAAAAATCACTTATAGTTTGAAGGCACTAAAATTCATCACTTAAATATTGGTAGAAAACATGCAACTGATTTGATATGTTTCCTGACTTATACGTAGGTCTCTCTTATAATGCAACAAGTAATACAAGTGTACAAATTATTGCATGACAACTTAGTATCATGTCGAACAAGGATTTAAATCTTCTGAATTCAAAATATCATCCTTTTTTATATATATGTTACAACGCAGACACAAAGAGATGAATTTCTCCACAATTCAGCTGGTCTTCTAAACTAGATGAATATTGGATCTTGAATATGAAAAATTGTTGAGAGGTTCTTATCATTCAATCTTCCTCTACTTTTTCAGACATCCTCAGTCCACAATGATAAGAATATTTTTTCGTATTGTTTTAAGAAAAATTAGTGGATTTTGTCCAATGTACATAAACATGTGCCATTCTCTTTTCTTAGTGAGCTCACCTATAGTGGGAGAAAACTGGGGTAAAATGAGATAACCAGACATAAGTGTATTAATCCTTCATACTCTACTCAAAATAGGTGTGCAAATGAAATGTGAAAATAATATACTCCAATTTTCTTACATCTGATAAAATTTGAAAGACAAAAAGAACATACCGTAAGCTTCATCTACATGGCCTCTGATGGCTGCAATCGTATCACAAATTTACACTCTCTTTTACAATAACTTGTTGTCTTTAGAATCTTTTTCTTGTTCTTTGTTATTTTTGTTGGGCCCTCTAGTATGAACATAAGCTCTCGACAAATCATCCTGATGATTATCTATAAATATGAACATTTGTCTCTTGCAGATATTTGACAGTGTATTTATTGCTGGTTTGAATTGATATATGTTTATTTTTAATCTGAGAGTTTAATTGTGCAAGTTGTTCATAATTGTTGTTGCAAACAGAGTTTTCTCCATCAATTAAAACTGGAACAACTCATTAACATGGAAAATAGATACACTCATCCCTCTACAGTTAAATCACTGTTAACGTATGTGCGGCCCATTTAACATACCAATGCAAAATTGGGTGTCCAGACTTGATTCCTTTACTACTTAGCGTGAAAATTAACATTATTATTTCAAGGAATGGGTTTTGCATCCAATATTCAAGGAATGAGAATTAACATTAATTCCAATCTAGGGAATGAAGCAAAACCCATTTCATATTCAAGAATGGGATTTGCTTCATTAAAGCTGCAACAAATTAAGTATGAGTTGGAAAAGAAGGAAAGGTTTCTCAATTAACATCCAAAACCTCACTTGGTTTTCCTCATGCCATTTTATAGATTATCCACATTAATATTAAATAATCCATAGTCAAATTCCTAATCTAGTCCGTTAAGAATTACATGGTTTTGTTTTGAGTCTTTTTTCCAAAAAAAAAGCATGCACCGTGTACTTTTGCATCATAAATGGCCACATCTCATGCATATAGAGCATTTTCCCCTAAGTTGGGATTCGTAAAGTTTATTATTTCTTGTACAAAACATAGAGAGTAACAACTTTAAATATGCTCCCCATATCGTGCCATTTTGTGTTGCATATGCATTAAAATAAAATAAAGACCAAAGCACATCAGACAGTGGTGCTGTGTCCCACCAATAACCTAAAATATTCAGTTGTTTCTAAGGGCAGCAAATTTCAAAGAGCGACTAAATTTTCCTAGTTATATCTAAAGGCATACGATGTTATTCTATGTTCTAGTCTAATTATTCAGTTTTATTTTACAAATGAAATTCCCTTGACCCCTAAGCTCTCTTATATTTAAGATACCTTTCTATATTATGCTGATAGATTTTTGTCTTGCTTGTAATTTGTAATGTAACTTGTAATGGGTAATTTTATGTCCTCTTTATGCTTATATTTTGCGGCTTCATCTTTGTACAAAGTATAGATTTTTGCATGAATCTTATAATTTCCCATAATTTCATGTCCATTCCTTATCCAGAAGTTCTGCTACCTAGGTTGTCTTCTAAAGCGATTTGGTAAGATACTCTTCTTTTGAGTTTTCTTTACATTTTAAAATGTTTTATTGAATTGTTTTTTTGTCTTCCCTTTTAATTCATCCTCCTTGGAACATCGAAACAATCATTTCATGAACCTTTTATATGAGCATGCTTGATTATTGTGCAATAATGTGGTCATGTTCCATATTTTTATTTTTACGAGAAAATGACTTATCTTCAATCTTGAGCAAGACAAGCTTTAAAGAGTAATACAGAGTCCAGAATGTATTTTTCTCACTAATATTCACAAAAATTGTTTATTATTTGGATAGTATTGAAACTACTTCTAAAATTTTCACAACAATAAAGTAGTTCATACTTGGATGTTTCCTTGATTATTAAACTAATAAGTTTTCTTCTTTTGTGTGTGCATCCTTTGCGAACAAATGCCATGCATCTTGCAATTTGGGATTGTGCCATTCATTAACTCAAATGTGTCTATGTTTTGTTCCCGGAGGACAAATTAAGATACAGAAGTGCAAAAGCAGAAAATTTGCTCACTGAATACAACACTTTGCTAAAAGTCCGAAACAAAATATTAACAGAAAGAAAAAAATATTAAAAAAATAGGGTATCAAAAAATAATGATAAGCACAACGCAAAAAAGGAATGAAGAATAAGTTTGTTCAGCACATATAACACTTTGACAAAATCACAAAAACAAAAGAAGGAAGGAAAAGTCCTAGAATATCAGCAATAATGATATTATTTCTAGAGGTATAGTCCACATTAAAAGAACCCTTGAAAAATATTTGGAGATGATACTTGACCAATTTGTCTGACAATAGCCATCCTTAAGAACACTGAGATAAAGCATGGCCATGAATGCATGCCAGGATTTTTGATACAGATAAATAGATGTAGAGAATGAAATCATATAACATTATAAAGATCCATGAATAACCAACAAATTCAAAGAGAATACTGCAATATTTGATAAACACATCATTAATAATTATGGTCTGAAAGAAAATTTTTATAGTGGTCTCACTTCTAGAACATAGCAGAAACAACATCCACACATCTAGGGAATCATCTTCTTGACCAAGTTCCAGTGCACTTTCCATTGAAAAACAAAAGAGGAATTTATAATTTCATATCTAACCCTTAGAAGTTTACCTCCATTGTTATCCTTATATCATTTAGTAATATGTTTCTATAAGAGACCTATAACTCTCCAAAGTAAATTGTGAGAAATTGGGGTGAACTTTTTCTTTTTGATTTTAATTACTGTTGTCCACACAACATGCTAATTTATAGTTTAATAGTTTAAGCTTATCCTTCATAAAACATCAAGTTATATATATATTGCATAGGTGGTTATGAATCATCATAACTCCACATTTTTAAGCATTTCCCATATGCTCCTTACCTCTCTCAAGCATAAGCCATAGCCTAAAACATACTAATAATACATGATTAGTAAAGGCACTATCCAACAAGAATTAATCTAATATAGGCATACACGAATTCATTTGTAATTATTTCATTATCATTTTTGGAAGTAACCCATATATTAAGTAAATGAATCATGGTAAGTTTTCACAAAAATAAAACCTTTATAACAACTAACATAAAATAGAATGAATGTACATAAGAAGAAAATGACACAAGAAAGACAACCGTATACATGGTTCACCCCATCCCAGGATTACATCCACCAAATTCATCATTCTCTTTATTATGTAACCAACCAAGGAAAGAGTACATTCTACAACACTTTTGCTGCAAGCTATTTTGCATTCTCTTAAATTTTCTTACATAAAACAACTCAAGAAAATATATCTTAATAAAGAAATGATTCCGGAATAGGACTAATCAATACTGCCTATTTATTTTAGATAATTCTCACTTGTATTTTTAATGGGGGAAGCTTCCTAGAAGAGGTATGTATACAAACTATGAATCCAAGTTCAGATTCCTTAATAACTTGTCTCCGCATGAACCAGAAGTCAGAGCTATATGGTTTAAATCCGAGAAAACTAGGGCTAAGTTACACCAGGCACTATGTGCGTCCTTATAAGCATAATACTTTTGGCTTCTAGAATTGAAATAGAAACAAACCACCTTCAATATAAACTTCATATGTGTTCAGAACATATACTAGCATAATGGCTACCAACATGGTTTAGGTGCTATTATAGTTAAAAGGAAAAGAAATCCTCCCTCATGGGTTTACCTCAATGATTGTCAAAGATAAAAAGGATAATGGCCACATATGCAAGCATCGACTCATAAAAGTAGTCGCCCAACACTTTCCACATTGCTATGAGGTAAGAGCCAACCATTTAGCCAAACCTTCATTGTAAATCATTAATTCATAGTAAGGTGGTGTGTAATGCATTTAAAATAATACAGTCAGCTACGGTTTGTCATGGGTCCTCATTTTGTGTCCATAGGTGTAGTTGCTTCAATGCAAAAGCATAATAGAAAAAAGGCGTTCCACTAGCTCCCTAAGATGGGTGGGATCTCGGCTCTTAGGGAGCTTGAACCTACTGCCTTCATTCCTAAAAAAAACTGACTCTATAATACAACCCTTAGAAACTATTGCCGGAAAACAATTCATAGGAATCCAAGGGTTTTTGGGACTATATGCATTATTGTTTATTCCCAATCATAGGCATCCTAACGACACTTGTTTATAAGTCAAACACCAGCTGCAACAACCAATAGGCATGCACAGGCGTTTATTAGTAGGCAAGTGAAGATGTTTCAATCAAAGGAATCCTGAGCCACAACGTGTTTATAATTCATTACGAAATATTAAATATCCATTCCCATCTTCAGGAATAATCACCACCTATTGATATAGAAATAGATATGGTTATCACAAGCAGCTAGAGATCATGCCTTGCTCCTTCAGGTTCATATATAAAAGAAAATCGAACATAAGCAGTGGAGGCCACAATCCATATCAAAATAATGCAAATGCATCTTCTACAAATTATCTCATAACAGTGCAAGCATAGACTCAAAACCCTAACTCTCATATCTTTCCATATCATAATAATTCTCTCAAAATACGAACTCGGCTTTAGGGAAATGATAGAGTTTAGATCCAGCGAATCCACAACAAAGGGCAATGCGACCTCTCAAGGAGATCTAAGTTGCATTCAAGACCCAAAACTGTATTCAAGGGATGGAGGAAGAGGCTTGTGGATTTCAATATGACTGTATAACCAAAAATATCCTGATCTAATCGCTTGTCTCCACTACTATTAAATGAGATGAGGATTAACAATGGAGTTTCGATAAACTTAGTACCGAACAAACTCCTCAAGGAAGGAAATCAATATTGAATAGAACCTGAATATATGGGCACATACCCTAAGTTTGGATGAAAATATAGATGCAAATCACAGTTAACACACGGGTGGTTGATAAGAGGTTTTCTTATACCGAAAATAATCCTCTAACATTTTCACAGTCCAACCGAAGGTAGATAGAATAATATCCTTTTCGTTAACTACAAATTATAAATCACAAATTACTGATGGATTCGTGACAGATGATTAAGGTCCAACTATGATTTAGCTTGGTTCCTCAGAATAAAGGAAGACATTGCGCAAACAAAAAAATGGGAGAGCACCTTCCAAGCGTTTTACAATATTTAAGTTTAATCAACTACAAGAGGAATTTAAGACACTACTTAACACCAGCAGAAAATTAGCTAAAGTTAGTAACCATACCGAGTGCCATCTTAACACAGGTAAGAGCTTCAGTCGAGTATTTGATTTTTTCCCAGGTGCATGCCCTTCTGCATGTGGATAAAATCATCTCAAAATCCCCTGGCGACGGCGTGCATCCACATTCCTCCGGTATTGAGATTGCAGGTTTCGATCAAGGAAAAATAGAACAATCTCATATCCATAACAATATAACCTGGAAAATCGTATGCTTCCCCCTTTGCTTCATCTCATGTCTCAGAAGCCAATGATTCTAGGATCCCCTCGTGAATATCCTCTTGGGCTGAGCATGATGTGAACGAAATCCCAGGCATTCTCCCCCCCCCTCCATTACACTTTCCTCCTCCTTAATAGCGTAGGGAGGCTCGTTCATTGTTTGGATTTCCCCACTAAAGCTGGGATATTTTTCCCCTCCACTAATTAGAGTTTCTATTTCTAAAGGTATGACCACCTACTCTAAATGACTCATTCCTTGGGAGGAAAAAAATATTGAGGAAGACCCGCCATGAAATCCTCAAAGATTCTCTTGCATGAGCCGGTTACTTCCCCCCAATTCGCCAATCTAGGTAGGAATCCACAAATATATAAAAATATATAAACTTTCCAAAGTCTCTATCGTATTTAGAGAGGTGAGGGTAATAAGAGATTATCGCCAAAAATGGGATCTCCTTGAGCTAGGAAGGAAAACAATGGTAACTCCCTACTTTAACTTACATAATATCACTCAGGATTTATGTCTTCAACATATATCCTTGATACATATATATATATATATATATTAAAACACAAGAATAACTTCCATATCATCATCATGGTATAGTATATGTTACCAATATTTATTTGAGGTAAACTAATATGCATATGATGCCATATTTATATTTTTACAGTGACTATAGCACCTAGTCCCTTAGTAATTAAATTCTTTAGGTTTCCATCTCTTTGACTCTTTTTAACTTTCAAGATAATTTATTGAACTTCCTTGTCAAGGCTAAAAGGATGGTATCTTCTTATACCATGGATAAATTATATTAGAATTTAACTAACTAGTCTATAGTATTTTTTTTAATTGGGATGATTATGGAGAGAATAGGAATCCCTATAGGATTCCATAGTCAATACGATATGAAGACTACTTCATCAAACTTAAATCTCCCTCATCATTCTCTTTTGACCTTCATGTTTTTTTGTTGGCCCCTTGTTAAGTTGTGGCACTGTCTTACATCTCTTAAGTTTTCCACTTAGATAATTTAACTTATATAAGCTGTAGGGTTTTGTTTTTGGTGGGGCCTTTGCCTTGAGCTTCTCACTAGAAACAAGTACAATATCATTCGTAATCACAAAATATCCAGGGTATGCAAGAGGAATATTACATCCTATCCCCCTTAAAAATAACACCGTCCTCAGTGTTCTTGTTTCCAACCAATTTCCTTCTTCTATTTCGTAATATTTTCTTGTTTTATGTATTCTATTCTTATCCCCCTGAGATCTTTCCATATATTTTCAAGTCACTATCTTTCAAGACCTGCAGTTTCCTGCAACAAGATCGAGTCCAACCCAAAAATTCTCAGTAAATCATGCCCAAAATTATAATTCCACTTCAACATAAGCCATGGATCATTTTGTATTATAACAATTTTGAAATTTATGGAACAACTTCTAGTCTTTATTGGTATCATATTACCCAATTATTTTTCCATAATGTAATAGATTAATCAGTAAAACATAATTACTCATATTTTAGAGAGGACGTATCTTATCTCAAACCTTTGTATAGTTAAATAGCCTTAAACCTGAGGTAATCATTTCTTCACACTTACACATTAATACTATGTAACCATTTAATTATTTGGAAAATTCGTTAACACGTTTTTTGTTTTGTTATTTTTCAAACACTCCCTTGAGTTATTCTTACCAATTCTCATGTGGACTTATGTCTATTTCTAAGGTTACTCTCCCTTTTGATCACTAGTCAAAAATTTTCTCTTCAGTGACATTAAACAACGTCCTGTCTTTGAGATGTCCCACTTTGCTTAGGTCTTAATATTGGTATAATAACTCTTACATGGTTCCCCTCAAGCCTCCTTGCTTGATTCTAGGAATTCCTTTCTACCTAAAAGTACGTTAGAGTTAGATCATCAATTTTTCTTACCACATCATATGCCTAGCACCAATGTGCTCACATGGAAATCATTTTCCTAACACCATTTTGCTCCCACAACATGTATGTCTAACACCAATGTTCTCACACAGCAATCACTTGCCTAACACCATTGTACTCCCATAGCATGTATTTTCCTTATTCATTTTTTAATGTTAATTAAAACCTTTGACTATTTGTGACACACATTCTTTGGTGCTTAACGTGACTTCACTGTCATTGTCTCGATTCATGACATTGGCTTCACGGTTAATATAATTAACATCTATCAATAAACGCTAATTTTCAATCATTTAATCAACATTTCCTAAGCTGTAGTGATTCTACCCTTACCATCATTCATGGTTCATACAATCTCATAATTCATTCAGAATAAACCATCACTTAAGTGCATTTAAAATCCATGCCTTACATTGATCGTGAGATGGTCAAAATCATAGTAAATCCCTGCAATGTCAGTACATAACACCATAATCCATAGTTAATCCTTGGTTCATAAAAACCTTGAAATACAAAAATTTATAATAGGATAAAAACAAAACAACACTCGTTCTTGAGTGGTTTAGCTCCATTATTTTGAGCCAGTGAATTTTTGTAACAAATAGTCCATTTCAATTGGTAGTGTTCCACGCATACTCCTATAATGTTAGTCCATAACATTATACATTGTTAATTCACTTATCATTTTCAAATATTAATAGAAATTCTCAAAACTTAGACAGTAGATCTGCCATTTGAGACCATCAACACAGGGGAATGTAACATACATCATAATAGATCTGTAACTCGATCATTAAAGTAGAGATTTAAATATCTGAACTATAACGATTTCAAAGTAAAGATCTTACTCTATCCTTTGGCATTCAATCAAAACGATTCAGTTAGCAAAGCAATTTAGAGGCTATATATATATATATATATATATATATATATATATATATATATATATATTACCCTTTAGATTTGTTCAAACTAAATCACGCGTTAGCAAAGGCATCATATAAGTGCCATCAAATGTTTGTTAGAGATACAAAAAACCAAATCAATGCATTAGAGGAATTTGGACATCTTGAAACATTATCAAACCTCAGGCAAGTTTAACACTTTATCAGTAATTCAACAACCAACATTTATGAGATCTAAAGGATATAATTCATAACTAAATCGTGGTATCGAATTCATACTTTTAGACCCCAAAGGAATTTACGGGCATCGAATTCTAGATATGACTTAGATGGGAGGCAATTAAAAAAAACAATTACATGCGTCCATACATATGTAAATATTGTAAAGCAATATTAATCAACTGAGCTCCCCTAGTGGAAATAACGTTATCCTAACCATGTCAAGATTCATTGGTGTTTAGTAACAACACACCAGCAACTTACCTTGTAATATGGAACCTTCGCATAGCTTGAAGATAAGAAGAGTATATTTCTAGGCTTTAAATTTGTATGAACATGTTTCAACTAACGATATCTGCCACCGATCATCTGCAATGTTAGGAGGAAAAAAAATTCATAGATGCAGGTTACTAGCACCCCCTGTAGAGGACCAATCCAACCTCAAAATGTGAGCCAACCTGACCTCTCAGAGCGATCTAATTACGGTAGTGGACAACCAATCATAAATTTAATTTACATGTATAAGCTCTCCCCTACAAATAAAGATAAGTGCAAGTACCTTCTACACACCTGCAATAGATTTATGTATGAAATGATGCATAATACATATTGCACAATTGTGATTTACAATAGCCGACCATTCACACATTTGCACTAGCATTACAAGGGTGATCGATTCCAAATCGACTTGGTCTTTAGGCAAACTCCAAACGTAGCCAATATTTTTATTTGGAGATCATACTCATAAAGCCATATGTCAAGTGGGAAATTAGTATGTAGAGTATCGAATGTTAAATAATAGGGATTTATAATGTATCTAATATTTATACATCATATCTATTCACCAATTAAACAAGTGACAAGAAATCGAACCAAATATTCAATATATAAAAATGTCAAATCTTATATGCACAAAATAACATAAAAAGGGGAAAAAAACCACTCGGTCAAGTACTTTATAAAAGCTATACAACTAAAAGAATGCACATCATAAAACAAATCCTGCCTGAAGGGAAATAAAACCTACTCAGGATTTTCTTTGAAGAGAACAATTAAATTCTCTTGAAAACATATTGCACAAGAGGATCACTCTTGCTCACGAATACCAATCCTAAGTCTAAAAAAAGGTAACCATTTCCAGGAAAGGAGAAATATTATTACCGATTTATAGAACATCCAAACCTTTTTAGTATTTCACTTGTCAAATTCCTAGCAGCGATCTCTTTCCTATTTGTTGAGTATCCTTCGATTCCTCCCTTCCTTGAATGTAAAACCCCAACACGAATCTTTCCCCAATTCATTTTCTCCCCATCCATCATTGCCATGCATCCACAAAAGTCATTTTATTGGTTAGTATTAACATCTTCATGCTTTCTAACTTCATGTTGAGCCCAAATAGGCCCGAGTGCTGTCACTTTCGTGCTCTCATACCATTTGTAACAATCCTATAAATCTCCAAAGTAAATTATGAGAAATTAGGGTGAACTTTTTCTTTTTGATTTTAATTATTGCTGTCCACACAACATGCTAAGTTATAGTTTAATAGTTTAATCTTGTACTTAATAAAACATCAACTTATATATATATATATATATATATATATATATATATATTGCATAGGTGGTTATGAATCATCACAACTCCACATTTTTAAGCATTTCCCATATGGTCATTTCTCTCAAGCATAAACCATAGCCTAAAACATACTAATAATACATGCCTAGCAAATTCACTGTCTAGCAAGAATTAATCTAATATAGGCATACACGAATACATTTGTAATTCTTTGATTATCATTTTTGGAAGTAACCCATATATTAAGTAAATCAATCATGGTAATTCCTCGCATTAATAAAACCTTTATAACAAAAAACATAAAATAGAATGAATGTACAAAGGAAGCAAAAGACACAAGACAGACAACCATATATGTGGTTCACCCCATCCTAGGGTTACGTCCACCAAATTCATCATTCTCTTTATTATGTAACCAACCAAGGAAAGAGTACATTCTACAACACTTTTGATACAATCTATTTTGCATTCTCTTAAAGTTTCTTACATAAAACATCTCAAGAAAATATATCTTAATAAAATAGTGATTCCCGAATAGGACTAATCAACACTGCCTATTTATTTTAGTTAATTATCACTTGTGTTTTTAATGGGGGAAGCTTCCTACAAGAGGTACGTAAGAAAACTGTGAATCCAAGCTTGGATTCCTTAATAACTTGTCTCGACATGAACCACAACTCGAAGCTATATGGTTTAAATCCTACAGGACTAGGGAAAAGTTATGCCAATCACCATGTGAGTTCTTATAAGAATAATACTTTTTACTTCTAGACTTGAAACAGAAACAAACCACCTTCAATATAAACGGCATATGAGTTCAGAACATATACTAGCATAATGACTACCAACGTGGTTTAGGTGCTATGATAGTTAAAAATAAAATAAATCCTCCCTCATGGGTTTACCTCAATGATTCTTAAAGATAAAAATTATAATGGCTAGATATGCATGCATTGACTCATAAAAGTAGTCTCCCAACACTTTCCACGTTACTATGAGGTAAGATCCAACCATTCAACCAAACCTTCATTGTAAATCATTAATTCATAGTAAGGTGGCATGTCATGCATTTAAAATAATGCAGTTAGTTATGGTTTGTCATGGGTCCTCACTTTGTGTCCATAGAGGTAGTTTCCTCAATGCAAAATCATAATAGAAAAACAAGGGGTTCCACCAGCTCCCTAAGATCGGTGGGATCTCAACTCTTGGAGAGCTTGAACCTATTGCCTTCGTTCCTTAAAAAAAAACTGACTCTATAATACAACCCCTTAGAAACTATTGCCAGAAAACAATTCACAGGTGTTCAAGGGTTTTGGGACTATATGCATTATCATTTATTCCCAATCATAGGCACCCTGACCACACTTGTGTACAAGTCAAACACCAGTCGCAACAACCAATAGGCATGCACAAGAGTTGATTAATAGGAAAGTGCAGATGTTTCAATCAAAGGAATCCTAATCCACAACGTGTTTATAAATCAGCACAAGAGATGAAATATCCATTCCCATATTCAGGAATAATCACCACCTATCGATATACAAATAGATATGGTTATCGCAAGCATCCAGAGTTCATACCTTGCTCCTTCAAATTCATATCTAAAAGAAAATAGAACACGGGCAGTGGAGGCTACAATCCATATCAAAATAATGCAAGTGCATCTTCTACAAATTATCTCATAATAGTGCAAGCAAAGACTCAAAACCCTAACTATCGGATCTTGCCAACTCACAAGAATTCTCTCAAAATACGAACTCAGCTTTAGGGAAACGATAGATTTTAGATCCAAGGAATCCACAACCGATGCAATGAGGCCTCTCAAGGAGATCTAAGTCGCATTCAAGACCCAAAACTGTATTCAAGGGATGGAGGAAGAGGTTTGTCAATTTCAATCTGACTGTATAACCCAAAATCTCTAGATATAATCGCTTGCTGCCACTACTATTATATGAGATGGATATTAACAATGGAGTGTTGATAAACTTAGTACTGGAAGAAATCCTCAAGGAAGGAAATCAAGATTTATCAGAACCTGAATATATGGGTACATACCCTAAGTTTGGCTGAAAATATAGAGGTAAATCATAGTTAACACACAGGTGGTTGATAAGAGGTTTTTTTATACTGAAAATAAACCTCTAACATTTTCTCAATCCAACTGAAGGTAGATAGAACAATAAATTTTTTGTTAAGTACAAATTATAAATCACAAATTACTGATGGATGCCTGAAATATGTTTAAGGTCAAACTATGATTTAGCTTGGTTCCTCGAAATAAAGGAAGACATTGCCCAAATAGAAAAATGCGAGAACACCTTCCAAGAGTTTTACAATATTCAGGTTGAATCAACTGCAGGAGGAATTTAAGAAACTGCTTAACACAGGTAGAAAATTAACTAAAGTCAGTAACCACACTGATTGCAATCTTAATGTAGGTAAGAGCTTCAGTCGGGTATTCGATTTTTTCCCAAGTGCATGCCCTTCTGTAGGTGAAGAAAATCCTCTCAAAATCCCCAGGTGATGGCGTGCATCCACATTCCTCCGGTAGTGACATCCCAAGATTCGATCAAGGAAAAATGGAAAAATCTCATATCCATAACAATATAACCAGGAAAATCGCATGCTTCCCCCTTTGCTTCAGCTTGTGTCTCAGAAGCCAACGATTTCAGGCTCCCCTCATGAATATCCTCATGGGATGAGCATGATGGGATCAAAATCCAAAGTGTTATTTTCCCCCCTTCCATTACACTTGCACCCTCCTTAATAGCATGGGGTGGCTCCTTCATCGTCGATATTTCCCCACTAAAGCTAGGATACACTAGTACAAAAGCACGGATTTTTCCACGTTTCTTACATTTTGGTGTAAAATCCGATGTAACAGGAACAAGGCGTCACTGTATCCATGCCTAGCCATCACTGTATCCATGCCGGGACTCTTAGCCATCGCTGTATCCATGCCTAAATCCTTGGACGTCGTTGTATCCACGCCTATCCGTCGCTATAGTGACGGCACCGTCTTTTGTTGACTTTTTACAAAAAGAAGGCGAGTATTTTGAACAGAAAGAAGGCGCGTCTTTTATTCCTCCAGGCACTCAAACACTCCATTTCCTCAACGATCGGCAACCTGCATTATCATGGCAGCAGAAATGCTCAATTCTCCTAACAATCGCAAAACATTGACCAGAGGTGGTCGTACTCGTTAAACCACTTGAAACCCACTTAAAATATTCAAATCCACCGAACATCGCCCCGTTTCATCCATGAAAGGCACACAGAGCTTATCCGGTTCGACTTCAAATGGTAAGTACATGTTCAAAACCATTCAATATTCGTTACTATGTTCAGCCCAAGTTCGATTCCCTAAAAGAGCTGTGTCAGTGTAAGAAGAAAATGAAATGAATTGCATCTGGGGTTTTACTTTTGGGTTATCTGGTTTGAATTTTGTATTGGATTAATGGCAAAATGGATGGAAACTAGAGGACTGGATTTGTGTTTTATGTTATTTTTATTGTTTTGGGTGTTTCTGGATTAACAAATTTGCAGAATCCGAGGAGAGAGGTTGAGAAATGGAGGAGCTTCGTAGGGAGTTGGGGGAAGCAAAGTTAGCAAAGGAAAGGCTCGAGATCGAATCCCATTCTATTTTAGATAGTCCTCGACTTACACAACCCTCAATCCACTTTCTCCGTAGCTTACCTCGACAGAAGAACATACTTTCTAGTGGACAGACACAAGAGAATTGCTAAAAAGTTAGTTGATTTTCCAATTTTCAAAGGGTTTTCCTTCATTGAATAAGCTTGAAACTTGCAATTGATAGGAATTCCACTTATTGAGAAACACTATCTCATCATCTTCCTTGGGTGACACAGGTATATTTGCACATGGTTCCTATTTGATTTCTGTTCAACCATTCCCTTTGAGGCAGCTAGTCGATTCTTCAGAGCGAAACTTGGGTTAAGGTTCCCTTTAAGCGCTCTTAGTATGTTGCACCTCTGGCATTTAAGACGAGTCAGTGCTCTGTTCGCAAGACTAGAGAAGGATATCCAATTCAACTATTTCTATACATGATGTGCAAAGTTAATATGTGTAAGTTAAACACCAAGAATCCTATTTTGCCTAATTCACTGGAACGCCATAGGCAATCTATAGTTGCAAATAATATTGACCCACAATGAATTTGAAGCTCTACTGGCTCTAATGTGCAGGTAACACTGTTTGCGGTTCACTGTGATGGATGTTTTTATTATCTGCTTGCTTCTAGACATCATGATCCGAACAAGACATGGATTGGTGCTGTAATTCCAGATTTTGTTACAAAAAACCTATGGATTCGCTATGTTACTACAATCTATTTTTCCATTACCACTCTTACCACTGTTGGCTATGGAGACCTGCATGCTCAAAATACTAGTGAAATGATATTTGATATCTTCTACATGTTGTTCAATTCGGGTCTAACAGCCTACTTGATAGGAAACATGACAAATTTAGTTGTGCATGGAACAAGCCGGACCAGGAGATTTGTAAGTAATATGTTTCTAGTAGACTTGTGTTTAGGAAAGATATGTTTTCTCTTTTCAATGCAAAATTCCCAACTAATTGTAGGATATGACATTCATTTTAAGTGCAGAGGGACACAATTCAAGCAGCTTCAAGATTTTCTTTTAGGAATCGGCTGCCACCGCAATTACAGGACCAAATGTTATCACATTTGCGCCTGAAATTCAGAACAGAGGACTTGCAGCAAGAAGAAACATTGAATGGTCTTCCAAAGGCAATCCGTACAAGTATTGCAAACTACCTGTTTTCCCCCATTGTTGATAAAGTGTATCTTTTCCAAGGGGTGTCACATGATTTCCTTTTCCAGCTGGTAAATATCGTGTAATTATGATAAGAAGGCCATTGTTTTTGTCTTTGCTAGTCGACTTTAGTTTGAAAGCATACAGAAATAACTGACGTGGTAGTTTCTTATTCTTGGAAAGGTTTCAGAGATGAAGGCAGAGTACTTCCCCCCAAGAAAGGATGTCATTTTACAAAATGAACCACCCACATATTTTTATGTGTTAGTGTCAGGTGTTGTGGTAAGTATATTTTTCGATGTTTTCACTGGTTTGCTTTGTTCCTTTTTTCTAAATGTTCGTCTTCAATCAGAGAACTAGACAAATGTTTGGTAATGTTCATGGGGAGTTAAGATAACAGAGGATTTTTGTTTCTCTTTGCAGGACATCCTAGCAGATAAGGATAGAACAGATTGGGCAAGCTACAATTTCTAAAAGAAAAGTGATTATTTTGTTCTCAATATCTTGTTGTCAGGAGGGAAACATTCCAAAACCTCAGTCTTTCTAGGGAGTTTTTACATGACAAGCACGGATTGAGAAGGGCTACAACTTATCTACAATTAAATTTGGAACAACCATTTATTTCACTTTATGTTTTTCAGGGTCACACTGGATAATTTGAAGTACAGAAAATGACGTGGTTCTTTCCACAATGACTTAGTTTTTTTTTCCTCCTGCATTGGCAGCCTCTACGGTGTTTTGAAACCACAAAATTAAATAATTCAGTTAGTTTAAGTTGTAATCTTATCTCCTTTTGCATTCCAAATTCTTGGGCAGTCCCATCCCGGAGATGTATTTGGATAAATTGGAATGCTTTGTTACAGACCACAACCATACACAGTCCGTACAAAGAGGCTTTCTCAACTTTTGCTTGTAAACCGCAATTCATTCATGAATATTGTGCAATCCAATATTGCATATGGAACAACTATCATGAACAACCTTCATAAGGTTTGTAAGCAAGAATTACAATAAATACGCTGAGTGAACTTACCATAGGAGTATATTTTGTAGGAATAGGTTTAATTAAATGTATTATTTTAATGCCTTCGTGAGTATCGCAGGCATACTAAACCTCATGTTGATGTGATTCTAGTGATTGAAGGAACTGAAGAACCCAACTTTTGGAGAACTGTCAAAAGAGATAGAGCAGTTGATAGAAAAAGGAAGAATGGACGTGCCTGCTAGTCTATGTTTTGTTGCTTCAATAGGAGATAGTCTGCTTATGGAGAAATTATTGAAAAGTGGGATGGATCCTAATGAATCAGACTACAACAGCTGCACGCCCTTGGTAAATTTCAAAATTAAAATTCATTTTGATCATTACAATTTCATGGTATTTCTTTTTTTAGCAACCCTTCTCTTACATTCATGTGATTCTTATGTACAATATTTCTTAATTTCAAGGCACAACTGATTAAAACTTAATATTTTTTTTTTTTTGTTATCAGCACATTGCAACAGCAAATGGCTTTAATGATTGTGTCAACCTTCTTCTAGAATATGGAGTAGATGTCAATAGCAAGGGTATATTATCTCTTCCCCATTGTACTTGTTGGTTTTTTGTTCAATCAAGGAGTGTATTTCTAAGTATCAACATTTGTACTAAAACTGTCTCACAAGCTCAGTCAATTCAGCGTCTTTTCAAATTTCAAACTGTTGCTTCTGTTACTTAACAAAATGAGGAATTTGACCCTAATAATTTATATCTTTTGTGAGGATTGGATTCTCATGGAAAATCCGAATTACTTTCCTTGGTGAGACATGATTGCATGTCAAGGGAAGTCACAAGGGGGTTTGGGGGGATGTTCTCACTTTATTTTCTCATGGAATTGAGGTTTCCAAAGGTGATAAGGTCTCACTGCCACGTTGTTTAGCTGGTGAGGTAAACTCCTAGGTTACCTTAATACATAGGCTTTGTTTTCTTCAAAATATTGGAATAGATGATTTAAAAATTTTGCAAGATCCTTCACCATTTACTAAAAATCATAATACTTGGTATGCTTACTGACCATAGTACATGTAAGCAGTCCAAATTAGGGGTGATCTATTCCCCCTGTTTGGTGTTACAATTTCCACAGAGGGCTTCCTTCAGATTTTTTAATTTTTATTCTCTTTCCACATGGTCCATGGTTTTGAATTCCCAAAGAAAACAAACTATAAGGGTGCAGTTGTTCATAAGGTGATGGCCATCCTATTTTTCCCCTTTATAAAATGGTTAATAAATGAAAATCTACAATCTTTTGGATATGTGAGGTCTCATATGGATATGCTTATACTGTTAAGCTTGTTGGCCCATAGGCTATTGATTCTATTAAAAACATACATATGAATGATCAACTTAAGAATTAGGTTGCAACAGACTAGATTTATCTTTATTTGCATGCAAGTTGTAATGCCAATCAAATGGATCAATTGCATTGCTTAGGGAACTCTAATGATTTAGACAACAATCCTCAATTACAACTGTGGCTGTTTGGATCAACTTCAAATGATTAGTTTGAGGGTTATGCTTTCTAAGGACAACATATGAGCAAATAAGTGCATTTGATAGCCCCTCTTTACAATCCATATGGATGTAATATCATGTTTCCTGACCTTACATCATTTTAGGAATCCAGCTACAAGTACAATATGGTATAGGATGATCTACCTACTTTAGTTTTGTGTTTCTCACAGTCAAGAAAATGTAGATATTTTTTTGCCACTGCTATTCTGAGAACTATTTATCAGGTAGATTATAGTAAAATAGTTCTTCTGTTGTCTCAATCCTGGTTATGGTATCATGTCTGGTATCTGCAATTTATCAATAGAGATGCAAGCTGGGAATTGCATTCACAGAAATACAATGCAGGCATATCTTTTTGGTATCTAAAAAATGACAGTTGCAAGAGCCTTTTCTCTAACTGTTGTGTAACTTTTTCTGCTTGCGATAAACTATTTGTACAGCTCTACTGTATACCCACTTGTTGTTGCAGCTCATCCCCAAGAGCCAAATCAATTTTATCTTGGGCTTACAGATGGGAGTGTAGTTGTTTTGGAGCGCTTAGAATCAGAAGGGAAGTGGGGCACTGGACCACCTGCTGAAAATGGGGCAGTCAGCAGTGTCAGTATTGTGCCAAAATCTAGAACTCCGGGTTCAGAGAAAGGCCCCAGGTGAGCAATATCATTTGTCACAGACTTAAACAACAACATTGTGTGCAATCTTGAATTTTACAGGTGGTGATATCACATGTTGAAGCCTGGCATCTCCATTTAATCTACTCAAGTGCAGCAGTTCAATTGTACATTGGTCCTAAAGAATGCAAACGTTTATGAAATAGTGCATGCTTTTATTCATAAGCTTCTACCAATCCCCTGTTCATAAGAAACTATGCTGTTGACATAGATGAATTCAAAAAGGGGTAGAAATCGCTTCCTGGAAAGCCATTGTTTTTTGTGGTGGCCTGAGTCTGTTCATAGCGTCTAGCTGCAATCCTTTTTCTGAGGGATTGTTGGCTTTCTTTTTCCATCCTTCTGTACAAGATTTTACTTAGAAGGAAAATGCACTGTTGTATTTCTTATTGCTATGTCTCCAGAGGTTTCTAATTGATTAGAAACTTTGCCATTACCTGAGAATTATTTAAATGTAAGATTAATGCAGGTTTTGGAATGAGTACCTTCCAGATGTCATCCTATGAACTGCCAAAATTAGTTGGTAACCTTCGTTATTGTACTTGAGAATTAGATCCCCAAAAAGTTGTTTCATGGGGAGTGTTAACGTATTTTAGTACATTGTTGTTTAATACATTTGAATCATTATGTATTTCTGTTGGAGTTGTTACTTCATCCTTCCCTTTGTTTGATTTTTATATGCAACTTCCCATTGTGTTACCTCCTAGCCCTCTGAGGCAATTGCACGAGCACCCCACAGATTAGATATGTTCTGCGTAGAGGACTTTAGTCAGTTAAATCAATTGATATTAATGTAGATGGGATGTTTTATCAAACATGTGTGTTCAAGAATCAATACTATACTTACAAGGAATAGATGATATAGTATAGACATCCATTATATGGTTAGACATTTTCAGTAGTGGTAACATATCTCAAACAGATCTTAAATGCATCATGTTTGGTCCAGCTATTCAGCAGGGATGATAGTAATATCGATAGTGGCTTGATTAAAGGATTATGACCTAATTCCACATGGAATTGGTCTTATGGCATTTGTATTTTTTTTCTTAAATAGTTATAGCCATGGATACAGCGACGACAATTTTTTTAAAAATTTCACAGCCGTGGATACAGCGACGGCTTGGCGTGGATACAGCGACGGCTCGGCGTGGATACAGCGACGACCTGGGGTGGATACAGAGACAGACAGGCGTGGATACAGAGACGGCCAGGCATGGATATAGCGACGGCCAGGCGTGGATATAGAGACGGCTTAGTCATCTAACGAAATATAGAGCATTGTCGCTCTTGCGACGCAAATTAAGGTTCGTCTCTATTGCGACGAAATTGTTTCCACGGGAAAAAAACACTTAGACGTGGCAATATCCACGCTTTTCCGTGGATATTGCCACGTTTTTCCGTGGCAAAATTGATCACTTGTACTAGTGATATTTTTCCCCTCCATTAACTGGGGTTTCTATTTCTAAAGGTACTACCACCTACTCTAAACGGCTCATTCCCTGGGAGGAAAAAATATCGAGGAAGACCCGACATGAAATCTTGAGGATTCTCCTGCATGAGTTGGTTACTTCCCCCCCAATCGCCAATCTAGATAGGAATCAACAAATATATAAAAATATATAAACTTTCCAAAGTCTCTCTCGTATTTAGAGAGGTGAGGGTAATTAGAGATTATCGCCAAAAATGGGATCTCCTTGATCTAGGAAGGAAAACAATGGTAACTCTCTACTTTAACTTACATAGTATCATTCAGGATTTATGTCTTCAACATATATCCTAGATACATATATATATTAAAACACAAGAATAAATTCCATATCATCGTCATGGTATAGTATATGTTACCAATATGTATTTGAGGTAAACTGATATGCATATGATGGCATATTTATATTTTAATGGTGACTATAGCACCTAGTCCCTTAGTAATTAAATTCTTTAGGTTTTCCTCTCTTTGTCTCTTTTTAACATTCAAGATAATTTCTTGAACTTCCTTGTCGAGGCTAAAAGGATGGTATCTTCTTATATCATGGATAAATTATATTAGAATTTAACTAACTAGGCTATAGTATTTTTTTTAATTGTGATAATTATGGCGAGAATAGGAATCCCTATAGGATGCCATAGTTAAGACGATACGAAGACTACGTCATCGAACTTAAAGCTCCCTCATTATTCTCTTTTCACCTTCGTGTGTTTTCATTTGCCTCTTGTTAAGTTGCAGCATTGTCTTATGTCTCTTAATTTTTCCAGTTAGGTAATTTAACTTAGATAAGTTGTAGGGTTTTTTTTCTAGTGGGGCCTTGACGTTGAGCTCCTCACTAGAAAAAAAGTACAATATCATTCGTAATCACAAAATATTCAGGGTATGTGAGAGTAATATTACAGTTTCCAGTCACACTCACTAATCAATGCACTGGAGATAGTTCCCATTCTAATAGAGACCAATCCCACTCTAATTGCATACCCAAATCCAAAGGCAGGTGGCGAGATTCATTTTAGTAGCGACTCTTTTAATGCAAAAGAGATAGCCTAAACTAAGTCTAGCTCTTCCTTACCCAAGTATAAGCATGCCCCGATATTTATCCCTTATATTCACTTGGTAATTCAGGTTAAAGCATATAAATTTTTTGCGTGTGTTTTTCCAGCCCAACATCTTGCTCTATCCTATTCCTGTTTCACTCTAATATCATCATTTTTTTCTACTTCCCAACCCGCAAACTTATGAATCTAGGTAAGAAAGTTTCCTTCCGTGTGCATAGAAAACTCAGCTTTACTAATTGGTTATTTCCATTGTGAACGAGTTGCAAGCAGCTTAATCCTATATTCGCCCATTCATTCTATAATATCTATTAAACCTTTTTACTATCGCTATTACATGTTCTATCCATTTACGAGGAAGTTGAAATCAGATTGAACTACAGATTTGCACATCTTTAAGTGAAATGTAAAGTACACATAATGTTAAAAAGAAAATTATTTTCCCAACCAAATGCAAGCCACATAAAACTAAAAATTTAAAAAAAAGTGCGTAGAATCTTACCATTTTTTTGTTGTTCTAAATAAATTATCTCTCTACTAAAATGCCTTCCATCCCACCATCTACACCGTAGCTTCCAAGAGCTTCTAGAATCGAGATTTTGAAACATATTTGGAAGTTGATTTGCAGAAGTAAAGATCTTATACTGTGCATCTAAAGTAAAGAAGTAAATATCTTATACAGTGCATTTGGAAGTTGATTTGTATAAGTAACCCAGAATTTATTATATAAATCAAAACCCATGAAAAACCCCAACTACAAATAATTTAATTAAAATAAGTTTAAGAAATCATTTTTCTTTACATACCTTACAAAAATGGAAAGACATCCTTGAAGACCTCCAATCTAGTATCGAGCATCATGCTTCCATAGATACACATTGACAACGATGGAATGAAAATTCTGCACGTCAGCCATGGAATCTTCAACACCTGAAGCTAGGAAAAAAAAGAGGACGAAAGAAAACCCCAATCTTCAACACCAAGCCCAGAAAAAATAAAAACGATAAAATAAAAATTCTACACAGTAGCCATAGAATCTTTGAACACCCAAGGTGAGGAAAAAAAAAGAAAACCCAAATCTTCAACACCCAATTCTAGACAAAACAAAAATGATAAAATAAAAATTCTACACATCAGCCATAGAATATTCAAACACCCAAGAAAAGGAAAAAAAAGAGGATAAAAGAAAACCCCAATCTTCAACACCCTAGCCTAAAGAAAATTAAAAAAAGACAAAAGAAAACCCAAAAAATGGTACAGTATTATTCTAAAAGTAATTACAAATTTACCTCCACTTTACCCTTGAACAAATCAAACTCTCTTTGAATTTGTCCTTCCCACGATAAGCCACCACTCGTTTCCCAAAAAAATGAATTAAGAGTTGTTATTAGAATTAAATATTAAAAATTGGATTTTCATTAATTTTGTTCTCCTTCTAAGGATAAGCTGCCACTATTTAAGTGAAAATGGAAAGTACCAAAAAAGAAAAATTGAATTTTAAGTTGTTATTGAATTTAAAAAGTGTAAATATTCTTTTACAAACTTCCATTTATATATTTATGTCAAGGAGTATGTGATAGTTAAAGGTTTTACATAGACAACTATTGTGAGTTAAATTGGTTAGGTGTAGATGCAGAGAGAGTTTAATTAGTATTGTAAGTTAATATGGAGTTAAATTGATTACGTGTAGATTTAGAGAAAAATTAATTAAAGAAAAAGTTATGATTGTTTTTAATATAAAATATATAAAATTCATGTAAAAGAGGAAAATTAACTTATATTGTATGTTTAATTTTAATTTTATTTTGTGATTTTTATCTATTTATATATAAATTCAAATGAAATACACTATTTTAGAAGTAATTTTGATTTGGTTTTAATATACATTGTTTATTTTCTCTCTCATATATATATATATTAAAATTAAAATTAGATACACAATTTTATAAGTAATTTTGATTTGGTTTTAGTATATATATATTTTTTCTTTCTTATTTATTTATATAATAATATTAAGTTTTTCTTGTTTCACAATATGAAAAGTTATTTAATCATTAAAATGAAAGTTAAGAGAATAAAAATTATTTAATTTTTTTGTTTTTTGTCTTATCATATATATAATGCCAAAGATAACTTCGCCACAATTTTTAATGTATATGTATTTTCATTTTTAATAAAGGAGGTAGTATTGTTAAGAGTTGTATAGTTAGGTAAAGAGACTTATGATATACTGTGTAATGACAATGACAATAACTAGACAATGAGAATGAAAATGACATGAATAGTAATATTGATGATGATGCTGAAAATGACTATGGTGATGATGATGATGATGATGATGTGATTATATATTAATGATGATGATGATGACAATGGCGAGGACAATGAAAATGATGGTGAAACTAGCAACGAGGGCATGATGTAGGAAAACAATTCAATGTCTTAGGCCATGCTACCTACTTATGTGGCTCAGAAACCATGTTGACAATGACGATGATGACGAAAATGAAAATGGTGATGATGATGAAGAAAATGACATTGTTGATGATGTGATTAGATGATGAAGAAAATGACATTGTTGATGATGTGATTAGATGATGACAAAAATGGCAATGATGTCGTCGATGATGATGATGATGATGATGATGATGATGTCATCATCATCGATGGTGAGTTAAGGATGACACCTTACCTAATGGCACATTTGTACCCCAGGAACAACTATAACCTATTCAATCTATTGAGTTCAAAGGTTGGAATCCATATGGGGGGTTCATTGCTTAGAGTTCAAGCTTGAGAGGTGTATAAAAAATGGAAGGTTGAACCTCCTCATGACTCTTATATGTTTGTTGCATTCAATGGAGGACCTCGAATATACCTAGATAAGGGCTTAACGTATTTGCAGATGAAATATATATTTTTTGAATTCTACCACACCATCAAATTTGTTTGTTTTGGGTATTTTTAATTCCATCAACAAAGAATTCTTTTTGTGTGTTAATAATTTGAAATTTACCTAAGATCAGTTGGTGCTAAAGTGGAGCTAGAACACACCTAGTTTTGCACCCAGACAACCTAGCATGAGGAGAATTTAAATGTAATT
Source organism: Pseudotsuga menziesii (assembly GCA_001517045.1). Lineage (NCBI taxonomy): Eukaryota > Viridiplantae > Streptophyta > Pinopsida > Pinales > Pinaceae > Pseudotsuga > Pseudotsuga menziesii. The sequence goes on along the minus strand of LPNX010467785.1, from coordinate 119,920 downwards.
GATTTGGTATGGTAAAGTGGACAAAATTTGTGTCCTCATTAGCACCATCCCAATATAATGTGCCTAGTTTTTCACATAGGCAACCTAGCATTAGGATAATATAAATTGAATTGAATTGGGATGCTAAAGTGGACCTAATTTATGTCTCTCGTTTTTCGACATCCCAATATAATGTGCCTCATTTTGCACCAAGACAACCTAGCATAAGGAGAATTTAATTGTAATTGATTTCACGATTTCATGATTTTGTTTAGTTGAAAGTCTTTAAATTTTAGCTACAGTGAAATAAAGGTTCTAGAAGAAGTGTTGAGGATCTTTGGATGGGTAATAAAGGTGAATTCAAATATAATGAGTTTTCTAATTTTTGTAATCAAGGATAACTTTTTTAGGTTATTTGATTTTTTTTTATTTACCAAAATAATTATGTTTTGGATATAATAAAATAACAAACTAGTGATAAATAACATCTAAAAAATCAAGAAATTAAATACATTCATTTTAATTAACATCATGTGATCATTATTACCATTGACATAAGAAATATTAATCAAGCCAAAATATCATATTCCTCATAGTCATCATAATTTGCATCCTCCTCCTCCTACTCATCATCGTCATCGTCATTTGTTTACTCTTTAGCGCCATCCTGATATAATTCACTAGTTGTCCACCTAGAAAACCTACCATAAGGAAAATTTAAATGTAACTAATCTGGAATGCTAAAGTGGACACAACTTGTGCCCACTTTAGCACCATCCCAATATAATGCACCTAGCTTTGCAGACAGACAACTTGGCATAAGGAGAATATAAATATAATTGATTTGGGATGCTAAAGTGGATGCAATTTATGTCCACTTTATCATCATCCTAATAGAATGTGCCTAATTTTTCACCTAGACAACATAGCATAAGGAGAATTTAATTGTAATTGATTTGGGATGCTACTCTAGGTGCTAAGTGCATATAGTTTGGCACCTAAATGGTATCCATATATGCTTTAAATGATAACAATGATGATGACCTAGATGACAATTATGAGCTGAATGACGATAATGATGATTATGTTGTCAATGATGATGATTATCATCATCATAATGACATCATTTTCATCGGCATCATGATGATAACTATAGTCATCATCATAATCATAATTTATATAATTATCATGATGATTATTGTATTCATCTTATCATTTCCAACATGATCATCTTCATTACTATATTCGTTATCATCCTCATCATCATCATTTCTTAAAATTGGCCAACAAAGCATGACACCAAAATCGTGGATGATGTTAGCACCAAAATCCAACCTCTGAATCGACAAAGATTTTGGAGTGGGAGACACCCTATAAAATATATCCATCTCACCATTTTCATGTTTGTGGGATTATTCACAATAATGGTGATGTTAAGAAACACACTAACGTTTCAAAATACAAAAAACATGTGCCAATAGGTGCACTACTTCATTACATGGCCCTTGCATCGAAATTATCATCCCATGCCTTCTTTTTTTCAAATGCCCATGATGCAAAACATGACAAAATTGGGGAATATTAGTTTGTGCTAATTTAGAATCACTCTACAACTTTATTATCAATGTAATGAAATAAACATGTCATGTTGATGTTGCATTGGTATCATGTGCAAATTTTTCGCATCAGGTTAAATATGTTTTTAGCATCAAGTCAGAATCATATATTTGCGATGCGTATCCAATTACCACTTATTATTTAATCATTTATTAATTAATCATACTTATTATTTATAAATATTACTTATTAACTATTAATTTTTTATTGTTAATTATTAAATATACCTCTAGTTGTTGCACTAGGTGTGTTAACCCGAAAAATCCCTCACTCAGCTCTACATGGCCTATACCACCAAGGGACACCCATGATTGACCCCCATAACACCCCATTAGACCCCCACACCCTCAAAAAGGCTTAAGAATGAAGAAAAGGGATTAAAAACCCCAAAAAGGAGCCTAAATAACTCTCCTAGGGGCTAAAGCCTCCAAAAAGGGGCTAAAACCCCTTAAAGGATCCTAAAACCCTAAAAGGAGCTAAATTTAGGGCAGAAGGGGATAAAATCCCAAAAAAGGGCTAAAGCCCTGACCAAGGGCTTAAAACCCTAAAAGTCCCCAAGAAAGATATAAAAGGAGGGGTGGGGGTCACTCTCAAAACACTTCTCCCTTGCATACTGTTATGTTGCTCGTGGATGCCTTGAGACCCTTTGTCTCTCAAGCCACCCACACCCCCTCTCCTCCATCTCCAATGGGCCATAGCTCCCCCATCCAAGAGAGGTGCTTCTTCAATCCAGGGCATGGTGGCCCAATTCCATCAAAGAGAAGGTATACCAATGTTGTTTCTTGCATTTTCTTTAGTGTTTTGTAGTTTTTTTTTTTTAACCCATTTTTGTTTGTAGGTTTATTTATAACATGTTTTTGTAGGTACTTTGTTTCTAATAGAATTTTGCAAGTAGCCAAGGTGAAGCCCTAACCATTTTTGTAGAGGGGCTCATGACCATATTGCTTTATGTTTGTTTTATTTCTGTCCATGCAATTTTCTTTCTATATTTTCCACATGCAGAAACCTACCCTTCTATCTTATAGATAGAAGGGAGTCATTCCTGCCCATGTAGTAAGGAGAATCCCTACTACAGAACTGGTGACCATACTAGGTCGATCCCATAGGATCCCTGGTTCAGGTTTTTTTCTAAATTTCAAGTTTTTCAGTTTATTCCCTAGTTTTAGAAATTTCTTGTCAAATCTAGCTTAGATCTAGTTTATTTCCAGTTTTTATTACTACCAAAGCCTCCGCAAGGAAAAATCAAGTAATTTTGGCAATAGTATAGGTTATTGTCGGTCGGATCTAACTCAGGATAAAAAAACCCCAAATCCAGTGAAGGTCACACTTATGAGGCATGAATAGGGGATGAGGTCACTCTTTTAGGCCTCACAAGCACGACCAGGTCACTGTTTTCCCCCTGAAAGGTGTGACTTCACTCAGACAGGAAGACCGCTTCTGTTTGTGAAATCTATGCGACCCCCTCGCCCGTTTCTGGAAAAATTTCATGACCCCCTCGCCGAAATTGACCCAAAACGTCCAGTCTGTCAATTAGTACTTAATTTTTAGTTTAATAGGGACTGTTAGTGCAGCTTAGCTGCCTCTGTCCAGCACAATAGTTCAATTTCTCTTTTTGTTTTAGTTTATTGTAATTGCATCAACAAACAAAGTGTAAATTCAAAATAAATGTTAATAGCTTAATCAATGAATGTAGCTTAAATAAAATTAACATAAAACTAACTGTCTTTCTTACCCTTCCTCCTCTACCCATTCATCACCCTTCAGGGTATTATGGGATACGATGAAGGGAATAGCTTGTATAGTCCTAGGCCCTTCACTAAATATTGTTCTAAACCATTAAAAATGGATGACCTAGAAGGTAGAGGGGGTAGAGAAGGAGGGATTCTCATGGCGCTAAGCATCCTCCCTGTTGACCAACCTTGCATCTGGGAGGTGACCTGTGGATCTACGGATGGGCCTATTCCCATTGTGTTGTGAGACCAACACCTTCTCTTGGTCTAAGAGGAATATAGGTGTAAGTTAGTCACCTAGTTAGGATTTCACATTCAGGGTTAAAAATGTATCTATTTACAAATTTATGATTATTCACTGCTTGCACAACAATGATATGAACTCTACTACAATATGATGAATTCATAAACCATTTGTAGCCAGCTCATACCAGAAATATAGAAAAGCAAATACACCATACCAAGTAATCAACCCAACTCAGTTCATGACGGTGAGAGAACCTTAAAATTTATTAATTTACACTAAGTTCAAACAAATTCGTAGTCTTTGAGGACATAAGTCCCTGACTACTTCAACAGTGGGAAGTACTTGGGATCATCCTAGAAATTCATTGTGAGGAGTACCACAGGAACCCCAAAGTAGCTGGCTGCTGAGAGGAATTGCCAAGTGAACGAGAACCAACCCCCACCGATTGAGTAGAAATTTCCATGAGGAAAAATCCATGCACTGTCTTCTAGTAGTCTTGGTGGCTGAGTGACCACCTACAGCCAATAGGAAGCCATTGAAACCGGGGTCCAAATATCATTCCCATCATTTTGATAAACATCTAACACAATTTATCCCCCAAACTCTTCCTCACACCTAAGAGGTGAACCACCACCATTCGGGGCATTAAATTGACACTGTCGAAACCTTCTCAGCGATCTCCCACACCATCAGAAGGCCACATAGCCTTTGATTTGGATTCAGACCCATATCAGTCTGAACCATATCTGCATACTACAGCATGAAGCCCCATGGCTGGTGCCAACCCGGATCCATTTTTTAGCATAACCATAGCAAGTGGACCCATGTCCACACCACAACTGGTCACCAATAACCCTGCAGGTGGCCCAAGCATACTCATGGAAACTGTCATCAGTTAGCTGCCAACACCCATAGTGACTAGCTAAGCTGGCCCACTTACATCACACAGGGGCAGTGGCTCTTCCATGCACACTGCCCCTCCTGCCACACAGGGGGGGAGTGGACCATCCACTTACATTTCCCCTACTGTCATACATGGGGGAAATATCCCCTCCACCCACACTGTCCCTCCCACAAAAAGTGGGGGCATTGGCCCATATACAATGGCACAACCAATACCCCCAATTATGTAGGTACATTATGCACTTGAAAAACCCACCACCATCCCTTCCCCATCTCACATCAACCTGGGGTAAAATATTCCTTTCATGGCTCATCTTAACTTGCCTAATTTGGCTTAATTGACAAGCGACCACATTCACCATCAAGATTTTTGGCCCTTAATGCCAACTAAGCTACCATCAGACATCCCCAAGTTTGAAGGAAAGGCAGTGGAATGTCCCCAAAACCATATGATGACATTCCATCTATGGTGATCATCAAACAACATCATAGATGATTCCATCAGACTGAGGCTATTCCAATGCACCCTTATAGGTGCTATGGCCAAATGGTACATTGAGCTATTGTAGGCCAAGTACCTAGATTTCAACTCCTTAGCTTTCATGTTCCTACAGTATTTCCAACTCCCTGTCAGATATGACTAATGGGTGGAGATCTTGTTATCCTGTCTCCAAATCACCTCGACACATATAACCGACCACATCCATGAGTGGCGGCGGCATCGCAGCTTATGTATAATCCAACTTCACGATAGGATCTTCTTGGATTGGTTCCTCAAGATGTTACTCCCACCCATAGCAAAGGACGTCAGATCCAAACATCCCCAATCCAAAGAGGAGGCCATACTGAAAGCCCAAAAGTTTGACCTTATCTACGCCTAGTCTGTATATCTGTACACCATCATTCCAGATGCCCCCCATCCAAACACCTCCTACCAGGATGCACTGGGGGCATCCCATGCTGCGAATGCCATCATAGGCTCTGTCTCCCAATAGCCATAGCATCATCTGACACCACCTGCTATTACACCACAACCAAGAAACACTGCTAGTGTTGCTTACCAAAACCAAACTCCAGACTATGCCAGAATGATGTCCCAGTCTAGAGCAATAATTTCCTATGCACAACCTGTTCCACCACAGTAGGATCAGGCCATGGCATGGCCAACACAGCATACATGAGGAAAATTCCTACATTTTTAGCACCACATCCCACCCAAATTTATTATGCACCAACGTGCAAATGCTTCAATCCCCCGCCCTTGCTCAACCCGCTCCGTTGGGGCAAGTATTTACACAAAAAAACCATCCCAACCAGCCTGCCCCCAACAATCAAAAAGGGAAAGCTAGAAATAATCGACCCCAAAACCAAGCCAATAACCAACCACAGGGAGGCAGTCAACAACCAAACTCTCCCAACAATGCTGCGGCAAATCGGCCTGCCCAAAACCCCCCACAACAAATTGGACCAAGATGCAACACCCCGTTGTGCAAAAACCAACCATGCAGACTTTGTGTGGTCTATGGGAACTACACATTCGAGTGTCTCCTCATGGTTAGAGCTAAGCAATCCATTCAGAACGAGGTCTAATAGGTTGCCAATGCTACAAACCAAGCCCAACCCAACCCAGCACCACAAGGACCTCCTCCTATGGTGCTCTAAAACCCACTACCGATCCAAGGGTTGGTGGCAATTGTACCCCCTCCCCAACCCAATCCCAATTCTCTGGGGGCACCTCCCATGACCGAAACAAGTGTTCACCACCTGCTAGCCATGACAACTGAAGAGGTCAACTTACCAACTAGACAGAATCAGTATGGTACCACCATTGAACCCATTGACACATCAGCGGCATCTATGTCCAAAACAATCAACCTACCTCTTCAGTTACCCTCGTTTCCCTACCCCCCCATATGTCGAGTGGCTAACAATGTCACAGATAGAGATGTTGTCAACTATAGCATTGTGGATAATTTGGCCCAAACACCAATGGCCATGTTTGCTCTGGAGGTACTCAAAACATGCCTAGCACAGTGGAAAGCTTTACTAGCTACCTTTAGGGTCATATACCCCTCCGACTCCAAGTTAATCACATTCGACACAAATAATGGAGAACCACGCATTCCATCGGTCATCATCTTCTGAATCCTGGTATCTATCTAGAACATGGTTTTGCACCAGTGCATAGTATATGAGAGGGCATCTACGTGCATTATGTCTACCCTGGTTTGGCAGAAACTGGGATCACTAATTCTGCAACCATCCTCCATAACTCTACGGGATTATGATGGCCATCCCACTAAATCCCAAGGAATCCTCCCCCATGTCCCCATCACATTAGCTGGGAAGATAGTACTGATTGACATAGAGGTCGTCAACACTCAACTGGACTATAACCTTCTCCTCGGAAGAAGTTATATGTACACCATGAGAGTGGTCGCATCAACTGTCTTCCATCTCATGATGTTCCCTCGCGAAGGGAAGATCGTGACAGTTGATCAACTCACTTATTAGGATCCGCAAGGGTTAAAGGCACCCACCAACGTTATCCCTACCATCACCACCATTGACCCATAAGGGACAACCACACATGCCAATGTCATACCTGCAATCAATACCATGGTTGACAACACACTAGCCTCCCCATTGTTGAATGTGGGTCCTGGGTTGTTTGTCGATACCACCATGAGGGCTCATTTCCCCTTAGTGTCACCTCCACTACCACAAAATGAGACTGCAGACTTGTCCATGGTCTCATATAGCACCGCTGTACCCAAACAATAAGCACAACCGCAGCCGCAGCCCCAACCCCAACACCGTCCATAGCCGCAACACCATCCATATTCGTAGCATTATGCACAGCCGCAACCATAGCCTCACCCCCACATACAACTAGCAGGGATTTATCTGGGCTCATCGCTAGTCCATACGGTTCCCTTCCTCTTTCCCCCACCTGGGGTCATGAGCAAGTTGGTAATGGCCACCTTAAGCCTACCTAGCTTCACATTGGGAATTCTGGTATGGTACCTTGATCCACCAACTCAACCACCAATGCCCCAGTTTTTTTTAACCCTGGTGCAACCCATTGCGGTGGAGTCTCACCCTCCACTCGGCCCAAAAAATCCAATTGCCGCACCTGCACCCACACCACCCCACCCGAAAAGGGCCAAGGGAAAGAATGCCAAAGCCACTGCAGAACTGTGACAATTCCCACCTTGTACTGTCTATGAGCAACAGGGCCATCCAATGTAGAGTTTCCCTGAAATCCCAATGATCCATGTGCATTTAGATTCCATGGATACAAATGAAAGCATCCCCATGGTTGAACTTCCAACCACGTCGATTGTCAGAAACAAGGCATTGAGAACAAACCATGCTTGTGCCCTGTACGATTTGTATGGACATTACTCTCACCATTTCCAAGACCTACCGAAATTTTGAATGGCTCTAGCTGACCTCTATCAACATTCCCTTGAATTTGAGATCACTCTGATCAAATAATTTCACCCCCACCTCCTTCTTCAGACACCATGTCCATTTACATGATGTCCATTTCTACAAACCCTCTTGTCTCCACCATTGTCGATGGTCCATTAGACCTGTCTCTTCTGCTATTTCCCCAGCCACAGCCGCAACCTCAGTTGCAAACTCAACCTCAGTTACCAGGGAAACAGTGGGGTTCATTCCTAATCAACATTTTTCTTTTCCTTTTCCTTTTCCTTTTCCTTTTCCTACCATCCAAGATCGTGAGTAAGTCTATCTTGGAAATCGACAATCTATATGATTTCACACTAGGAGATCCTGTGTGTTACCTTGAACCACCTACCCTACCTCTGAGGCCCCAAGATGTGTTGAGTCATGTCCATCCAATTGAAATGATGTTGCACCTACTTGCAGGTCCACTAAAGACTCCTCCTGTCTGCAGGGATACCCCTCTTCCTCCAATAGAGAATGGGGGCAAGGCCACTAAAAACACAACCAGTACCATTTACATGATCACTAGCACCAGTTTCCCTTCCATCTCATTAGCTATGGAATATCTAGCTAATCTATCCTGGCACCACTTACACGATGACAAAGATATATGTAATATCGCCTTTGGTTTTACCTCATCCCCTTTAAACCATAGTGTGGAATCGGTTCTTCCCATAAAATACCAGATTCTGTCATCCTTCATTACCAATGAACTTTGTCTCGACAAGGGGGCATACCTCTTCACTAACTCAGATGGTCGACTCTTGAAGAAGCCACACAACGGGCTCCACCTTAATAGATTCTATGCTTGATATAACCACTATGAGTCCCTTATAGCGTAATTTTTTTCCCTTTCTTATTTGTCAACCTTTTTTAGCACAAGTCAAGGGTAGCACCATCATCTGCTAATTCAATGTCACCTGGAACCTATTCGAGACACCCCTCACACCTCCTGGCCCAAATTTCTATCTCCTTATGAGACCATTGTCTCATGTTTAACAAACAAATTTCAGGATCGCTTCCCAAAAGTTACCTCAATTTATGAGACACAGCATGGCCATGCAAGTGTCTATGGACCTGTACTTATATCAGTCTTCCCTACTGCTACTCATGTGGTCTTTCAGGCCACCTTCCATTAAGGGTTACCTTTTTTTATTTTTGTTTTGTGTTTTAGCACATAACTGTATTTTCTATCCACTACACCTTATGTGGACTTCTAGACCATTGTCCACAAAACAATTTATTTTTCTTGCATGTATTTGGCATTTAAGTTCCCCCATACTTTCACTCACATCACATCTAGTCAATTCCATCCACAGCAACTCACACACATGCTCTCCTGACCTCTCTTTGAGATCCACCTCAGTTTGTGTGCCTCTGCAGCACTGACTCATGAGCCTCTGTCGCTATCTATCCTGTGCATGTATTGGTATGTTTGAGAGCCTTCTGCTTTGTCCATACTATGCGGATGATCTTTGAACCACCATCCACTGTCCCAACATGGGGCACCGCCTGTGCTACCGTAGCCGGTTGACCATATTAGAGTTTCGTTTAAGCTCATTTTTTACTCTTAAAAACAATGAAAATATTGCCAAGCACAACTACTTCCTTTCCCACTCTCTAAAGTATAGGAAAGGGCATATACATTGTCTCATTTACCTCCTTTTGTGGACCATGTAGACCATCAATTGAAAAGGACCTCCTTGGCGCATTCAAGTCAACACCGTTCCCCTCTGCATACTTTATGCTTTCTCAAGCAGAGGGGCTATACTTTACGAAAAAGCTCACCATGGGTTGTCGTTAAGCTATTTTCCAGCCTTCTCCTCAAGAAAATATTGTCAAGAAAACTTGGTTTTGTTCATGCTCGTAAAAGTATCTGATTGATCGTCTAGTTAGTATAGGTTTAACCTTTTCTGGCCTGATTGGACTAGCAATGGTAAAGAATTCTCTCATCCCCTACAGGATGGAGAAGCTCTCCTATGTATACTTTTATCCTTTTTCGGGCACATGAGACTACCAATGAAAAAGAGCCCCCAATAGAGTCTTCTTCATGTTTTCAGACTCTCTAAAGTTGAAAGCACCATCGAGCATTTACTTTCTCGGGCTCACCAAAAATCCACGAGATCATCCCATAATGGTGCCCTTAGACACCACCCCACAGAAAATAGTTTTGTAGCATTCCCTCTTTGGGTTGAATTTGTTCAGAGTACTCTGCAATGTGTCTTCCTTGGATCCCATCAATATCAAAAGTGTCTGCCTCCTCCAAGTATTTCCCATTTGCAAGACATTCCTAGTATTATAGCTCTGATTTCATTCCCATGAGTCAATTTTTATTTGCTGCCTAGTTCACCCTGCCATCATACTCTGAACAAAGGAATTTTGAGTCTACCATACTCCCCCTACCCCTGTTCAATTATTTCCCTCCCCCTCCCCCCACCATTCAGTGGGTCAGTCTGCAGATTGTCTCACACCTTTCAGTTATCTCCCTCATGCTCCTGGTCAAGGAAACATCATTTCCTTGACTAGGGGTAGGTCTCCCTCTGTCGATGACAACACATATATTCTAGAGGATAGACCCAGAGGTCCCTGTATCCTGGTTTCATTAACCTCATTGATGAGATCCTTGTACCACTTGACAGGAGTCCTTAGTGCCTCTCGGGATGGTTGTTTCTCACATGCTTGAATCCAACTACATCATCGCACCGTTGAGATTCATACATGGTTTGGTCCACACAATACTTAGTCGAAGACCTTGGATGTCACCTCACTCTAGCACATTGATGAGTATATTCGAGGGACCTAAACAAGTTATGTCCCTTGTGATTTATGGGTTGCGTTGGAGACAGTGTTCAGAATCCCCAACAATGATTCTATATAGATTTATGATTGATGCAACATACTTTTACCACAGAGACTCTGACTCTCAATCAACGAATCCATACAGCTATGTGCCATCCCAGATCCAGCAGACCATCAGTCATGAAGATATAGCATTCCATGAGAATTCCACAGGTCCAATGTACCAGACTAGTGGTGTATTTAGACTCACATTGAGACAACCATTATTCTACCATCAATTGTATATGATCGACTCTTGTATTTTAGAGCATAGATCAAATTATTCTTTTGAATTGTCACGAGCATGGGTATTCTAGCCTTGTCCATATACATGTCACACATAATTTGTATCTCACCCATTTATGGGAACCATATTAATACAAAAACCAAAAGCCACCATGCCCCATCCCTGAAAGCACCACCTCTACATAGCAAATCCTATGATATCCATCGGCCATACGATGAGCTCCTGCCCTCACACATCAGTGGGCAATCTATTAACCTGAAAAATCCCTCACTTAGCTCTACATGGCCTACACCACCCAAGGACACCCATGATTGACCCTCGTAACACCCCATTAGACCCCCACACCCTAAAAAGGGCTTAAGAATGAAGAAAAGGGTCTAAAACCCCCAAAAAGGAGCCTAAATAACTCTCCTATGGGATAAAGCCTACAAAAGGGGCCTAAAACCCCTTAAAGGAGCCTGAAACCCTAAAAGGAGCTGAAGTTAGGGTGGAAGGGGTTAAAATCCCAAAAAAGGGGCTAAAGCCCTGACCAAGGGCTTAAAACCCTAAAAGTCCCCAAGAAAGCTATAAAAGGAGGGGTGGTGGTCACTCTCAAAACACTTCTCCCTTGCGTACTGTTATGCTGCCCGTGGATTCCTTCAGACCATTTGTCTCTCAATCCACCCACACTCTCTCTCCTCCATCTCCATTGAGCCATAGCTCCCCCATCCAACAGAGGTGCTTCTTCAAGCCAGGGCATGGTGGCCCAATTCCATCAAAGAGAAGGTATACCAATGTTGTTTCTTTCATTTGATTTAGTGTTTTGTAGTTTTTTTCTAACCCATTTTTGTTTGCAGGTTTGTTTATAACATGTTTTTGCAGGTACTTTGTTTCTAATAGTTGTTTGCAAATAGCCAAGGTGAAGCCCTAACCGTGTTTGAAGAGGGACTCATGACCTTCTTGCTTTATGTTTCTTTTATTTATATCCATTCTGTTTTATTTCTATATTTTCCACATGTAGGGACCTACCCTTCTGTCCTATAGATAGAAGGGAGTCATTCCTGCCCCTGTAGCGAGGATAAATCCATGCTACAAGGTGGTTGTCTTAATTAAGTGGAAAATTGACCTTGGTAACATTAGTGTTAGAGGTTATACTTGTATATTGACACCACTTAACTTACATCCATATTCATGTATTGGAAAAAAATATGGAAGATAAAGAAATATAGAGGTGGCCTCCCTTTGGCAAAATGGCAAGGCTTGCCAAGACAAAAGTTATGGGGTTTAGGGACTATATAATGTCCATCATTTTTGGAAATCCCTAGATTTTAAGAGATTTTACAATGTCATACATTGCATATGTTTATAGGAATATGTAATCAAATCAAAGTACATAAAGCCCTTTAATTTGGATGTTAGATCAAATATAGAATAAAAATAGTATAGAATGGGAAGCTTTGACTCTACAATTCCCCCCTGTAGGTCAATGGCTTTCTTGAAAAATTAGAAATGGATAGAGTTTGAATAGGAGAAGCTTTAACTCTATCATTTCTGCTTATAAGGCCAAATATGTAAAAAAATTGATCAAATTATTCAAAGTAACACTATGAGCATTATTGAAATGTAGCTTGTTGCTTCATTCCATTTTAAACCCAAGACCAAAATGTCCTGAAGAGTACAAAGAAATTTAGTTTTTTTTTTAAGATTGATATCCACTTCTTGTGCCTTGGATGTTCTTGGTAAAAATTAGGGCATGGATGGGGGGGTTGTCCAAAAAAACCTCGTAGGGTGACATTTTGGTAGCACCATGATAGGTTCTATTGCAATACTACCAGCTTTATACAAGATAGGTGTAGGGGGTGGGGAAACTACTAAACCTAATGGCCATATTAGTCGATGTAAAACCCAATGGCTAACAATATTTGTATGTTCAACACCTCACAACCTCCACTACTTATTATTAACTCCAATATATCAAGTCATGCAGTATCGAGAAGTATTGTGACATGCATCATCATCATGGACATCGACGTTGTCATCATCATCATCATCATCAACACCATATGGTACGTCAACATCATCTCGATCGTCATCCTCATTATCATCATCATCATCAACATTAAGTACATTATCAACAAAATCATCTTCATCATTGTCATTATGGTCACTCATATTCCATTAGTGTTCTTAATCACTCATCGCCATTAGGATTCATTTCATGTAATTGTTAAGGCCATTTATATGCCATTACAGTCATTTCGATGATAATAAGGTCGTTTAGATGTCGTTACAAACATTTAGGTGTCGTTAGAATCAATTAGGATCCAAAAGTGCTACCACATGCATAATCATCATTGGAATCCACATTGTCATCATCATCATACAATAAATCAACATCATTGTCTTCATCATAGTCATCATCAATTTAATTGTGATATTAATGAGAAAGGATCCCTACTACCTCATAAGAATTGATGATATAATCTTATACTTATCAAATCATATCCATATGCTCCATCATAATTGTCCTAATGCATTATCATCATGTTGTTAGGGCCAATTAGATGTAATTAGGGTCTATCAAATGTTGTTGTGGACACTCAAATGCCAATAGAGCAATTTAGGTGACATTAAGGTAATTTACCCCTCATTAGGATTAATCAATATCCAAAACTGCCAAGATTACGATCATTTAGGTGCTACTATAATACATAAAGATCCAAAAGTACTATCACATGAATCATGATCATTTACATTAACATTGATATATCTGACATTAAGTAAGACATTTTCCAAACAAAGTTCCTAGATCTAAACCTAGTGCAATTCCTAGCGTGGTTCCTTTCAAAATTTCTGGCATTATTCAAGGGGTTACACGTGGCTCTATACCCGACGCTATGTTGGAAGTTTTCTAGGTGCAATTCCTGGCTCTATACTTGGTGCTATGTTGTATTTTTTTCCTATCGAAATTCATGGTGCAATTCATGTCGCTAACCCTGGATTAATATATGGTGCTATACTATTCAAAACGTTTTTTGGAGGCTATTCTGGGCATTATATGGGATGCTTTTTTGGACGCTAATTTGGACGTTAATTGGGATGATAATTGGGATGATAATTGTGATGCTAATTCGGATGCTAATTGGGATGTTAATTAGTATTCTATTGGGATGATAGTTGTGATGCTAATTGGGACGCTATCTGGGATGCTAATTAGCGTCCAAAATAACGCCAACTTTTAAAAAAGGACTCTAATTGGGATGCTAATTGGGCTACTAATTGGGACGCTAATTGGGATGATAATTGGGATGCTAATTTGGATGTTAATTGGGATGCTAATTATTGTCCAAAATAGCGCCAACTTTTAAAAAGGGACACAAATAATGCCACTAAAAGCATCATCCCATTGAAAAGTGTCCACTTTTTTCAAAAAATGGTGAAAAATACACTAAAAGTGATAGTGGACACTAAAAAGGAAGCTAAAAGAGACACTAATCACAATTTTTTGTTGTACTGTTTAATATTCACTGACAAACTTTGCACATAATTTAGGATAGAATAATCACTGGAGGATGACTGATTGGAATGGAAGGATATTTTTTTTAATAAAGGATGTTCAAATATCCTCTTCTGGAATACCTACACAAAACAAGAAAGAAATTTTTTGTTATAGCTTGACTAGGCTCTGATACCGTATTAGATTCTGATAGGAATATCTTAGGACGTAAATAGTCTTCACATAGATTGCACAAGAAAAATATAGAGAAGGATGATTTCTATTAGACAGAGTTGAAGAACAATCTGATAAATATTCCATTACAATAATATTCCCATTATGGGTGAACATATAATATAGTCATCAAGTAATAATTTCAATACCGGATAAGGTAGTTGAATCTACCAACCTAAAATGACTTAGGATCTAAATCAGTGTGGGTAAATCACCACTAGAGAAAACTAAGTGCAACCCGAGATCACTAAAATAATTAATAATCAGTTCACAGAAGAGAGTATGTGAACAAATCTTCCTACATTGCCTTGAATCATGAAAACTGATGCTAGAGAAACTGGAAGTGATATAAAGGATGGGGATCAGAGCACAACTGGACATGACTAAATACCTACTAGATTCAGATGTTGGACACTTATGGTGACACTCTGAGCGGGTTCTTAAATTATAGGGATTGGTCCTTGGAGCAACAAAACGCATGCAAATATGTGCACTAAGTAGTAGATGTCTAGTAGATGTGTCCCACATGCACTGATGAACTGATTAAGGCCCCCCAAGCTATGGAAATAAACAAGACTTATGTGTGCAAAGGGAGGATTAATAATAATTCTAGCAATTAATCACCTCACTACTCTCAATTCAATAATACTAGCATACATCCATCCTAAATATGGATCTATGAAGCATCGAGAGGCATCAAATTTATTTTTATGAGCTGACATTAATAAAAACAATTACTTTTACTTTTTCTACAAATGTGAGTTCATTACATGTAACATTACACATCTCCCCCATAATGGGTTGCAAGGAAATCACTACTCTCAGTGCACATAATGTCAGTTTGTTATGTCTAATGTTAGGCATCTCCCCCATACTAGGATGTAGGAACCTCTCTACTATCGGTGAAAGTAGTCTTGAAATCCAAATGAAGGAAGTATAAGATGAATTTTAGTGTATGCAAGCAACTTGATGTCCCTTTCTTATTATTATACTGCTAAGATATAGTTTGACATTAAACTAGAGAAAAAGTAAAACATTCTCTCAAGTGTAAGCATACTTCCAATGGAGTGATGTGCACAACGAGATTAAAATAAATTCACATCCAAATATGAAAAATGTACCATGATGGTTTTCTAGATATGAAAGGCCATCAAACCTATTTGATTTTTAATCAAAATATATTGATGAATGGAGAGGTGTTTTGGCATGATTATTGTTTGGAACCAATATTTAATTCAATCACATGTCCCTATGTATTCTTCTTCACTTTTAGTTACTTGGATTACCTCCATTGACATACTTTATAGATATTAAAATTTTATCTCTTACACAAAGGATCTAGGTACAACCTACTAGGAGATTCTTTATTTTCATCTTCCAAAATTTAGTGTTCATTCGATTTTATCCATAGATATGTATTTTTTTCAAATAAGTAACAAGAATAAGAGAGAATTGTTAATTATACTCATTGTCCATGGTCCTATTTCTCCTCTATTTTTTCTTGATATGCATAGATTTTCCTTATGAATATCAAGATATATTCCTCATTTGATGTATAAATGTTCCTTTCTACTACAAGGATGTGAGAGATCTCCTAGAGTAACATCTTACTCACTCAACAACTCCTTAAGCATACTTGTAATTTTGTTTGTTGGTCAATAATCCATGTCTCTCACATGGATTAGTGTATAGGGTTTTTATTTTATTTTAAAACTACAACTTCTATGCAAATACAACTTCGAATCAAAACAATTTTCAAAGAAAATAAAACTCCAAAGAAAAGCATGTACTAAGGCACCCCATGCTACTAAGATCATGATGTCACCAAGTTATCGACATGAAGCTCTTATCTCTTCCATGCAAAAAACTGAAATGAACGGACTAGAAACCAAATTATGAATTCATCTAATATTCTAAATCCAGTGAGACTATGTACCCAGTGAAGCAGGATAGCATGCAAGTTCTTACCTTTTGTCTTACAAAATTTTATGCTTACCTTTTAGGATCTAGACAATCTATTAGAAAATATTACCTGAGAAATGGGAAACCAATTAGGACCTAGTTCTTTGACACCTCCCTGGAAATGGTGCCAAAATGTTGAGAAAAAATAATTGCTTAGTTTCACCTCACATAAATTATCAACCAGTGTCAGTAAAATGATAAGGTGTCATGCAAAGTATATGTAGAATCAAGCCTTAATTGGTCTCTCTAGGTAAGCATGTAAGCATCCTACTCAAGAAGATACTAATAGGTTTCATAGAGATAATTTTTTTACATCAAAATGACTAGAAATTAACCATGTTTTTGTATGCTGATTGAGAAGGGGAAACAAAACCACACAGTGTATGAAAATAAAATCAAACTCTAGAGAAACACTTGCATCAAATGTAAAGTGTTGGAAATTTAAATTGCATGAAATGTAAATCAAAACTATTAAAATGACATATAACAAACAAAAACATTTGGGCAGTGTATAACAAAGAGAGAGGTCCCTACTTCTCTTGGAATACACTATCAAGTCTAGTTTTGATAGG
This sequence comes from Pseudotsuga menziesii, assembly GCA_001517045.1. Classification (NCBI taxonomy): domain Eukaryota; kingdom Viridiplantae; phylum Streptophyta; class Pinopsida; order Pinales; family Pinaceae; genus Pseudotsuga; species Pseudotsuga menziesii. The sequence goes on along the minus strand of LPNX010467785.1, from coordinate 102,642 downwards.
TATACTAGGTTGAAAATAGTCATGGCTAATCATAATAGGGATAAACTTTTATACATATTAGAGACATAACTTCTATGAAACTTGAATTTGACTCATTATTTCAATGCACAAGGTATTTTAACTAGTTTATGAATAGTTCTATATATGAAAAGGTAAATTCCAGAGAAATTTTATGAAATCCAATAGAACAATAAGGAAATGGAGATATGTTTAACATATGGAGAAAATATTTGATTTCAGGAAGTGCCACTGGACAAATTTCCTAAATGAAGACAAATTCAATCATACTTAGGGGAAAAATACAAAATTCAATAATTCTTTACTTACATAAAGGCATAACATGAGGTTTTTTGTGAATTTTGAAAATTGAATACAATTATGTATACGATAAGGACATGAAAACTCCATACACTATTGCATTTACACAAAATATTTAAAGATCGTGATAGAAGCAAAATAGCTTTAGATTTCTGACATAACATTCAATATTTAATCACAAAAGAGTATCACACATTATTAATTGGGTCAAATATACTACAACATGATTTATTTTATTTCTCATGAAACCTCTCATACAATGGAAAACACAACAAAAGAAAAAAATAGAGGAAGAACTCTCTGTAAGACTCTACGTCCTTAATCTATGGAAAAATATATACATCTCCAAAAATATGCATATGGCTCAACATATTAGAAAGAAAACTTATAGTTCTAAAAATTCCATCCCTGAGCTCATGGATCAAATTACATTATATAATGTATAACGGAAAATGAATACAGTTAGTCATGATATCACCTGTAACAGAATAGTAATAGTGTAATGAATAATTAATTTTTACATTGTATCTTTTAATATTTACTTCATGACACTTGACCCCTTTAATTCTTCTTTTTGAGACCACTTTTATTCTCTCCTTTATCATGTTTTTATTTTCCATGCATGTGTACTTGGGGTGACATAACTCAATGAATTTGTGGGATGGAAGCGTGGCTCATCTTTTGCAATAAATATTTATATCCTTGGATTCCAGTTAGCAATTAACCTCGAGGTGGAATTAAGGAGATTGGATTTGTTTGTTTTGCAAACATATCTACGATACTCTAACATTATTTATCTTATCTTTTCCTATTCTACTCTATATTGTCCTAGAATATCCTACATCTCTATCCTAGACTTACATAGCCTACTCTATCTTATCATAAAACTCCCTTATCATGGGCCTAGTAGGTTAGGCTAGAGTAGGCTAGGCTAGGCTAGGATAAGCTAGAGTAGGCTAGGATAAGCTAGGTTAGGGTAGGCCCTAATATAGACTATTCTACCCTAGAATATCCTTCCTAATATGTCTAGGCATCCTACTCTACCCTATCCTAATCTATACTACTCTATCCTACTCTAGGACAGCCTAGCCTCTCCTATATAACCTAGCCTACTTTAGCATTTCCTACTATAGTCTACTCTAGTATATCCTATCCTATTTTATCATAGACTAGCCTAGCCTACTATATCCTACTATATCCTAGCCTACTTTAGCCTATCCTACTTTATCCTAACCTAGCCTATCCTACTTTAGTTAAGCCCATTCTATCCTACTCCACCCTGAACTACTCTATCCTACTATATCCTAACCTGTTCTAGCCTAACATATCATATCCTAGGCTAGTTTACTATAAGTATCCTATCCTAGTCTATCCTAGCCTACTCTCTCCTATATCCTACCCTATCCTACCCTAGCCTACTCTAGCCTAGCCTACTCTAGCCTACTCTAACCTAGCCTATTATAACCTAGCCTACCTAGTGTATCCTACTCTACCCTATCTTATCCTACTCTATCCTACTTATTCAAACCTACTCTACCTTATCCTACTAAACCCTACTTTACCTTAGTCTTCTCTATCCTATATATTCTACCCTACCCTACTCTACTCTACACTCGGCTGCTCAAGCCGATCCTACTTTAGCCTACTCTAGCATAACACATGTATCCATAACAGGATTTAAACCCAAAATCTAATGACAAAATTCGACGAAATTTGATGTAAAGTACATTTTTGTCGGTTTACAATGATGAAAAGTACTGTACCTTCCAATTTCTTTAAGCATCGTCGAATTTTCGACATCATTATCGTAGGTTTTTCGATGACACTTTGCCACACTAGGTTGTCAGATATGCAATGATAGTGTGCCAAATTTGCGACGACACTTGAAGATGAGCCATTGAATTTCAAACATTCTCTAGGTTTTTCGATGACACTTTGTGACACTAGGTCGTAGGATCTATGACATTAGGTCATCAGATATGCGACGATAGTGTGTCGAATTTGTGACGACTCTTGAAGGATGAGTCGTCGAATTTCCGACGTCCTCAAGCTATTTTTCCACTTAATATTGAGACACATTTCAAATAGTATAAACCCATATTTCCAACGATAATATGGTTCATATCATCGAATATTCGACAACAACCGAATTTTAAATATAAACATTTTTAAACATCCCGACATGTTTTCTATAGAAGCGATGGATGGTTTGCAAAAATTATTTATTCCTCTATGGATGGTTTGGGGAATTATTTTATTCTTCAATGGGTGGTTGTGGGAATTTTTTTTCTTCGACAGACAATTTGCGGGAATGTTTTCATTCTTTGACAATACTCTGTTTGAGAAAATTGTGATCCATGGAACTTGATTTTTTTAGGATTGTCGATAGTATTCATTCATGAAGTTTGTGACAAAATGTCAAATAGAAATATTCTTGATCCAAATAAACACAATCAACAATTGCTTGGTAGACTATGGGATGCAGCGAAACGAAAGGGTTGATGGAAAATGTTATTTTCCATGTACTCAATGCAGGGGATTTAATAGGAGAAGAATATTGATCTCAATAGCCACAAAACATTGTAGGGAACATGGACATGCCAAGGGGGTGAATGAATATTTTCCATTTGTAGTTTTAGCATTATAAAGTTTTTTATATTCTTTTCTTTGGTAAATGTATGTATTATTTTAATATTTCCTATATTAACTTATATCTATTGATGTTTTCATGTATTTATAAAGGAAATACACCCTACGACATATCATCCAAAGGAAGTTCTTTCAGAACAAGTTCCAGAGGATCATGGAGCATCTATGTTTAATGGAGAACAAGTGAATGATCACACTAATAATGTAGTTGAAGATTATCGTAAAAATAAATTGATCCATGATTCATTTAATGTTAGAATGGATGATGACGATGATAATGAAAATATTGATGACTTTGATGATGTTCACGATATACCTCTTCTAGATAAGGCATATGAACCCCTTTATGAAGGCTCAAAAAAAAATCTTCTCTCTGCTGTATTGTTGATAATGAACTTAAAGGTTATGAATGGTCTTTCAAACATATCAATCACACGAATTCTAAGGTATGTAAAATAATCCATCACATATATACGATCCTGATAAATTTTATCTGTATTCCTCTAATAATTGTATTGTTAACTCATTATTTATCATCATATGGATGAAGTGTGTTTCATTAATATTATTTATTTATTACATTAACTATATTTTTATTTTATTTTTATGTAGCTTGATAGCTGAATTTTTGTTGCCACCACCAAATATTTTACCTCACACATATCGAGATTTATCTTCCATCATGAAAGAGATTGGAACACATTATGAAGCAATTCATCCATTCCCTGATGACCATGTTATATATTATAATAAGCATGAATTGGAAACACATTTTCTGGAATGTCATATAAGTAGATATCGAACAGATCAAGTAACAAAAAAGGTGCCTCACAAGGTTCTTCATTAATTTCCTATCATTCCATGTTTGCAACGTGTTGCTGCCGCAACTGCCCTCCCCAAATTTATTCTTATTTAAATTCTGGGCCCCTCCTTATCTGTTTTGCCAGGTTCGATCGTTAAATTAATTGAGTCTCTTGGACATGTCCTCTTTTAGTTTTACTTTGAGGATTGTATTTCAGCAGGTTATTCATGCTATGTTCCTTTTCAGTTAAGTCGTGGATTTATGGTCGTAAAGAAGTAGAAGTAAAATTTTGTTCTTCAGGGCAGCCTTTGCGAAGAAAATGACTTTGGTTGTTAACGCTGCTCAAACCTTTGGGTTTTCCCATAATAGGGCCTCATTTTGCTGCTAGGTCAGAAGCTGCAAAGTCTTAACCTCTCCGCCGTTGCGGCTCCAAGTTATTTTCTTCTTCCGAAGTCTGAACCCACCCAACGCCCGATCCATTTTAGCCTTCGATCGCTTTCCCATAGCCTCTCCTCCTCCACCGTTGCGGCTAGGTGATCTATTCCGCTCCCGATTTGAGTGTCTTCCTACGACCAACTAAGTTTCCCATCCACTCTGCGTATCCTCTAATTTCCCTCCTCCACCGTTACGGCTCCTAGAGTCTTCCGGTTTCTGAAACTACAAACCGTTCGATGTCCGATTTATGGCATATCCCACCCGCATTTTGCTTGGCTGCAAATTAATCCTTGCCCAGCGTTACGGATAGCAGATCCTTCTGGCCCCTGAGCTTGCTTCCTTCTGACCGCCGACTTGTTTTCCCGCCGGTGACCATGGGATATTTTTCCAGGCCCGAATGTGGTGCACCCGGCCGTTTCCTTGTAAGCTGGTGATTAATTGATAATATTTGCTGTTGAACCATGCTCGTGAATTGACTGCAGGAAGTTTATAGGAGACCGATCAATCCATCACGATAAGAAGAAAGATTAACTTGTGTGGTGAAGGTATGACTGAAATGAGGCAGATGGAGGATGAAGTCCGGAGTTGTAAAGGCATGATCCCAGAAACTGATCGGTTACCAAGTGTTTCATGATCACCTACTCACAAAAGATTGGAATATGAAGCGTTGAAGAAACTGAAAGACGACGCGTCAGGGGAGGAAAACGAAGCACTCAGTAGTTGTAGTTTAAAGATCTGAAAGTGATAAGAAGAAAGGGCTTTTTCCCCTGGGAAATTTTGTAAATGTTTGCTTGTAAGAGGAACTACTTCGTTTTGCAAAGGAAACTGCAAAGTTTTGCCTGTTGGAGAGAGTAAAAAATGGAATGTATCAATGCAACGCAATGAATAATGTTGAAGAGGAACTACTTCGTTTTCAGCTATGTTTCGTTTACTGTAAGAGTATTTAATTTTATGAACCTATGTTCTTGTTGAATGTTCTTCAGTAGTTTCTGGGATATTGATTTCACTGTGAGCAATGAATGTTATTATAAAATGATCGGCTATCTAGTTATTTGAATATCTTGAAGTGTTCATGCGTCTTGAAAGAAATATCTGCTACCTGTGATCCCTCATAATGCATGTGCAAAATGTATTGCTCACTCAAAATGATAACCTTGCTCCCTAGGGATAGTTAAGATAGTTAGTTGTTGCTTTTATATCTGATTTGGCTGCTTGTGAGCATAAGACGATAGGTAAGAACCTGCGCATCACATTGTGACCGCTCCCTGCACCTTGATCACCCTGCATTTAGTTAGGCACTTGCATCTCATTTCTTAAAGTCAAAATACAAAAACCCGGTGAGCCGGGCCGCAACCGGTAAAGCCTTTGTTTTGTTTCTTGACCCGCGGTAGCCGGACCGCAAACCGAACGGATTCCCTATTCCAAACAGTCAACAGGCTAGTTGGGAACATTGATTGGGGAGAATCCCTTACTATTGCCGCCTGCAAATTTCCAGGCTTGAGACGGATCCTAAGTTCGTGAACCTCGGCAAATGCTATTCACCTGCCGAAAGGGATAGGTTTGTCAGTTTGTTCAAGCAGTACATAGATGTCTTTTCCTGGACATACGCAGATTTGAAGACCTACGAAACCAGCATTATCAAGCATATCATCCCTATTAGAGTAGGTGCCAAACCATATCAGCAGCCAATAAGGAAGATGCACCCCAAGTTGGAGCCACTGATTCAAAGCAAGGTGAAAAAAATGTTGGACGCTAGGATTATTTTTAAAGTCCGACACTCAGAGTGGGTGTCAAATTTGGTTTCGGTCAGGAAAAAATCGGGAGAAATCAGACTGTGCATGGACTTCAGAAACTTAAATCGCGCCTCGAACAAAGACAACTATCTGGTGCCTCCCATGGAGCAATTGCTACAGACGGTTTCGGGTTCTGAATTGTTTTCATTGTTAGACGGATTCTCTGGCTACAACCAAGTGTTAGTGGCCGAGGAATATAGATTGAAGACAACATTCAGAACTAAATGGGTAACTTTCGCATATAGAAGAATGCCTTTTGGACTGACTAATGCTGGTGCGACATTTCAGAGAGCCATGGACATAGCTTTCCGTGGACTGATTGGATGAAGTGTGGTGGTCTACCTTGATGATATCACAATATTTTTGAAGAAAAGAGGGGAGCATGCATTCCACCTGAAGCAAATTTTCAAGCACTGTCGGAAGTATGGAATCTCCCTCAATCCTAAGAAGTGCGTATTCGCGGTCACAGAAGGAAAATTACTGGGGCATATAGTTTCAAAGAGAGGTATATCTATAGACCCAGAAAGAATCAAGGCCATTGAACAAATCCCTATGCCCCATAATAAAAAAGGAATGCAATCCTTCATGGGGACAATAAATTTTGTACGAAGGTTTGTGCTCGATTTTTCTCAGACTGTCAAGCCACTGCAGCAGATGGTCAAGTAAAATGCACAGTTCAAGTGGACTGAAACTGAAAAGACTGCTTTCAACAAAATCAAGACTGATGTTGCCCATGCACCCTCCCTGAAAAGTCCAGACTTTGATAAAAAATTCATTATGTACACATTTGCATCCAATGATTCATTGCCAGCCATGCTTACGCAAAAGGAGGATGGGGGCGATGAATTCCCAATCTCTTTCATGAGCACTGGGCTTCAAGGGGATGAATTAAACTACCCATCCATTGATAAGCAAGCTTACGCAGTATTTAAGGTAGTAAAGCTTTTTAGGCCTTATATATTAAAAAATCGGGCCAAGGTAATAGTCCCTTACCCAGCGGTAAGATCTCTTCTCATTCAGAAAGAGTTGGGAGAAAGAAGGGGCAACTGGGTAACAGCCCTTCAAGAATACGACCTTGAATTCAAACTAGCTACTATAGTGAAAGGTCAAGGGCTATGCAAATTGATGACTGGAAGTAGAAACAACGAAGAACAAGCCTGGGAGGAGGAAGCCGAATTGCATGTAATGGATGTATGCCCTCTGTTTACAGCTCTTGATTCCTGGTATAGGGACCTTGTGCATTAATTACAGTCGGGGATATCACCAGAACATTGGAATTCCAAACAAAGAAGAAATCTGCGTCTCAAATCATCCTCCTGTCATCTTGTTGAAGGAGTGTTATTCAGAAAGAATTATGACGGGATTCTTCTTAGGTGTTTAGAAAAGGAAGATGCAAAGAAAGTAATGACAGAATTACATGACGGTCCGGCTGGGGGACATTATTTCGATGACACTACAGCCCACAAAATCCTTAGAGCCGGTTACTGTTGTCCTACACTCTTCAAGGACGCACATGCACATGTCAGGAAATGTGATATTTTCCAAAGGTGTGGTGGAAGACAGCCCAAAGAAGCCGCACCCCTAAAGCCTGTTATGATCACAGAACCATTTGAACAATGGGGGTTGGACATTATCGGGGAAATAAAACCAAATTCTTCCCTGCTGCACAAGTACATTCTTACTGCGACTAATTATTTCACCCGCTGGGTCGAAGCCATCCCATTGCGCAAGATCAACGAGGATGAAGTCATCAGCTTCCTACAAGATCATATCATGACCAGGTTTGGAGTTCCAATTTTAGTAGTTTTTGATAATGCTAAATAATTTTCATCAATTAAATTGACTGCATTTGCTCATGATAAAGGGATAAAATTACATTATTATGCTAACTAATATCCGCAAGGGAATGGCCTGGCTGAATCCTCCAATAAAAACCTCATTAGAATCCTGAAGAAGACCGTAATAGAGAACCAGCGAAGTTGGCACTCATCCTTACCCAATGCCCTGTGGGCTGACAGACTCACCCCCAAGTCTGCAATAGGAGTGTCACCCTATACCCTTGTGTACGGTAAAGAAGCTATCCTGCCTCCCAATCTCATGCTACCAGCTTCCATACTAGCCCAAGAGTCTAGGGGGTCGGAGGATGAAGTCCTACAAATGAGAATATATAATCTCCTGAAAGCATAAGAGGCCAGATCCAAGGCTAGAGAACATTTTAAACAACAGCAAGAGTCAGTTAAGAGATGGTTTGACAACCATAAAGCTTGGAAAAAAGACTTTGAAGTAGGAGACTTAGTCCTCAAGTGGGACCATCCCCATGATGAGAAAGGAAAGCATACCAAATTCCAGCAGTTATGGGTAGGTCCCTTTCAGATTGTAGCCAAACTTGGCCCTGCTACTTATAAGCCGCAAGATTTACAAGGATGGGAGGAGAACTTGTGAGTTAATGGTTTGGTTCTCAAGCCTTACTTTTCTTAAGTGTCTTTGATTTTTTCTACCTTGTATATAAATAAGTTGTAGAGCTGTTTTCAAGTCATGCTTCCATTTTATTTAATTTTAGTTTTGATTTTCAATAAGGGGAATGAACTTGCGGTTTCCTGGAGGAAATTAAGGTTTTTGGGAATAGAAAACACATTGAGTGTCAGCCTGTGTGTTGCTAAAAGAGTTCTTTCAGCCAAACAGTTTCTCGAATAAAATGTTGTATGCATTGAAGTCCCGCTTAACCCTTGTGAATTCGAGGAGTCTGGAGTACTATGTCGGGGTTCCATCCATATCACACTTGAAATGTCTAAGGAGCAATAGTAAAGGACCCATGGAAAGAAGCAGGGTGAATAGTGTATTAAATATAAATGATCCCACGCCAAGAGAAGAATGCCAAAATACGAATAAAGAGTCAAGACTTCTATAAAAGCATCATAAATCAAAGCAAGTGCTGAATCATAAGTACTAAAGGCCAAAAGATCCTCTCCGTCCGTGAGCTGAAGCTTAAAATATATACCACTCACAAAAAAGGACACTATGGGATAGAGGATCCTGAATTAAAATTCAGTAAGAAAGGTGCACAGAAAGACTCAAATGAAAGGGACAAAATTCCAAAAGCACAAGAGCGTTAAAATGGCCTGGGAACGAGGAACAAATGAATACTGCTGTTTACTATCTGCTGCGATCATGTGGTGTCCACGCTGTTAACTACCTGAAGACAGAGGTAATAATGAAACTCATCCTCTGCCCCAACAGAGTTATCTATACTTGAAGGTTTCAGTTTCCACTTTCCCCAAAGGGACTATCATCAATGATTAAGGTACACACTTCTGTTGGTCGAGAAATCCATATGGCTGGAAGAATTCATTAGAAGCATTATGGTTAAACAATCTGTTGCTCAAAGTATAATCACCCAGAGATCTAGGTTCACCAAGAAATCGCCAGTTGTTACTGCCGCAACTGCCCTCCCCAAATTTATTCTTATTTAAATTCTGGGCCCCTCCTTATCTTTTTTGCCGGGTTGGATCGTTAAATTGCTTGAGTCTCTTGGACATGTCCTCTTTTCGTTTTACTTTGAGGATTTGATGTCAGCAGGTTATTCATGCTATGTTATTTTTCAGTTAAGTCATGGATTTATGGTCGTAAAGAAGTAGAAGTAAAATTTTGTTCTTCAGGGAAGCCTTTGCGAAGAAAATGACTTTGGTTGTTAACACTACTCAAACCTTTGGGTTTTCGCGTAATCAGGCCTCATTTTGCTGCTGGGTCAAAAGATGCAAAGTCTTAACCTCTCTGCTGTTGCGGCTCCAAGTTATTTTCTTCGTCCGAAGTCTGAACCTACCTGACACCCGATCCATTTTAGCCTTTGATCGCTTGCCCGTAGCCTCTCCTCCTCCACCGTTGCGGCTGGGTGATCTCTTTCTCTCCCAATCTGAGTGTCTTCCTATGACCGACTAAGTTTCCCGTTTGCTCCGCGTATCCTCTAATTTCCCTCCTCTGCTGTTGTGGCTCCTAGAGTCTTTCGGTTTTTGAAACTACAAACCGTTCGACGTCTGATTTATGGCATATCCCACCCACGTTTCACTTGGATGCGAATTAATCCTCACCCAACGTTACGGCTGGTAGATCCTTCTGGCCCTCGAGCTTGCTTCCTTCTGACTGCCGACTTGTTTTCCCGCCGGTGAACATAGGATATTTTTCCAGGCCCGAATGTGGTGCACCGGGCCGTTTCCTTGTAAGATGGTGATTAATTGATAATATTTGTTGTTGAACCATGCTCGTGAATTGACTGCAAGTAGTTTATAGGAGACCAGTCAATCCATCATGATAAGAAGAAAGATTAACCCGCATGGCGGAGGTATGACTGAAACAAGGCAGATGGAGGATGAAGTCCGGAGTTGTAAAGGCATGATCCCAGAAACTGATCGGTTACCAAGTGTTTCATGATCGCCTACTGACAAAAGATTGGAATATGAAGCATTGAAGAAACTGAAAGACAACACGTCAGGGGAGTAAAATGAAGCACTCAGTAGTTGTAGTTTAAAGATCCGAAAGTGATAAGAAGAAAGGGATTTTTCCCCTGGGAAATTTTGTAAATGTTTGCTTGTAAGAGGAACTACTTCGTTTTGCAAAGGAAACTGCAAAGTTTTGCCTGTTGGAGAGAGTAAAAAATGGAATGTATCAATGCAACACAATGAATAATGTTGAAGAGGAACTACTTCGTTTTCAGCTATGTTTCATTTACTGTAAGAGTATTTAATGTTATGAACCTATGTTCTTGTTGAATGTTCTTGAGTAGTTTCTGGGATATTGATTTCACTGTGAGAAATGAATGTTATTATAAAATGATCGGCTATCTGGTTATTTGAATATCTTGAAGTGTTCATGTGTCTTGAAAGAAATATCTGCTACCTGTGATCCCTCATAATGCATGTGCAAAATGTATTGCTCACTCAAAATGATAACCTTGCTCCCTAGGGATAGTTAAGATAGTTAGTTGTTGCTTTTATATCTGATTTGGCTTCTTGTGAGCATAAGATGATAGGTAAGAACCTGCGCATCACATTGTGATAGCTCCCTGCACCTTGATCTCCCTGCATTCAGTTAGGCACTTGCATCTCATTTCTTAAAGTCAAAATACAAAAACCTGGTGGGCCGGGCTGCAACCGGTAAAGCCTTTGTTTTGTTTCTTGACCCGCGGTAGCCGGACCGCAAACCGGACGGATTCCCTATTCCAATCAGTCAACGGGCTAGTTGGGAACGTTGATTGGGGAGAATCCCTTACTGTTTCCGCCTGCGAATTTCCAGGCCTCAACACAACGACTGTTCAGGTACAATAACATAGCACAATTTATGGATTACCATGCCAGGAACAAAATTCAAGATGATTTTATTCGAATGCTTGCAGATGGTTCTGCTTTTAGAGATATGGAGGAAACGTGGCCTCACTTTAAAGAGGAACCATGTAATATTAGGATTTATTTGGCAGTAGATGGTGTTAATCCATTTTCACAGATGAAATCTATTTACATGGTGTGGCCTATTTTTGTTAACAACAATAAAATTCCTCCATGGTTGTCAATAAAGAGGGAGCACATTATGTTGTCGATGATTATTCCAGGTATTTTGTGTCTACAACCGTTTTATTTCTAATCTAGTTTTGGAATCTCATTTGTCGTATTATGTTTTCTAATTTCATATGTATATTTTTTATTTTAATCTTGTGGATGGTTTATATATCTTAATGGTTCTCCTAATTATATATTTTATATGTACTTCAAATCAATCAGGTAAGTTCCAAGTCAAATATATGAATGTATATATCGAACCTCTTATATATCAGCTAGTGAAGTTATGGAATGGCATCACTATGTATGACATATCTAGAACAATACAGCAAAGGCAATTTCAATTCCATGCAATGGTTATATGGACGATACATNTCAAACAAAGGGTAAATTTTCATGTCCAATTTGTTTTCCTAAGATAAAATCTCGTCGCTCAAAAATATTAAGAAAGGAGGTGTTTGATGAGTATAGGAATTTCCTCTCTAAGAATCATAGGTATAGAATAAACAAAAAAACTATTTTCAATGGGAATCAAGAGACTGCATTAAAACCACATAGAATGACACCTCACCTTTGGAAGATGCAATATAATAGAAATTGTCAAGATGGTACATATGGATCATCGTATATGAAGTGTAATGTATTTTAATTTTTATTGTGAGTTGTTTACTATAGTGTCCATATTTGACTTCTGATTTAATTTATTTATAAACTAATATTCATGATTTCAATCATGATCATGAAGGAATTAATGGGCTTCCACAAGGAATGAAAAGTTATCCTATACAATTCAGCAAGTTGCCCTACAATGAGCACCTACAAACTGCTCATTTGTTTGATACAATGCATATTGGAAAGAATGTGACTGAAACATTATGGTGACTACTGGATCTAAGGAGGGAGAAAGATAAAATTATGAAATATTGCAAAGACATTCAAGAAGGCAACCATGCAATGAAATATATCATCCAATTTCATAGCAATGGAGACCAAATTAATATAAACTCAATTTCATGGATGTTTACGGAGCAGCAGAGCAATGTTGTCAAAGAAGTAATGCGATTGTGCGAACTTGAAGAATATCATAACAAAAAAGGTGATTTTGTGAGGGTAAAACGCATGATTGGCATGTCTTCATCAAGGTAATTATTATTGGTATGTCCATATAATTTTTTTTTCATTTTATTACATAATTGTTTTTTTCTTGTTTGTATACTCTTTGTTTAAAAAATGGCGTGGTTTGTATATTGATACAGTATGTTCTAGCTCTCTCTCTCCTCGACAACTTCGACAACAATGTCAAATAAGTTATATATAATCTTGGTAAATACATGAGGTATCTAGTGATTAGTTCTTTATGCTTAGTGTTTCTTTAATTCTTCATATAATTTATATTTGTTTTTTGTGCACTATTTCATGATATGTAATTTAATGTTTTTTTTGTTAAATATCATTATTGGTTTGCATCACTTGTAGATGGTTCACATCTAAAGAAATACATAAAGAAGATATAAATTATTGGAGGAGAGAAATTTCTTGTCTCATGTGTGAAATGTAGAAGCATCTACCTTCGGCATTTTTCAATGCACAGGAACACTACCTCATACACCAAGTTGAGGAGATTGAGTTGTGGGGACCTTTGCACTCAAGGTCCATGTGGATGGTCGAGAGGCACTCAAAATTTATGAAGGGTTTGGTGATACAATTATCACATGCTGAGGGTTCTATAATGGAAGGATATATAGTATACCAAAAGATGTTTTATGTAAGTGAATATCTTCCTAATTTAGCATTAAAGCTCAATTTATATCACATTGTGATCCAGACTCCAATAACAAATTTGAAGGGGAGTACCTGAAGGGGAAAGGTAGACCAAGGAATGTGAAAGCTAATTATTAGCTAGTGGATGTTAATTATATCATTCCTATTATAATTGACTTCTCAATTTATTGCATCAATTAAGAGCATATAATTTGTTTAGAAATTTACATATGTCTTGAATTTTAATGTTTATTTTCATCAAGCAATTGGTTGAGAATGGGAAGCGATTCATTTATACATCGCAAACAATATTGAATGGATGAAGGTATGGATTGAATAATGCAAACAATCGATTCATGGAATATCATGGGAAGGTGTGGCTTCATTGGTAAAAGCGACACATCGCAATGGAGATAGAAATCTTACAGAAAGGGAAATCGATTTAGCATATGGTTTAAAAGATAAAATGGAAAGAATATTAATCAATCACTCTAAATATTTTATTTTGCAAATTACATTTTGATGCACATGTTGTTCTTTTCCATGTATTGCTGCATAACTATTGAATCGGTGTGTAATATTTTCGTGTATTGCTTGTTGTAGGTAAAACACCATAAGGCTATGGTCTACAATGGTTATATATATCACATCAAAAAATTGGATGAAACAAAGAAACATCAAATTGTGGGATATCTGAAATATTTGAGGTGACCAATGTTTCATCTAGAAATGATAGACATCCAAAACTCTCATAAAATCGATACTATGGGTATTTAGTAGATATTCTATAGTGTGAATTGAAATCCTTCACGGCAGTTCTATTCATTTTCAAATGGTACAAGTTACGATTGAATCAATGTGATAAAAATAGAACTATTATTGAACATGATAAAGGATTTACCATGGTAAATACAATGTTGTTTGAGCCAGGAACAGAGCCCTATGTTCTTCCAATCCAATGTGAACAGGTATTTTACTCGAAGGTTCCAAGCAAAGCGAGTTAGTCATTTGTTGTGACACATGATGCAAGGGGAAGGCTGGTAAAGTATAATATAGATGATGGTAATAAAGAGTGTTCTCTGGAAGAAGAATACAGTGATGAAGAGCATGATGAACATGAGTTAAATGATGATCATGATCCAGCAGAATATGTCCAATAATTAGTTGAATCAGATGATGTAGCAGACAATGCCCATGGATATTATATTGATGATGAAACGATGAGCATAACTGAGTTAGATGATGATGATGATATGGCCAATCCTTATAATGTTGACTCTGGATCTGATGGTACGGATAATGACTTGGATGAAGAAGACAATGAAATATATTGAAAGGTAAATATTTAATTATACTTATTATTTTATCTTATTTTTTAAAAAAAGAGTTACTAACATTATCATCATCACCATCATCTTCATCATCATCATCACTATCATCATCATCATCATCATCATCATCATCAGCATCAGCATCATCATCATCATTATCATCATTATCATCATCATCATCATTATCATCATCATTATTACCCTCATCATCATCATCATCATCATAATCATCATCATAATCATCACCATAATCATCATCATAATCATCATATTCATCATAATCATCATTATCATTATGATGATAATCATCATCATCATCATGATAATCATCATTACATCATCATCATCATCATCATCATCATCATCATCATCATCATAATCATCATATTCATCATAATCATCACTATCATTATGATGATAATCATCATCATCGTCATGATAATCATCATTACATCGTCATTATCAACATCATCATCATCATCATTGTATTCATGATGATGATGATGATGATGACGATCATCATCATCATCGTCATCATCATCATTGTCTTCATCATCATGATAATCATCATCATGATCATGATGATGATGATGATCATCATCATTAGCATCATGATCATAATCATCATCTTCATCATCATAATGATGTTCATCATCACCATCATCACCATCAACATCATCATCATCATCATGTTCATCATCAACATCATCACCATCATCACCATCATCTTCATCATCATCATCATCATCATTTTGATCATTATCGTATTCATCATCATGATAATCATCATCATCGTCTTCATGATGATGATGATTATCATCATCATCTTCATTATCATGATATTCAACACCATCATCTTCATCATCATTATGTTCATCATCATCATCACCATCATCATCATGTTGATCATCATTGTCTTCATCATGATGATGATGATGATCATTATCATCATCATTATCATGGTGTTCACCATCATCGTCTTCATCATCATCATTATCATCGTATTCACCATCATCGTCTTCATAATCATGATGTTCATCATCATCATCTTCATCATCATCATCGTCGTCGTCGTCGTCGGTGGCATCGTCGTTGTCAGCGTGGTCGTCGTCATCATCAGAGTCAAAATATGACGATAGTTTGTTTCATCATCATTATCACCATCATATTCATCATGTTGATCATCATCATCTTCATATTCATGATAATCATCATCATCATCATAACCATGTTGATCATCATTTTCTTCATCATTATGATAACCATCATCATCATCATCATCATCATCATCATTTTCTTCATCATCATGATAATCATCATCATCATCAGCAGCATCATCATCATGATCATCATCGTGATGATTCTCATCATCAACATCCTCACCATCATCACCATCATCTTCATTATCATCATCATCATCATCGTCGTCGTCGTCATAACTATCATCATCATCACCATCATAACCATCATCTTCATCATGTTGTTCAACATCGTCTTCATCATCATGATAATCATCATCATCATCATCATCATCATCATCATCATCATCATCAGGATGTTCATCATCATGCTAATGATGATAATGATGATCATCACCATCGTCATCGTTGTCATTGTCATTGTCATCTTCATCGTGATCATCTTCAACATCATCATCATTATCATGCTATTCAACATCATCGTCTTCATCATCATTATGTTCATCATCATCATCACCATCATCATCATCCACATCACCATCATCATCATCTTGATCATCACTGTCTTCATCATCAAGATAATCTTCATCATGATCATATTCATCATCATCATCATTATCATGGTGTTCAGCATCATTGTCTTGATCATCATCATCTTTATAATCATCGTCTTGATCATCATGAACCTCATCATCATCAACATCACCATCATCACCATCATCACCATCATCTTCATCATGTTGATCATCATCGTCTTCATTATCATGATAATTAGATGTAGCATCGATCTTCTCCATGAACAAAATTCCAATCATGAGACTTCATCAATAAGTCAATTGAAAAATGCATGCGCTTATAGACATACTAGCCACTAAGTGGATTATCTTGTTTCTAGTATGACATTGAATTTAGTTTTTTATTTTTCGACATTTTTTATTATTAAGATAAAAGTGACTTTATGGCAAAGTCAAAAGTTATGAGAAAGTTAAAATTTAAGATAGATTGTATGAATAATATGATCATTCTCAATTTGAAAGTAAATATAATAACAATGACCAATTTTGTGAAAAAAAACATTTATATTAAAATCAAAGTATTATTTGTTAACTTTTTATATTAAATATTTATTTTGTGAAATATTTTTTAATAATTTTATAAGTAATTATTTTAGATATTTTAAGATCAAGAATAAATATATTAGATGTTGGATTATTATTAACATATAGGATAAAGAATTACAAAATCATTGTAACATTTGAATATCAATAATGTTAAATAATACAACCATCTTACCTTATTAAATGGATAAAATTAGGAAATATGTTTTTATTGGACATTTTTCTGGAATTTATTTTCCCTTGTTTATATAGGGTTTTTCTTGCAACGTGACCACTAGAGGTTTTTGTGAAAATTGGGTCATGGTGCTCCAGTGTGACAAGCACATTGATACTTTGAATACAAGAATGTATTAGTGCTCCATGAAGCTGAAGAAACAATGAAAGGGTTGAGTCCTTTAGTATGTTATACACAACCAACGTAGCCAACTTCCATACGCTTACTAGTGAATATTAATCCTCACTAACGCATGGTTATTGCACCTTAAATTTGAATTAAAATATCTATTGTAACAAAACCATAAGAATGTTAAAAAAGTGCATGTATATATCACTTCAATGCCTCGTCTACATTCCTAATATCTAAAGAATGCTTTGTAGCCATCTTGACTTTATGAAAAAATTTTGAATGGTAGATGTTCCCACTTATATAGAAAGTTCCGTACACACCAAAAACTTATAATTGATATAAATAAGGAGATACAACACCTACAGAAACTTAATATAATTGTAATTTAAATTTTAAAATATAATTTAAAATAGTATTGTGCAATGTAAAATTGTAATGTAATTGAAATCGAACTTTTAAATTGTAACTACACATTGAATTTTCAGTTGTAATTACACGCTAAATTTGAAAATTTAAATTGAAATTGAATTGCAATGTTAAATTGTAATTGAATTCTAATGTGTAGAATGTAATGTAATTGTAATTTAAATTTTAAATTGTAATGATGTTGACGACGACGATGATGATGGTAATGGCAATGATGATTGTAATGATGTTGAAGATGTTAATGTCGATGATGACGGTGATGATAATGATGATGATGATGATGATGGCAATGATGATGATGATGATGATGATGAATATGATGATGGAATTGATGATGATGATGATGATGATGATGATGGTGATGGCAATGATGATGAGGGTCATGATGATGAAGATGATGACGAAGACGATGATGATGATGATTATGATGAACATGATGATGATGATTATCATGATGATGAGGATCATGATGATGAAGACGATGATGATCAACATGATGGTAATGATGGTGATGATGATGATGATGATGATGATAATTGTTAGCACTAAGAATGTACCCGATTGTAGGAGGCACACCCCGAGGTAACAGCAAAACCAATTTAGGAAGAAATTGATAGTCTCTCCCAGAGAGGGATCTCTCAACACAAATTTTACAAAATCAAATGATAAACAATATTTAAGCATTCATTCATTTGGATGAACCAATCACATATCCATTGGGCGTGGATTCATATACATGTAAAAGATCATAAAGATACATACACGAGAACTATCAAAGGCAAGATAATCACATCATTACAGTCATCAAGTTTGATCTGGGTGAAACGGAAGAGATGAGAAAACAGTCCATCAATACAGAGCGTCTAAGACGAATTCCATATCAATTTTAGCAGAACAATCATATAATATCTGAAATAATGAATAGAGCATAAACATATGAATTCTACTCATTCAACACTGCATTCCAGATACGAAGGAAGAACAAAACGGAGTGTTACACAAAGGAAATAACAAGCACATAAGGGAAATGGCACAGACTGCAACATCAATTGACACATGAATCTCTGATAGAAAACTCTCATGCATTCACTTTATTACTCAAAACAGATATGCCTTTCCAAACCAGCAATTCTCTTGATGGGTTCCAACCCCCATCTCATAAAAGACATACAAATTTATAGATCAAATAATAAGTCTGCCTCCAGCAGATCAATAACAGAATGACCGGCGTAAATTAGAGTTTGTAACTGAAATCCTACACCACTAGGAAGTTGTTACAATTCCATTCCTAACCGATCATAGAGCATGAAACAACTAGATAACAAACTTTGGTCCATCAGCTCCGAATCTTTGCTCCAACAGCACCACGTCTTTTCCCAAATCAGCTCCGAGTCTTTGCCCCATCAGCTCCGAGTTTTTGCCCCATCAGCTCCACGGTACTTGCCACTTGTTCCTACGGAGGAAGAGTAAAATTTTTTTTCCCTAGCCGCTCTACAGCCTTCCACTGTTCGGAACTTCGGGTTTCGCTTTCCACCATTTCCTGGATGGCCACCTCGAGCTCCATGTATGTTTCATAGGACTTTTTAGGCAATCTGGTTCTGATAGTTGTGAACTTCTGCAGGACTTTGAAATCTTCAGTTAGCATGTCCACAATGGTATGTCCCGACAGGATTTTCTCCAGCTCATTAAACTTTGAATGGTCCATACGATCCCTGACAATCAGGTGATTATAATGTTCCTGCAGGAGCATTCGACCCTTTTCGTTCCAGAAGCATGGCAACCCGTCTTCGAACAGCCCTTCAAACTCTTTTTTGAACCTGTTGACCTGTACCATTAATTCTTCTGATCTGTCCTGAACAATCTTCATTAACTGGTGCTTGTGAATGATTTTCTTTGCTGAGATGATTATTGAGACTCTATCCTTGATGCCCATGTCATGCAACTTTTGATATGTTAATGAATTCAGGAAATCCAAGGTGTTTTGGGCTGTAGCGAGAGGTCTTTTCGCCATGTGTTCATTTACCACTCTCAATCTCTGCTGAGTTGAATCTATCAATCCACACAAATCATCAATATAATTAAGGTAGTGCCTAAAATTGGTAACTTCAATACTTAGGGTGTCCCAAATGATGTGTTTCTCCCCCCTGAAGGGGGCCCTTCCCAATACATTTTTCTTTCAGTTCGTCAACCTTCTGCTGTAATTGGCTCTTGTCTTGTAAGAGCTGCATTCTCCTTTTGCTTACCTTGGTTAACTCGGCTTTCACCTTCTCATTCTCGGCTTGCAATTCCTTAATAGTCTCCTCCTTCAAACTCACTTGGGACATAGACTCCAACAGGTCATCTCCAGAACAATCAACTAATGGTTTTTGGATAGCTACAATAGACATGTCGTCACCGGCAGGGGTTTGTCTTATTAGCTCATCCATAATCTCCTTTTCCACATTCTGGTCTCTCTCTATTACGGAAATTTGGGACAGTAGCGCTTCCTTCTCGGAATTCCACTTATCCTTCTCCTCTTGTAGCTCTCCATCCTTCCCTTTGTATTCCATCATTTCCTGATGGAGTTTATCTTTCTCCTCCTGGAGGGCTAGCAATTTTGCTGATTGGACATGTTCTGAGCCTGGCATCTTCAACCTCTTCTTCAAAACCTGTAGGGCATTATCTTTCTCTTCTAACAACTTCTTTACCTCCTGGGTATTATCTGAGCTGGCGATGTCTGCTTGCAGTTTTTTCACCTGAACAACATTTGCTTTGTTTTCCACTTTCTCATGTCTCAATTGGATTTCCAACTTGTCAACCAACGCTTCCAACTTGCTTATCTTCATCATGGCTTGCAACAGGTCCGAATAAAGAATGTCGCTGGTTTGCTTGTGTAACTGTATCTTGTCTGGAGTACTAATTTTATCCAGACGGATTTCTATTTCAGACATTCTTTTATCATTCATAATGGCCATCTTGAAAGTATTTTTCTCCGTATCTCTAGCAGAAACTAGAGATGTTTTAGAACTATGAAGGTTCCTTACCCTTGGGAGTAAATTTCTTGTTTCTTCCAGGGACTACTTCCTCTTCTCTAGGTAGCTCGTTTTGAGCTCTTCTTTTGATTTAAACAGGGAGCCGGATTCTAGACTGTTAATATCACCTTCTGAATCTTTAAAGGAAAACTGACTAACCTGAACTGTCTTCAGGGGAACCAAAGTATCCTTTTTGGAAACTCTGGGTGCCCCTTCATCCACCATCTCACCTCCGTTGAGCAGCTTCACCTTCTTATGGGATGTTTGTTCATCCACATCCATACTCTCGGCTTCGTCTAGACTCCTCTTGACAGCAACACTGACACCCTCTGTAATTTGGATCTCTGAACGGGATGCAAGATATGCCTCTACTTCAGCATTGGACTCGTCAGTGAATGTGAGCAAATTAGCTGTTTCAGATAACCCTTCAACGGCCTAATGTTCAAATGGTTTGTTCCTGTTTGCTTGCTTTCTTGATGAAAAAACCTGGTGGGGGTCGTAGTTCATATTTACATCCTTAATGAAATCCATAGGTTCCATCAATCTCTCTATACATGTCAGGGCACCTTTGCCTTTAAAAATGAAAGGGCCGACCTTAAAAGGAAACTTGATATTTAAAGATTTTCTGAAAGCACCTAAGTGCTCCTCCTCTGATAACAACCTTTGTCTCATAAAATCCAGAGAAAAAATCCTTGGAGTTAAAAAATAAGGAAACCTATAAGGCTGACCAGTAAAGCCGTACACTCTCAAAACCGTGTAATCTTTGTACAGGAACCAGTCTCCCACCCGACCTTGGGGTGAGGACTGCATCAAATATTTCATTTCATTGAAGACCCGAGGCAATTCTCCATCAAACAACATCCTGTATATTTCGGACATGATCGAATTGGCTAATTCGATCAAGTGGATTTGCTTTGGCAAATCAGAAGAGGATAGAGTACTCAAGAACTTCAATTCGGTAACATTGGAACATATCAACATGTTAAGCAAATGTGTTTGAAATCTAAAAAAATGGACCTTGGGAAACTCAGTCAGCTGGAGGTGCATTGCCTCGGCAAGATACTCGTCTAAATTAAGGACAGGAACTGACTGGGACTCAGGGCTTGAAGAATTTACCTTTAACAGGAAACCAAGGATAACATGACCTATATGACAATCGTCATCTAGACCCAACACCTAACAAACCAAAGACATCACTAATTGTAGCTCAGTTCTAAAAACGTGCAAGGGGTAAGGTAAGGAGAGGCTTTCCAGGGACTAACCTTCCTTCAGGATACTTGACAGGAATCGAGAGCGAGCGTCGATTGGGAAACTTCGGAAAAACTCAACGAGGACGGCTTCATTTACAGACTCACGGTTCCCAGGATAATTTTTGAGCAAACCAAGATTTTCTCTAACTACTGAGGCATCAATTTTACACAATATCCTAGACGCGGACTGACTCACAATGACCCTCCGAGAGGGAGAATAATTTACTGCGCACCATTCGGCAAATTCAGGGAAGTGGAGGGTTTGCTCCAGGGTGAAAAAGTATAAAAAGGACTTGCACACATTCGAAGCATCATTTCCCTGCAAAAAACAAGACCATAACCTTTCCTTGCTGCCAGACACACTTCTTGTAGACAGGAAAGGGTCGCAGACACCTCTGTGTCTATCTACCAAGAATTCTTCCCTTTCATCCGGGACCCGGCCAGACATAGAAGCCTCGCCCTGTTGGTCCATTTTTCAATTTATAATATGAATTGGGTGAAGAAGTCACAGGTTTTGAGGTCCTACCTGGCTCACTGTGAAGGAGTGTGCTCAGAATGCGCCTTGGTACTTGACAACTGGAAGCACCCAAATCGACAGGTCCTTTTCGCCGGGTCCCAAGAAATAAAATAATCACAAAAGAGGTCAATTCTGCCTTTATAGGACCGCCCCGAGTAGACACGTGGGAAGCATTTATTTCCGCAACCACTACTTATCTCTAACAGTCATGCACCTTTCTCCTCCGGGCTCATCTCCGACCTTTGATATCTTCTGTGCAAATTTCTGGCCTTCAGATCGTACACCATGTGTCCTTTTCCGCCGGGCATCTTGGCGCTTAAGCACCATGTAAGTTTCCATTCCGGGGTCGCTCGTGACCGTCGATGTGATGTACTTCCATCCCTCACCGTTGGATTAAACGCCACGTCCCATATTCCGCTGAGCCGTCCGACCTTAACTACCGTGCAACTCTGGGTCCCAGACACATCCACAGCCGTTGATCTGATCTTCCTTTACAGGAAGGCCGTCGGATCATGTTTTGTTTACCAATTCCGCTGGGCTCTTCCCTCTTAACCGTCGAGCAACTTTGCTCAGCGGAATCATTCCCAACCGTCGATGCGATTTGCCTTTGACCATGCGCCGTCAGATCAAGTGCCATGTACCAAATTCCGCCGGGCAACCTGGGATTATCCTTCACGCTTGTTCCTCCTCCAGAATTCTTTTTGGCCGTCGATGAGATTGCCCAATGCATGTCAACCATCCGATCATGTAACACGTACCACATTCCGCCAGGCTCTGTGGGTTTATCGGGTGAGCAAGTTTCCACTCCGGAATCATTGCCAGCCGTTGATCCACTATGTTCTGATCTCCAATCGTTGGATCGAGCATCCAATAATGGGTTCCGCTGGGTGGCTCGACGGTTATCTCACGTGTATGTTAATTTCCCGGAAACCAACATATCCGTCGATGCACACTGTCTTCAATTCTCGGCTGTTGGATCAAACTCCATGCACCCTTTTCGCTGGAAGACCTGATGCTTATCCGCCGCACAGGTTCCGGCCGCGGAATCAAATCCGACCGCCGATGTGATCCGATTTCGTCCCTCCACGGTCGGATCGAGAGGATTATATGTGATTCCGCTGGTCCTCCATTTCCTTAACTACCTTGCACTCTCAGACGGTGAATTTATCATGAGCCGTAGATTAGCCCAGAACAATGTTACAACCCTTGATGTGCGCAGGCAGCTAAAGGCCCGAACTTCCCCTATCTTACTCACGTGTTTTGAAGGGCGAAAGGAGTATCAGCCATGGATTGGCTCCTCCTTTCGATCACAGCCTATGATTTTGCTAACTTGGCTTCTCTTTAGATCATTATGTCACT
>LPNX010467785.1:0-78462 GCA_001517045.1 Pseudotsuga menziesii | reverse complement strand
TTTACCTTCCTCCCCTAGGATAGGTAATGTTTCAGATATCTCCCATTTACAGGGTTGCTCTCAAGAGGAACCCCGTTTGTGTACTCCAGCAAGAATGCATTCTGCCCTTTATATCCAGCAATAACATACGGCCCAACCCACATAGGGTCAAACTTCCCGTGTTTCTCTTCATTGGGGGCATCCCACTTCAGAACCAGGTCATCGATCTGAAATTGTTCTTCTTTGACCCTTCTGTCAAAAGTACTTTTCATTTTTTCTTGGTGTGACTGCACTTTGTCATAAGCCTTATACCTTCGCTCTTCAAGCTCAATGATCTGATTTATCCTTCGCTGTATGTGATTCGGTTCTTCCTGCTGATATTGGAAGTAACTCATAACTGGAACCCCAAAAGATATAGGGAAAATCACCTCGGCTCCATACACCAGCTGGAAAGGAGACATGCCGATTGCTCTCTTCGTGCTAACCCTATCAGCCCATAGAGCATATTTCAATTTGGTATGCCACGACCTCTTATTGTCCTCCAACAGCTTTTTGATGATCCTCACTAGACTTTTGTTCGAGGAATCAGCCAACCCATTCCCTTGAGGATAATAGGCTGTCAAATGATTGAGACTTATGTGATACTTATGACAGAAATTTATCATTTTTCTGGACTTGAAAGCAGTTGCATTGTCTGTTACTATTCTTTTTGGACACCCGAATCGAGCCAATATATTTTCTTCAAGAAAATCCATGATCACATGTTCAGTAGCCCTTCTGGTAGGAATGGCTTCTATCCACTTAGTAAAATAGTCTATAGCTGTCAAAATCCATCTGTGCTGCCCTGATGAATTTGGGTTTATTTCACCAATAAAATCCAAACCCCATTGCTGGAAAGGTGCTTCTACTGTTATTGGATTTAGAGGAAGAGGTAATACCTTTCTCTTACCATCGAAAATTTGGCATTGATGACATTTGCTGGTTTCTTTATATACATCTGAGAACAATGTAGGCCAATAATAACCAGCTCTTAGGATTTTGTTGGCTGTCACCTTCCAGGAATGATGTCCCCCACAGTCTCCTCTGTGAAATTCTCTTGTAACTTGCTGGGCCTCATCCTCCAGAAGACAATTTAGCAAAACCCCTCCAGGGTCTTTCCAATAAAGATATTTATTTATGATACAATATTTAGCAGACTTCAATTTTACAGATTTGGCTCTCGACTTACTTAACCCATCTAGTGCTTGCAGATTTCGGAGGACAAATACAATATCAGAATACCATGGAGAAGTTACGAAATCAACCATCACTTCTATATCTGTATCCAACTGATCAAGTTGATGAGATAAGAAATTTATCTGCAAAGATTCACAATTTGAGTTTGTCATCATCTTTGCCAATCCTTGTCCCTTGATCAACTTCATGGGTTTTATCTCTAGGTCATATTCCAATAAGGTGGCTATCCATTTGGCTCTCCTGCCTTCTGGATCAGGTTGGGTCAAAATTGCTTTCACGGCAGCGGTTGGGACATGTGCAATTATATGTGAATGCAGAACATACACTCTGAAATCTTTTAATGCTTTAACTAAAGCATAGGCTTGCTTTTCCATGATGTCATATTTCAATTCTCCATCCCGAAGTATCTTACTGAAGAAAGCTATAGGTTGTTCCTGGTTTTCATCATTCTTTTGCAATAATACTGCTGCTATAGTATGCTCCGAAGCATAGGAGAATATTGAGAATTATTTGGCAAAATTTGGACTTACCAGAACAGGGGCTTCTGAAATAGCTTTCTTGATTCCCCAAAATGACTCCTTGGCTTCTGCACTCCATTTTATTTCATGACCCTTTTTCAACATATTAGTAATACACATCAAAATCTCAGCGAAGCTTGGTATAAATCTCCTCAAGAAATTTACCTGTCCCAAAAATGACTGTACCTCCTTCTTGCTTCTGGGCTCTCCCACTTTGAGGATTGCACTTACTCTTTTGGGATCGATTTTAATGCCATCCTTGGATATTATATGGCCTAGCAGCTTTCCCTCCTCTAGTGCAAAATTAGATTTCTTAGGATTCAGAGATATACCATACCTCCTGCACTTCATGAAAACTTTCTCCAGGTGATGCAGATGTTCCTTGTCAGATTTGGAGTAGACTGTGATGTCATCCATGTAGATCACCACAAAAACCCCAATCTCTTCTGCAAAAGTGATGTCCATAGCTCGCTGGAAAGTTGCTCCAGCATTCATCAGACCAAAATGCATCTTAGCATACATAAAAGTGCCCCATGGTGTGGTAAAGGCAGTCTTCTCCTGATCCTCTGGCAGCACTTTGATCTGATTATACCCGGAAAAGCCGTCTAGCATCAAAATCCTTTCAGCTCCCACTACTTGCTGCAGCATGTGGTCCATCTTGGGTAGAGGATAGTTGTCTTTCATGGAGACCTTATTCAAATTGCGAAAATCTATACACAGTCTTATCTCTCCGCTCTTTTTCCTGACAGGGACCAAATTAGAAACCCACTTAGAAAATCTGAGTGTTACAATGATCTTGGCCTCAAATAACTTCTTTATTTCCTTCTCAATGATAAGGAGCAATTTAGGGTTGATCCTCCTGAGCTTTTGTTTAAAAGGCCTCTCTCCAGGATTTATAGGAATAGTGTGCTGTATGATAGAGGTATCATATTCTTTGAGGTCTTCATAGCTCCAAGCAAGCACATCAGTGTACTTTTTCATCAACTTTACATACTCCTCTTTCTCCCTTTCAGGCAGCTTTTTGGATAGTTTTATGATTTTAGGATCTCCTTCAGAGCCAATATTTTTATCTTCAACTGCATCACCAACTGGTTTCACTTTGGGGTTCTTGGCAACATCATTTTGGTCAAAGAGTCTTTCTAAAGGAATCAGGCCTCTTGGTATGAAATTGTTTTTGAGCTAGATGATATCTTTACCTCCCAAGGTTTTCCTCAACTTCTTAGCGTCTTCTTCTGACTCAACTTCCTCATCATCTTCGGGGGTCCTATCATTGCCATTTTCATTTTCAACCTGAGTATTCACAAACTCTCCTGACAACTCTAGAAACCTCCGGATCTGCATATCATATTCGAATACCTGCCAGTATTTGTAGTTGTCAGGGATAGAAGGTCTTTTCAAAATCTCCACCTGGTATTCCTTTTGACTGGTCATTGGAGTTTCAAATTTCCCAGCGGCTACTGCTAAGGAATCAGCCACCATATTGTCAACCCTGGGAACCACCTGAATTATATACTCTGTAAAGAAATTGCCAAGCATATCCCATACTTCATTTCTGTAAGCCCTCATTCGAGGATGCTTAGTTTGATAACTCTCATTTACCTGATTTATCACCAATTCGGAATCTCCCAAGATCTTGACCCTCTGAGCCCCCAGACCTTTCAAACCATGTAACCCCAATAACAAGGCCTCATACTCTGCTACATTATTAGTGCATTCAAAAATCAATTTGTATGACAAAGCTTTGAAATCATGGATAGGAGAAATGATGTAGACACCAGCCCCAACACCAACCTTCGCCACAGATCCATCAAAATACATGATCCATTGGCCTTCTTTTTTCTGTTTTGCTTCCAGAGCTTGCTGTTCCAAAACTTCTTTTTCTTTATTCACCTCGTACTTCTCTTGTTCTTTAGATTTCTCTCGTAATGCAGCTTCTAAATCATGTGGGGAAATATCATTAAAAAAGATGGAAGATCCCAAATCAGTGTCAACAGCATATATATGATGGACTTCGGGCTTATCCTGACTGCTAACCACATAAGGATTTCTTTTCTCGCTATACAGCCTTCTGCTCCCATCAGGGACTGGGATGGTAGCGTATGACATGTCCATCTGCAAGCTTCCTTTCAAATTGGAAGTCCAAGATCTTGATAGCAATACCCCAAATTTGGGTGGGATTTCTGCCACTACTACATCCATGACTATGGTCTTAGAAGGGAGTTTGTTCAGGGTTACCACCATGTCCTTAATTAGTCCCAGGCATTTTACCTTCTTGGAATCAAAAGAGTACAGATATTTATAGGGCCTTGTTACCTGCAATCCTAGACTCTCTACCACTCCTTTGGGAATCAGATTATGTGACGCCCCAGAGTCTAACATAGCATTGTGGACCACTTTGTCGAGCACCTTCAGACTTAGGTAGAAGGGAGGCACCTCTTCACCCTCTAAATTTTCAGCTTTTGATCCAAATGATATAGCAGGATTATCATCACTCACATTTAAAATGTCAGACTGCCCTTCACCTTGGTCTTTGACCATTTTTGAAATAGTATCTCTGTATTCAGTGTTTCTCAATAACTCATTAAATGGAACAGAGATCTTCAGTTTAGACAGCTCATTTTGCAGGTTAAAACTAGCACTAATCTTTTCTACCTCAACCGGAGTCACCTTTTTTATTACTTTATCCTGCTGTACATCATTTTCAACTTCTTTGTTCATAGAAGTTTCTTTCTGTTGCCCCTTTCCCTTTTCTACATTCGCAGAACTAGAGGAAGGCTGATATGGATTCACCTTCCCCTTATTTATAGGGACATCTCTATTTCTCAGCCGCATTTTCCTTTGAACATCATCCATTGCATGTAAGTAACCCCTCTGATATGAATCATTTTTGAATTCTTCATTTGTATCTTCCTGTGCAAACATATTATGTTCTTCTTCAGTGAGATATATCTCTGAGTCTTGTTCCCCGAACAGGTGGATCTCATTTTCCGGTGGGTCCTCTTCATCGCCAACATAATTTTCAGGGAAAGGTGGGAGGATGGGCTGTTCTTCTTGGTTTCTTGGATTCCTCTGGTCCCTTGGCCTATTCTGGGGGGGGGCAGGAGGATTTGGCCTTCTGAAATTCGGATTCCTGATCTGGGGATCTCCTTTCTCTCTGTTGAAAGGCCTAGTGTCCATGGTTAACTTATCCATCAAATTCTCCATAGTTTTCAACATCATCTCAAACTTAACATCTGCAGCCAAAGATGAAGTAGAAGGTACATTTTCTTCTTTCATTCTCCTGTCCATATCTCTATGCTTCATCTTTCCACTAGCCATCATGTTTGCTTCCACCTCTAGGGCATCAGTAAACATGGCAGCAAGGGTTGCCGAATTCCTTTCCCGCAAGGAGAAAGTGAAATCATTATCAAAAGCTCCAGCATAATGCAGTTTAGCAGCTGCAGGGGAAGGTTTTATATCCTCTGGAATAGAATTGTAGGCCCTCATGAATCTGCTTGAAAATTCATGAACAGACTCAAAACATCCTTTCTTGAGACCATTATATTGAGACAAAAGTTGCAGAGGCTTCAGTTTGTCATCCCAACTATCCAAGAATGCATTCTGAAAGGCCTGAAAATTCACAATAGACCCTTGTGGAAGGTCCTTAAACCACTTCTTCGCCTCTCCAGACAGACTTTGGGCAAATAACCGCATTTTGACATCAGGGTAGTCGACCTCTTCCAGGTCAATGAAATCTTCAAACTTAGCGACATGTTGTTTTGCGGTTATGTCCCCTTCCCCGTCAAATAAAGAAATTCTTTGGGAATAATTTTGGGGAAGGTCATGTAATGCAGTGGGTAAACGTAAGGGAGCAAACCTAGAGGCCATTAGTGCACGTGGGTTCACAGGAACCGGGACAGTTTGAGTATGATCAGAAGCAGGTGTATAAGTTTCAGGAGCTTGTTGCACATTCCCCCGGATGGTATCTAACAGATAAGTTTCTAGCCTATGAGGATTAAACTCAGTGTTTGCAAGGTCAGATTCAGACTTGGTTCTCAATAGGGTACGCACAGTACTGACTTCCCCTTCTGTATTAGTATGAGAATCTGGTGATGATGAGGGGCCAAACAAAGGAAAATCTAGATTTTCTTTATTCTTCTTTTTAAACAATCTTTCTGGATCTTCAAAGCTTCTCAGAATTTGGGTATCAGAGTTACCTCGTGTATGTCTTCTTGAAGCCAGAATGTCGTTCTTGAATTCAGGATAATTTCACAGTGAATTCGCCAGGGAAAATATACAACCTCCTTTTGTTTCCGAAACTCCTGTTTGCCCCCAGAAATCTCTCTTCATCTTTGTCGTTTTCCCGGGGCAGATATGCACTTTCGTCCCCGGCAACGGCGCCAGTTTGTTAGCACTCAGAATGTACCTGGTTGTAGGAGGCACACCCCGAGGTAACAGCAAAACCACTTTAGGAAGAAATTGATAGTCTCTCCCAGAGAGGGATCTCTCAACACAAATTTTACAAAATCAAATGATAAACAATATTTAAGCATTCATTCATTTGGCTGAACCAATCACATATCCATTGGGCATGGATTCATATACATGTAAAATATCATAAAGATAGATACACGAGAACTATCAAAGGCAATATAATCACATCATTACAGTCATCAAGTTTGATCTGGATGAAACGGAAGAGATGAGAAAACAGTCCATCAATACAGAGCGTCTAAGACGAATTCCATATCAATTTTAGCAGAACAATCATATAATATCTGAAATAATGAATAGAGCATAAACATATGAATTCTACTCATTCAACACTGCATTCTAGATACGAAGAAAGAACAAAACGGAGTGTTACACAAAGGAAATAACAAGCACATAAGGGAAATGGCACAGACTGCAACATCAATTGACACATGAATCTCTGATAGAAAACTCTCATGCATTCACTTTATTACTCAAAACAGATATGTCTTTCCAAACCAACAATTCTCTTGATGGGTTCCAACCCCCATCTCATAAAAGAGATACAAATTTATATATCAAATAATAAGTCTGCCTCCAGCAGATTAATAACAGAATGACCGGCGTAAATTAGAGTTTGTAACTGAAATCCTACACCACTAGGAAGTTGTTACAATTCCATTCCTAACCGATCATATAGCATGAAACAACTGGATAACAAACTTTGGTCCATCAGCTCCGAATATTTGCTCCAACAACACCATGTCTTTTGCCAAATCAGCTCTGAGTCTTTGCCCCATCAGCTCTGAGTTTTTGCCCCATCAGCTCCACGGTACCTGCCACTTGTTCCTACGGAGGAAGAGTAAACTTTGTTTTCCCCAGCCGCTCTACAGTCTTCCACTGTTTGGAACTTGGGGTGTCGCTTTCCACCATTTCCTGGATGGCCACCTCGAGCTCCATGTATGTTTCGTAGGACTTTTTAGGCAATCTGGTTCTGATAGCTGTGAATTTCTGCAGGACTTTGAAATCTTCAGTTAGCATGTCTACAATGGTCTGTCCCGACAGGATTTTCTCCAGCTCATTAAACTTTGAATGGTCCATACGAGCCCTGACAATCAAGTGATTATAATGTTCCTGTGGGAGCATTCGACCCTTTTCATTCCAGAAGCATGGCAACCCGTCTTCGAACAGCCCTTCAAACTCTTTTTTGAACCTGTTGACCTGTACCATTAATTCTTCTTATCTGTCCTGAACAATCTTCATTAACTGGTGCTTGTGAATGATTTCCTTTGCTAACAGGATTATTGAGACTTTGTCCTTGATGCCCATGTCATGCAACTTTTGATATGTTAATGAATTCAGGAAATCCAGGGTGTTTTGGGCTGTAGCGAGAGGTCTTTTCTCCATGTGTTCGTTTACCACTCTCAATCTCTGATGAGCTGAATCTATCAATCCACACAAATCATCAATATAATTAAGGTAGTGCCTAAACTTGGTAACTTCAATACTTAGGGTGTCCCAAATGATGTGTTTCGCCCCCTGAAGGGGGCCCTTCCCAATACATTTTTCTTTCAGTTCGTCAACCTTCTGCTGTAATTGGCTCTTGTCTTGTAAGAGCTACATTCTGCTTTCACTTACCTTGTTTAACTCGGCTTTCACCTTCTCATTCTCGGCTTGCAATTCCTTAATAGTCTCCTCCTTCAAACTCACTTGGGACATAGACTCCAACAGGTCATCTGCAGAATAATCAAATAATGTCTTTTGGATGGCTACAATAGACAAGTCGTCACCGGCAGGGGTTTGGATTATTATCTCATCCATAATCTCCTTTTCCACAGTCTGGTCTCTCTCTATTACGGAAATTTGGGACAGTAGCACTTCCTTCTCGGCATTCCACTTATCCTTCTCCTCTTGTAGCTCTCTATCCTTCCCTTTGTATTCCATCATTTCCTGATGGAGTTTATCTTTCTCCTCCTGGAGGGCTAGAAATTCTGCTGATTGGACATGTTCTAAGCTTGGCATCTTCAACCTCTTCTTCAAAACCTGTATGGCATTATCTTTCTCTTATAACAACTTCTTTACGGCCTGGGTATTATGTGAGCTGGCGATGTCTGCTTGCAGTTTTTTCACCTGAACAACATTTTCTTTGTTTTCCACTTTCTCATGTCTCAATTGGATTTCCAACTTGTCAACCAATGCTTCCAACTTGCTTATCTTCATCATGGCTTGCAACAGGTCCGAATAAAGAATGTCACTGGTTTGCTTGTGTAACTGTATCTTGTCTGGAGTACTAATTTTATCCAGATGGATTTCTATTTCAGACATTCTTTTATCATTCACAATGGCCATCTTGAAAGTATTTTTCTCCGCATCTCTAGCAGAAACTAGAGATGTTTTAGAACTATGCAGGTTCCTTACCCTTGGGAGTAAATTTCTTGTTTCTTCCAGGGACTGCTTCCTCTTCTCTAGGTAGCTCGTTTTGAGCTCTTCTTTTGATTTAAACAGGGAGCCGGATTCTAGACTGTTAATATCACCTTCTGAATCTTTAAAGGAAAACTGACTAACCTAAACTGTCTTCAGGGGAACCAAAGCAGCCTTTTTGGAAACTCCGGGCGCCCCTTCATCCACGATCTCACCTCCTTTGAGCAGCTTCGCCTTCTTATGGGATGTTTGTTCATCCACATCCATACTCTCGGCTTCGTCTAGAATCCTCTTGACAGCAACACTGACACCCTCTATAATTTGGATCTCTGAACGGGATGCAGGATTTGCCTCTGCTTCAGCATTGGACTCGTCAGTGAATGTGAGCAAATTAGCTGTTTTAGATAACCCTTCAACGGCCTGATGTTCAAACGGTTTGTTCCTGTTTGCTTTCTTTCTTGATGAAATCACTTGGTGGGGGTCGTAGTTCATATTTACATCCTTAATGAAATCCATAGGTTCCATCAATCTCTCTATACATGTCAAGGCACCTTTGCCTTTAAAAATGAAAGGGCCGACCTTAAAAG
The DNA here is from genome assembly GCA_001517045.1 of Pseudotsuga menziesii. NCBI lineage: Eukaryota > Viridiplantae > Streptophyta > Pinopsida > Pinales > Pinaceae > Pseudotsuga > Pseudotsuga menziesii. The sequence continues at coordinate 69,269 of LPNX010467785.1, read as the reverse complement.
GAAACTTGATATTTAAAGATTTTCTGAAAGCACCGAAGTGCTCCTCCTTTGATAACAACCTTTGTCTCATAAACTCCAGAGAAAAAATCCTTGGAGTTAAAAAAGAAGGCAACCTATAAGGCTGACCAGTAAAGCCGTAAACTCTCAAAACCGTGTAATCTTTGTACAGGAACCAGTCTCCCACCCGACCTTCAGGTGAGGACTGCATCAAATATTTCATTTCATCAAAGACCCGGGGCAATTCTCCATCAAACAACATCCTATATATTTCGGAGATGATCGAATTGGCTAATTCGATCAAGTGGATTTGCTTTGGCAAATCAGAAGAGGATAGAGTACTCAAGAACTTCAATTCGGTAACATTGGAACATATCAACATGTTAAGCAAATGTGTTTGAAATCTAAAAAACTGGACCTTGGGAAACTCAGTCAGCCGGAGGTGGATTGCCTCGGCAAGATACTCGTCTAAATTAAGGACAGGAACTGACTGGGACTCGGGGCTCGAATAATTTACCTTTAACAGGAAACCAAGGATAACATGACCTGTATTACAATCGTCGTCTAGAACCAACACCTGAAAAACCAAAGACATCACTAATTGTACCTCAGTTCTAAAAATGTGCAAGGGGTAAGGTAAGGAGAGGCTTTCCATTGACTGACCTTCCCTCAGGATACTTGACAGGAATCGAGAGCGAGCGTCGATTGGGAAACTTCGGAAAAACTCAGTGAGGACGGCTTCATTTACAGACTCACGGTTCCCAGGATAATTTTTGGGCAAACCAAGATTTTCTCTAACTACTGAGGCATCAATTTTACACAATATCCTAGACGCGGACTGACTCACAATGACCCTCTGAGAGGGAGAATAATTTACTGCGCACCATTTGGCAAATTCAGGGAAGTGGAGGGTTTGCTCCAGGGCGAAAAAGTATAAAAAGGACTTGCACACATTCAGAACATCATTTCCCTGCAAAAAACAAGACCATAACCTTTCCTTTCTGCCAGACACACTTCCTGTAGACAGGAAAGGGTCGCAGACACCTCTGTGTCTATCTACCAAGAATTCTTCCCTTTCATTCGGGACCCGGACAGACACAGAAGCCTCGCCCTGTTGGTCCATTTTTCAATTTATAATATGAATTGGGTGAAGAAGTCACAGGGTTTGAGGTCCTACCTAGCTCACTGTGAAGGCGTGTGCTCGGAATGCACCTTGGTACTTGACAACTGGAAGCGCCCAAATCGACAGGTCCTTTTCGCCGGGTCCCAAGAAATAAAATAATCACAGAAGAGGTCAATTCTGCCTTTATAGGACCGCCCCGACTAGACACGTAGGAAGCATTTATTTCCGCAACCACTACTTATCTCTAACAGTCGTGCACCTTTCTCCTCCGGGATCATCTCCGACCTTTGATATCTTCTGTGCAAATTTCTGGCCTTTGGATCGTACACCATGTGTCCTTTTCCACCGGGCATCTTGGTGCTTAAGCACCGTGTAAGTTTCCATTCCGGGGTCGCTCGTGACCGTCGATGTGATGTACTTCCATCCCTCACCATTGGATTAAACGCCACGTCCCATATTCCGCTGAGCCGTCCGACCTTAACTACCATGCAAATCTGGGTCCCGGACACATCCACAGCCGTTGATCTGATCTTCCTTTACAGGCGGGCTGTCGGATCATGTTTTGTTTACCAATTCGACTGGGCTCTTCCCTCTTAACCGTCGAGAAACTTTGCTCAGTGGAATCATTCCCAACCGTCGATGCGATTTTCCTTTGACCATGTGCCGTCAGATCAAGTGCCATGTACCAAATTCCGCCGGGCAACCCGGGATTATCCTTCGCGCTTGTTCCTCCTCCGGAATTCTTTTCGGCCGTCGATGAGATTTCCCAATGCATGTCAACCATCCGATCATGTAACACGTACCACATTCCTCCAGGCTCTGTGGGTTTATCGGGTGTGCAAGTTTCCACTTCGGAATCATTGCCAACCATTGATCCACTATGCTCTGATCTCCAACCGTTGGATCAAGCAACCAATAATGGGTTCCGCTGGGTGGCTCGATGGTTATCTTGTGTGTATGTTAATTTCCCAGAAACCAACATATCCGTCGATCCACGCTGTCTTCAATTCTCGGCTGTTGGATCAACCTCCACGCACCCTTTCCGCTGGAAGCCCTGATGCTTATCCGCCGCGCAGGTTCCGGCCGCGGAATCAAATCCGACCGTCGATGTGATCCGATTCTGTCCCTCCACCGTCGGATCGAGAGGATTATATGTGATTCCGCTGGTCCTCCATTTCCTTAACTACCTTGCACTCTCAGACGGCGAATTTAGCATGAGCCGTAGATCAGCCCAGAACAATGTTACAACCCTTGATGTGCGTAGGCGGCTAAAGGCCCAAACTTCCCCAATCTTACTCGCATGTTTTGAAGGGAGGAAGGAGTATCAGCCATGGATTGGCTCCTCCTTTCGATCACAGCCTAGTATTTTTCTAACTTGGCTTCTCTTTAGACCATTACGTCACTTTTGTACGATAATCTTTAAACCAAAGTATTTAAACAATGAAATTTTACCTCCCCTTGGTCTTATATCTCTTTTGTTAAATGCAGGTGTTAACAATAATGATGATGAAGACCATGATGATGAATGTGATTATGATGATGAAGATGATGGTGATGATGGTGATAATCATAATCATCATCATCATCATCATCATCACCATCATCATCACCATCATCATCGCCATTACCATCATCATAATCTTCATCATCGTCAACATCATCATTTTCGTCGTCGTCATCTTCATCATCAGCGTCATCGTCATCATATTCATCATCATCATTGTCATCGTCATCATCATCATCATCATCATCATCGTCATCATCATCATCATCATCATCTTCATCATAATCATATTCATCATCATCATCATCATCATCATCATCTCCATCATCTTCATCATCGTCATCGTCATCATCATCATCGTCATTTTCCTCATCTTAATCTTCATCATCATCATCATCACCATCATCATCATCAACAACATATCCATTTTCATGATGATGATGATGATAATCATCATCATCATATACGTCGTCGTCATCTTCATCATCATCATCATCATCATCAACATCACCATCTTCATCTTCATCTTCATCATCTTCGTCGTCATCAACATCAACGACATTACCATTGTCGTGATCATCATCATCATCATGATCATCATCGTCCTTGTTTTCATCACCTTCACCATCATCGTCATCTTCATTTTCATTGTCATATCTCCCTCATAATATCAGTCTCAACATGTGGTGAAAATTTCCTTACTTCAAAATCAAGATAAAAAACTCATACAATACCAAACAACTGGATTTTTCAATGCAATATCGAAGAAAAACCTTGATAATTTAATTCCACACTATCTTCCACATCAAAATATAATCATCATAATATAACTACATACCCCAACTATAAGTTCATGACCATGAATTTTTATATCCTTACTTTATGAAACTGTGAACAACCTCAATAGCTAACAAATCAGGTTACTCATAAAAAATCAATACAATCAAGATCCAAGTCAACTTTAACATTACTCAATGTAAGAGGAAGGTATTGGTGCAATATGACTAGATAATTAGTTATCCAATATTAAGCAGTATTGTAATAGATGAAGGCATGATTTAAGGATTAAGGAGGATCAATTCACTTTTGGACGAACAACATGGCATATTATATGGGGAAGTACACACATTAAATGATGGGTAACAACATAAAGGTAAGACAAGACATTTGTTTTAAATAAATCATTCAATGATTGAGATTTGTTTTATGGCCCTTGTCAACTTAATAAACACATTTAACATTATCGACACCAGCTACATGATTTCAAGACCTCTCATGCATGCGCAACTTTCTCTAGAGCATTTTGTCCATCCTTTGGACCTCCGACAAGTTAGAAAATAGAGGGAGATAGGTGTCGATTTGTAGAGAGCCATTATGTTCAGTTGAAGTTTCAATGTGATAGGGACCTTCGCAATAGTATTTCATCCATACATAGTATCAGGACCTTCGACAAGCAAGAAAATGGAGATAACTAGGGTGATTTGGAGTCCTCTCTAATATTTCATCCATCCACAGTATCAAGACCTCCCAAGATAAATAGAAGGGAGATAGTTGATTTGGAGGGAGCTAAGCTTTCGAGTTCTATTAGAGGTTCCCTCATTATCTCAATGTCCTATTTTACTACTTGATCTCTTCTGTACAATGATTTGACCCTTTGCGTTCAATGAATTGTTTTTACAGGTGAATCCCAGGTTGGCTCTTTGCATTGAGTTTTATGAACGAAAGGATGACTATGAAGGTCCTACGACTGGTAAGTCCATTACCAACCTTTCATTTACTGTCCTTTATTGTTTCATTCACTGCCCTTTAGTACCTTTCTTCAAGGCACACTAATTAGGGGTTTAATTGAGCTTTCGTCTTATATAGATAATGGTTTCCATCTTGTTATTAGCAATCCAAATAAGTTGTAGATGTTTTCTTAAGTGTTGTATTACAGATCCCGTGGCAAGGATTTGAATTTTTGACAGTGTCATTGTTTTCTTTATTGTGATTGATTTAAAATTAGTAGACATTAAAAGTTTGCATATTTAAAGAGACCAACATCAAAGAATGTTGATTTCAGGGTATGCATTCAATTATGAAGTAACTATGATTGATGTCTTCTTAAACCATAATAGCCTATAAGACAGGTCATGATTATTGTGATAGGTTTTATTGTTATCCTTATGTTAATTTTCTTCCAAACAAATTGAGTCGTAAATTTATTAAACAGAATTTTTTTTTACCCTTAATATGCTTTCGGAGCATTACAAGTAGCTATACAGTATAAACAAAGCTTATATTCCTAAGTAGAAGTTTGTATCTACTAAGGCTTATATGCCTAAGGTTTCCACTACTAAAACTAATGAAGGAGGTGGTATTGTGGGAGATGGAGATTAAGATGACAGGGAAGAACCAAACACAATATTAAAAAGGAAAAGTTTGGGGCATGGGGAAGACAACCCTAGCCCCGATTAGCATAGATGTAGCAGTGTCAGGGAACTACTAGCAACTTAGCAAGGATGACACTGACCATTATACAATAAATGTGTATCCTAATTCAGTCAGTTTAGATAAGCCCATTGATATTGATTCTGCTATAAAACTACAACTAAGGTGATCAAACCAGAAAATCCACTATCAAACTCGAGGAAGTTGTCTTATAGTGCAGGATGCAACATTAATGCTTGATTCATTGAAGTATAGAGAAGGAATAGGCTAGTGCTAATTACTGGATGCGATGAATTCTGGATGAAAGAAGATATTTCAAAGTCAACAATATGATTTGGCTATCATAGGAACATGTCAGTGTCCAAAATTTGAAACATGACATATGGCTTTTGAGTACGATAAAAAATTGAAGTCTACCAGGGTGATGGATTTGACAACTGTAACTCAAAAAATTAGATCCAAGGTAAGAAAAATAGAGTTATGGTTTTATAACAACCATTTCCATGGTAGTACCCAATAATACTTACACTAATACTAGTAGCATTTCTCAAAGATTTTTATTGAAGGATAATGTTCATCTACATTATCTTTCTTAGGATCTACCCTATATTTGGAAAGATCGTTGATTTTATTGAAATTTATTCACTAATAATGATAGGTAGTCACTTTCTATGACTTTCCAATGTGTCATTCTTCTATTTTGACATGTGGTCTACAACTTTTGTTTTTGGAGAGAACATATATCCCAATTTCACATAGTATATACCAACTTTAATATCATAGCCACAAACCATATCTTTGGTTTGGTTCAAGAATCTATACTAATTACAATGTTATTTATAGTGTTAAAATTTTATCTCAACAAACTAGTTAGTGTGCAGTTGGCCTAATGCTAGCTTGCTAAAGTTAATAATAATATTTTCGTTAAACTTAACTTTTCTAAAGGAGAGTAGGGATATCCATATTGAAGCAAATAGTTCAATGTAGCTTTCAATAAAGGGTGTCATGTATAACTACAAAAACTAAGTATACTTTTGAGTAAGGTGCATGGTGTTACATATATCATTTATATGCTCTTTTTTAATGACTTTCCATATGTAGATCTCTTTTCAATGGGACTAACTAGTAAGTAAACACTCTATATATATGTGCCATCTTCTTGCTCATTACCCTCCAGTAAAAAATAGCCAACCCTTACATAAATGTTTATAAAATATATGAAATATTACCATTGAGTTTATATTCTTCTCTTTTATTTTGTAGAGATATCCCCTACTTTTATATGGGCTTCTCATATTTCTTGTAATGTCTAGTCCTTTTGACCTAGTTTGGAAACTTTATCTGGATTTTTTTTATTTTTTTATTTGTAGTCCTTCATTTAAATCAATCATATTTTGATATGATTACTTTTAAAATCTAATTTATTGTCAATATATGTCTATCCACTTGGATATATTTCCATTTAAAATCTATCCCAAGGTGTGGTGGCTCAAGGTACTGATTAATCATCATAATAGTCTTTGAATTAAATGGCACCTTATTTTCTCCATGCTCATGAAACTAAATGATAGAATATAATTTTCTGAAAGGTAATCCTACAATTCAACTATGTAACTCGTTTATACCACTCAACATGTTATTTCTCTAATCAATGGTAGGCCTAAATAATTCAACCTCCAAATTATCGTACCTTTGTATTTTGAACTTATAATTCTAATACTATATTGGATTAGTCCATTTGACATAGATTAAGTTGGATGCCATTTCCTATGAAACAAAAAAAAACATTGCTAAGAATAAATAAAGGTGATCAACAACTCCTTACAAGCTTTTCTATGGTCTGCACTAAATCTTGACATGCATGCACTTCTTGACTTGTATTGTCCCTTATACATTTAATTCCCATATTATTGGTTGTATTGTCTATGATGACTCTTACTAGTGCCCTGTCAAAGGTTTGTTACAATCCCTTTACGGATCACTCTCAGCCTTTGTTATTCATGGAAATCTTATCATTTCAATTAATATTATCTCTAGTTATAGACAACAATATATCATTGGAAAAAGGAAGTGAATGGTGTGTTGGTTGGTCTTAATTGAAGGATGCAATTTTCACCGTATGGTTAGGAGCTACATGTTTTATTTGCATTTTTTTTCTTAATATGGATAAAATTAGGCATGATAGTGGAACACAACTACCTGCCCATTTTCATTTGATAAACTCTAAGGATAGGATAAATGATGCATTTTCAAAATTTATAGATACTGAGAATACCCCTAAAAATATAGTGACCATCCAAAATGCAGGAGATTGCATCTTAAGGAAATAAGAGATGGAAAAAATATTGTAGCTTGTCATAGGGATTTCCTTTAATTCTAGGGCCTCAACAATAAGAGTAAGGAATCCATGAAAACTTTCTTCTTTACTGACTATTGTCAAATTTTCACTCATTTCTACCACTCAATATTGTCCCTTATACATTTACTTCCCATCTTATTGGTTATATTGTCTATGATGACCCTTACTAGTGCCCTGCCAAAGTGTTGTTACAAGCCCTCTATTGATCACTCTTAGCTTGCATTATTCATGGAATTATTATCATTTGACTTAATCTTAGCTCTAGTTATAGATGACATTATATCAATGGCAAAAAGGAAGTGAATGGTGTGTTGGTTGGTCTCAATTGAAGGCTACAATTTTCACCCTAGGGTGAGGAGCTACATGTTTGATTTGCAATTTTTTTCTTAATATGGATGAAATTAGGAATGCTATTGGAACACAAATACATTCCCATTTTCATTTGATAAACTCTAAGGATAGGATAAATGATGCATTTTCAAAATTTCTAGCTACTAAGAAGACCCCTAAAAAAGCTTGTAGCTCATCATAGGATTCTCCTTTAATTCTATGGCCTCAATAATAAGAGTAAGGAATCCATGCAAACTTTCTTCCTCACTGAATATTTCCTCTAAAATGAAAGGTTATGTGATTAAGAATTGACTCTTGATGAAATGACCATTTCCTTGATGGGTATAAATGATTGTAGATCCATTGGCCTTAGTGGGTTCCTTGTTATTTATATGAATCTACATGGGATTTTGCTAGTCATGTTAATGCTCAAATATCACACACATGTGGTATTTTTGCAATTTTCATATCGTAAATGTTGTTGGAGGAAATGTATTCCTGATGCCAAGGGCCTATTAAATTTGATCTTATGACCTCCTTCTAAATTTGGGGTGGAAATTCAAACCACTAGAATTATCCCTAGGGTTTCTGGCAGGTGCATTGGATGGAACGTTAGAAAGCCATTGGTTGCACTTTCTACATTTGATATGCAGTTGCTCTCTTGTTCTTGACATCTAAGGGTTTTTTTTTCTTTCTCTCTCTACCTCACACATGAGCTTATTGAGATACTAACTATTGGTCCATGATTATTGGAGCTAGGCCGTGACTATTTGAAGACTGCTAGATATGGGTTGTGACTGTTTCAAGGCTGTTAGGGCTGGGTTGTGACTGTTTGAGCCTGCCTAGGTTGGGTCGTAACCCTTGTTTACTTGCTAGTGTTTGGTTTTGAATGTTATGATCTTGTTAAGGTTGATCCATGAACATGTTTGGACAGTTAAGGTTAGTTTGTGACCTTGTCACTGTTGTAATTTTACTTTAATATTTTGATTTATTTTAAAGCACAAATTCGTTAAATTGTTGAAAAACCCTAACTACCCTAAGACATTAACAAATATCACTCACATTACATGAGTAACCCACATTTTATGAGTAATCTATAGGTAAAAAATGCCCCATCAATATTGTAGGTTAAGTTTTTCTTTCATTTTCTAATTAGATAGGAATCTTTCATTTTTAACTTATTGTAGGTGAGTTTACAACAAAAACCTCACTTACCATCAATTCAAGCATAAAGGTTAACCAATGAATTTGAGAATGAGGACTTTCGTACCCTAAATGAATTGTGGGTGATGCCACCTTTGTTTTACTTGCGAAAAAATTTTCCCATGATAATATTCTATCTTTAAATGCCATGCTAAAAATGGGGACTTGTATAAGAACCTTTTTCGTGTTTTAAATGCAATGACTCCTTGCTTCTTGTTTATGCTAAATCTACCTCTCAAGCTTGTTTTGAGCTATTGTACACTATGAATGAACCTAATATATATACTACATGGTACTATAATATACAATTATGAATGGCATTAGTTATTTTTCATTATCAGAATTTAAGGAATCAAGAAGGTTTTCCATAGGTGTAGTTTCTACAATGACTTTCGACTATTTCTCTACCCATATTTCCTTAATAAAAATTCATCTAGTCACAGGCCAAAAATGATGTCGAAAATTCTTCTCAACCCCCATATGGTCCATAAAAATTAAGAAGATGTAACTATTTACCTAATCTGTGAATATGAAAATTTATGCATAGGCCTGAAAATACTACAAATGAATTGGAAAGAGAGATAGAAGAGGTCCACCCAATCACCAAACCTCCTGAGAACCCATTAGCCTCCAATGAAACAAACTCCCAATTAGTAAACATATTCTTTAGAATCAAAATGATAGTGTCACTTACTACCAAAGTTTCCTAAATGAACACCGCATCCACTTTATTGGAGACAAACAATCTTTTGAGGGCCAATTGTTTTGGTCGTCCCCCCAATCATCTCACATTCAAGTAGAGGATCCAACATTGATGCATGAAAAGAAGGGGAAATTATAATTTTTGAAGGGATTTAGTTTTGGAGAGGTGTAGAGAAGATAAAATGAGAATTTAACTTTGAAGAAGAGGTTGTCATACTAAGGAAAATAACAATCATAAAAGGAAACTATTATAATCTCGGAAAAATCCAAGATCAAGAAATCATTTATTGGAATTTAATGGATAGTAGTCTAGAAAATATCAATAAAAAACATTGTTTCATGATATAACATAACTCTTTAGGAATTTTACCCCATTTTTTGCATGGGCGGTCAATTGGAGGTTTGCTGAGCTAAACTGGGCTAGTTCCTAGTGCTTTTTAGCATGAGTTTGCTAAGCTAAGATGGGCTAGTTCTTGGCATGATTTCGAGGCTCTGTATTAAGTATTTGTAAAATAAAATATTGGCTAGTCCTATGGGATAGATCAACATTCTAAGCATTTCACATCCTATTAAGCATCAGTCAATAGCATCTAGGTATGGTACTATTTTGAATAATTCTAGGAGCCTATTATAAGTCTTAGGTCAATTTTTTTCATAAAGGCCAGTAGTAGGAGGCTTGGTTTTCAATTGTGAGAAAACTATCCATGTTTTCATTTGTCTCTCTGCCTTCATAAAAAAGTCAACAACATTTTAGGGAATCTCAGATTTGAGTTTTGGGCATGGCACAGACTTGAAATATGGTCCATCCTATGGTAAAAATGCACTAATACATTGAGTTTGGATCCTATCACAAGGGGTGGGAAGAGGCTACATGAATATTTCTTTGTCTATTTTGGTAAATATTTGACACACCATCAATGTTGGACCTATAGTAGATTGTCCATTATATGGTCTCTAAGGAATCTTTAGTGTGCATAACAGTGATTATTAGTGAGAAATCTTGTATTTTGATGATAAGAGCCAACTAGAAGTGTAGAAACATGGTTATTGAGGTGACAGTGGGTAACACCTTTAGGTTATAGTTGGGATAGATTGTTTTTAGGGGTTAATAACATGTGCTATCTGAAGCTATAACAAGGAGTTTGTAAAACTACTTTTGGTAGATTTCATTAATAAATCATTGATGGAGTTGATTGTGTGCCAAACTGTAAGAACAACTACTTGTGTTTTTTTTAGCTGACATAGCTCAAGGATTAAATGCAACCCCATCCTTATTATGCTCAGTGCACCCATTAGATTTCCTTCTTTTGCTTTGAAGAGAAAGTAGGCCCTACCCATACATACAAAATTGTAGTTTATGTTGTAGGTTAGATATGCCTACTTTCCATTGACCTTGGAGACATATGGATCTTTTTTGTAACTTATGCTCTAATTTTTTTATGAGATTCACTTAGGATGTAACTTAGTTAGCTCACTTTTATCATGTCCTTGTAACACTACTATCCAACTTTATATACACTAATAAAAATTCTGGATCAAACATGGACTTAAAAGATGGAAATTTAGAAGATACTACTAGTCTAATTTAGATTCATTTTCTAGCATATAGAAGATTCAACCTTGATGAAACTATGAATCGATGTCTTTGAAAAAATATTAGATGTAACTTGCAACTAGAAATGTAGGGTACAATTTCATCATCATCATTGTTTATGTGGTTGTATGAAAAATACTATTTGTAGGAGCATTTGGGGCATTTTAGTTTGCAAAACAAATTGTCCCTCAGTCTACAACAATGTAGGAATGTCATTAATATTGCTTATAGGTGTAGAAGTTCATGAAACTTACAATATAATTTATAAAACCGGTTTTGACAGTCATCATGGTTCAGACTAATAAAGAATGTGATTTTGGCGAAATAGAATTACCAAACCTTTAATGTAAGCAAAAAATAGATGAAATTAAGAGAATTAATTCAAATACAACCATAAGGAAATAGTAGTCATAAAATAAGAAATATGGAACTAATCCATTGATTCAAAGAGCTCTGCTCACTTGGATTTCATATATTAATTGCAAACATTCATTGGTGACATCTTAACTATCCTATGCTGCCTTTGTAAATTGAGTATGTATGCTGGCCAATTTTACACTTAATTTCACTGAACATCAGTATGACAATATGTCTTTCTTTGTAGAACCCACATTTCCTTTCAATATGTTTAACTCATCAGCAGTCTGCTTGAGTGTTGATGTGATGTCTCCCATACCCCAAGCCAATGATATATGGGGATGAAGATTCTGCAATGGAGGATAAAAATGCACCATGATAGTTACATTCAATTCATGGCATAAAACAAAACACTGTTTACTCCATGTTGAAAAATAGACAGTAGGAAGTCACCTACTCATATTTTTTCCAAAATAATTCTCAACCACACTCAGAGCATTACAAAAGAAAAAATAGTCAATTTAATTACTGAAAGGCTAGCTAGCTTATTCCTTTTCTCAAGTAGTTAACAAGATATTTCAATATCCAAATTAACTTGCACTCACACACAATTTTTTAGAATGAAATATTTTCACATTAATATTTCACATTTTAGATCATTTGCATGAGTTTAAGAACCAATAGAAGCCACTTCAAACTTTTTATTCCACCTTTTTTTCCCATGAAAGATTGGCTCGGAAAATTATTAATATAGAGTGGTGTAATATTTCACAGTTAGGCATACATATTATGTTGAGTTCATGGGATTAAACCACATGGAAGAATTTAAAATTGTTCGACACTAGTGAATCATTCACCCATTATAAGGGATAGAGGTGATAGATTTTAAAATCATTAGTGATTTTCATCCTCGAGGATGGATATAATCCATATTTTCAACCCTCCATTGCATTGACATTCTACAAGCAATGGAATTCAGGAATTTCTCCACCTATATAGACTCAAGCTTCTTGTGCAAAGCATCCTTTGCACTTGTATGAGGATAGCCATTTTCCAATTCAATAATTTAAGGGTTCAACAATAAGACCGACATACTGTTTAATTTGCAGCCTGATTCAACTAAAATATTGGTAGCTTCATCCATATCCATGATTTTATTGAAAGCTTCATGCATGAGTAAGAAAAGAAAGCCTTTATAAAGTTCATCATTCCATCCAGAATATATGCCATCATAGCCTTAAAATGCATATTGCAGAGTATGTTTACAGATCAGAGGATGTCCCCACTACTAAGTACCTCCAAATTAAGACCAAAGGTGGCTGCTAACCCTCTAATAGAAAAAGGAAAATATTCATAAGTGGAATGAAGGAAGAAAGTGCAAGAATGAATTAGGTTGTATAGGGTTGGAAATTAAAACATGGACTTAAAATATGGATTCACATAGAATTTGTTGGAAATTAATGGATAGTAGCCTAGACATATATATTCCAATATGAATAGGCAAGGATTGAGTTATAGTCCAAAGAGTAACTTCTGAGACATGTGCATTGAGTTATTCGGTTCATTGGATACAGGGGTAAAAACTAAAACCAGGAAGCATAAAACCATGCATAAATATATGATCTTTCTAGAAAATTGAGTAAATATCAATAAAATAGTTAATGAAAAAATGAATAGATAAGGATTGAGTTATTCGGTTCATTGGGAATAGGGGTTGAATCTATTATTAAACATTTTGTTACAATTTTATAACATTTAGTTTAGGAGTTTGTTGTGATGAGTTGGAAGTTTTTCTAAGTTACCTGTAAGCCTACGGGTGTAGAGTAAGGAGAGAGGAGTGGCCAAGAAAATGAATAATTGAGCCAATTTATACTGGAGAACTAACCTAGAATTTGTGTGATTGGGTCGGTGTAGTGATAGAATCTCTCAGAATTTGAGCTCATCTATAGAGGTTGGAGAAAGTAATGCATTTCATCAGATATCCGACGTATATTCTATACTATTGAAATCTTCAATTCATTTATATGAATTTATCCATGTCTATAGGGAGAACAATATTAGTGCAGACCGTTTATCCAAGGAAGCATTAAATATTAAGGCTAGCCTCCTCTCCTTCTCGTAACTTTTAGAAGGATAAATCATTGAGGAAGGAATGATACAGTTAATTTAAGAGATTTTTTTTGTGTGGAATAGTATTTTTTGGTTATTTCTAGTATAGGATACATCAACATCTTTATTTTTTTAGCTGGGGATATAGATTTTGTTTTCATCCCCTCAAGGGTGCGTTTTCTCCACCCTCGATGCCTCCTTGGATAAGTTGTTTGGGCTCCTTATGTTCTCTGTGTTGTATTGCTATTTCAGTCATCTTGGGATTGTGTGTTTTGTCCCTCCCCTTGAGAAATTTTTTGATACTTATGATCTCTACTCATTAATGGACTAAATTATTGTTAGGACTATGTAAACGTTTCCTTTTATTCACTATTGAATATCAAGAAACACCTCTTTTTCTTCTAAAAAAAAGTTATAGAATATTTGCAAATGATTTTATCACATATATTGAGATCCGTAAACTAGTTCTTTTATAATTTTGGGTGAGGAAACAAACTAAATTAAAATAGGTACACCTAAGAATATTGTAAAAAAATACTTTGTATTTTGAGATAAAATGGCTGAAGCATTTTCTATGGAATGACTTGTTATCTATATCGTGTTAAAGGACTATGTGATGAACTGTTATATTAGGGAATTATTGATATTATTCAGGATAATGATATCACAATTATGTCATACTTATAAGTCTTTCCAAGTTTTTTGTTGGTATTTTTCTATTATTTTCCAAAAACAATTTAGGCCATGGTGCAGGTAGAACCAAACAGGTATTTGTCAAACATGTCTTCCTCCAGGGAATGGATTTTGGGAAGGCTAGAGGAAAGTGAGATATCCAGTAGGTCTACAAGGGCTAGATCAACTAGATGTCATAAGATCAGAATAAAATTCAATAAACGCATGGATTTTTTTCTTAGAGGAGGGGGGTCATGTTCCTATGAAGATGAGACAATAGGAGACATTGAGGTTCCCTTAAGGTACAAAAACCTAGTGAAACAATGGGTACCTAGGGATTTTCCTCAAGTAAACACTGATTTTTTTGTGAATGGGAGGATATATAGAATTACACCGTCATCATTACATGGATTGGGGTTGTTTTGCATGGATGGAATAAAGGTTGGATACAACATATGTACAGAATTGATGGAGTATGTTGGAACCTCTTACAACTATAGTGATTGGATGCGCCTTGTCCAATATACAAGAAGTATGCATAGATATGGGTTTCCATCAAATTATTTACAACTGAAAGACAAATATCACAATAAAGGAGCAACGTTGTACATTGATGGAAGGCCAAAAATAATAGGGAATATTGTGGGGTTTATAAATAATACACAACCATGGTCTACACTTAAGCAACCCAATTGCATATTCAAGGCATGTGAAGGAAACCGTGTCTTTGTATGTGCCATTAAATCAATAGTTGTTGGGGAAGAAATGCTTATTAATTACAATTTGAATCGTGCAGATACAAACACGGTTAGTATGGTTGTGGTACATCCAACCATTTACCCAACCTTTTATTAATTATTTTAACATCTTTCTGATTTTTCGTTAGCATATAATTATATTTTTTTATTAAATTTCCTATGTTGACTTCACAAGGAGGTGATGGGGGTCTCATCACCCCAGTAGAAGGTGAGAGGAGTGCACGATCTGTGAGGAAACATGTATACACCAAAATGTTTTGTTTTAAAATTGTTTTAGTGAGTATTTTGGTTTCGTTAGGTAATTTTTAGTATGTTTTTCATGCAGGGTTCTGTCAGGGACACCTCCCTCATAGTAGATGTTAGTAGACCTGCCTCAAGGTGGTAGGTATACATCGATGTTGCCATTGTAAAAATTTAGAATGGACAAATAGATCTATTGTTATGTATTTTCATTAGTATATTTAGTTCGTTTATATAATCTTATCTATTTTCCATGTAGAGTGTTGATTAGGGAATCCAAATGGCTATTGATCAGCTGACTGCAACATCGAGGCAACAGGTAAACATGAATGTAATTCTACATTTTAAATAATTTAAAATTCTACACATGTAAATTGTGTAGCATAATTTTTATTTTGTAATGTATTTTTTTGTTTTTATGTTTGTGTTCATGATGATAATGTTGTCTACTTTTTTTACAGGTTGATGATTGGGGAATGTCCCCAACTGTTGATTAGATGACTAGATCCTTGAGGCAACCTGTAAACCTAAATGTAATTCCACATTCAAAATACTTAAAAATTCTACACATATAAAACATGTAGCATAATGTTTATTTTTGTTATGTATTTTTTAGTTTTTACATATTGAATTCATTATGATAATGTTCTTTACTTGTTTTGCAGGTGGATGATCAGGGAAAGTCCCCAGTTGTTGGTTAGACCACACCCTCGTCTAGGCAATAGGTATACTTAGAAAAAAATTGTTAATACATTTTTTTGCGCATACTATATCTTCAAAAACTAAGAAATGTTTTATATAATTCTATTGCAGATAGGGGATTCGGTTTATGAAACACCGACTCTGCAGTCTTTACAGTTTGGTGTCTACCACTTGATGAAAAATAAGGAAATTAGTACGTATGTAGACCCATTGAAGGTGATACAAAAGACCATGGAAAAACAAAATAAGGATCTGGTTGAATTGTCATTGACAGTTCCACAAGTAGAATATATCAAATCAAAGATTCAATTGTTGATCCAGAAATGTCGACAATTGAGAGTAAGTTCTGGAATAATAATGTAAATTCATTTAGAACTTTATATTTTTTAATTTTATATGATATTCAACTTATAATACAATGGTTTGTATTTATAAGAAATTATTCAATTTAACACTCGTGGTGAAGGCGTTGTTGGTCCCAGTGACCAAACCACTCCATGTACACCACATACGACTCCATTTTTGTCCACTAAACATTCAGAAAAACGCTCTGTGACACCCCCGAGGCCAGTAGAGGGTGCATCTGATGTTGACCAACCTACAACAGCTCTTTCAGAAGAAGGGGTGGATGCAGGGTTAGATACTAATGATGATGTCGAAGTATCATTTCTTGGATCTTCTCGTGTCACTCGCACTGGTTCAATAGTGACAACATTTTTGGTGAACGATGAACTCATTCCAATAAATATAGAGAAGATTCCAGGTGATTTTATATTGTTCAATTTAGTTTTTATAATTTTTTTCTAATATACCGATAATATTGTTTAATGTTGACTAATGGTGGCATTATTGTTTTGTAGGAAATGATGTATTTTATAAAAGTCTAAATGATTTGTCCTTGGAGATCTTTGGTCCCACCATCTGCATAAGGTGGGATAGAAAGAAAAATATTTAAAGCATTAGCTCACTAATCGCTTGGTTGGTCTGTTCGGAAAGAATACCTTCGATACATCGAAGGTCCTACAGAAGGCTAGAAAACATTTGAATATTTTCTAAGACCAGTATAGGGTTCACCTAGAAAAGAATTCTAGGTATGAGTGCCCTTTGATGATTCCATCAAGGGAGTGGAAAGCCCTTGTGGAATATGGAAAATAGAACGTTGTGAGAAAAGAAGGAAAGATACCACAGGGAACAGGGATCTATGCAATACATTCCAAAATGTAATGGTAATCCTTATTATTACTAGTTTTTATATTGAATTTTGAACATCAAATGACACAATTGAACACTTGATTAGGCTATCGGACACATCAAATGCCACCAAGGAAATGATGGAAAAAATTGGTCAACACAAGCTTGGGCCTGGTGGTTATTCAAATTTGGCGGCACGTTATGTAAGTATCGAAAAACCTGAAGCTGCATCCAAATAACATATAGAAAATTATTTTCATTTTATTCAAGAAAAAATGTAAAATTAATTACATCATGCAAATATGCAGGCCGACAGATTCAATGAATCTCCCATTGAGGAAGACATGAAGCTTGGCTTCGAACAGGGATTTGACGTCGTTGTTGAATTCCAGAGAATCTTGTTTAGGCATACTGCATGATATTCTATTGATCCATCTAGTCCATAGGTATATAAAAACTATATAGTTTAATGATAATTTATTAATTCTCATACAATTTATTTATTATAAAGGCTGAACATAAATTATTTATTCCTTTTTTAGCAGGAAAGTAATGATCCCATTAATTTCAAGGATGTACACCAACTAGACAAAGATCATCCTTCAATTATTGGTAATGAATTTATTAATATGCTACTATTTTGTATAGATAATTTCATATGATGAACATAAATTCTAATTGTCCACAATTCAACTACAGAGCATGTAGATGCAGATAAGACTAAATAGGTTGAGCCTATACAAGATAACGATGAACATGCTGATATGCCCATGCCAGGTAAAAATACACCTTTTGAATTTTTTTTTAAATGAATTACTTGTATTTATAAAAATAAAAATAAATTAATGAAACATTTTGACATTATTGCAGAAATGCATAGCCCCTCGTTGCAAGTTCAACCTTGCGAGCAGTTTAGTAGGGAGACCGATGAGCAGATTTTGGAAGACGTGCTTCTGGCTAAATATGTAAAGAGAAGAAAAGTAAAAATGAAGTGACTAAATAAATTTTGAGTAATTATTATTTATAATAATTTTTTTTACATGGTTGTTTCCTCTATTTCATGAATGAATGGTTTAATGAATGGTTTACGGATTTTTTTTATCGGCTATTGACTAAATGAATGGTTTAATGAATGTTTTTTTCAGCTGTTGAATGATTGAATGGTTTAATGAATTATTTAAAGAGTGATTTAATGAAACCTTCTTTCAACTATTGAGTGAAATAGTTTGTAGTAAATTGTTGTTTGCAAGTATATGCATTGGGTTTGGTGAATTGAGAGTGATGTGAGGGGGGTGAGGGACCATAAGAGCTTCCACCTTCACATGGTTGGTCTTGTTTAGTAGAGAACATTAAATTATTCTTGAAACATAGAGGATCTCAATGAATGGCAAGGAAGAAAACATGAAAGACCGTTATTTCTATAATTGTAGTGTTTAAAGTTTACTATTGCTATTTGACTCTTACATTGGAACTTGTTACAGATAGCGTTGACAAAAAAATTCATAGTTAAGAGGAAATAAATGGTGTTTTGATGTGATCAATGGCCTTACATAAATAGTGTTTTTGGTTCTTCATGTTTTCTCAGGTTATCTATTATTAATAATTAATTTACTTGAATAGTTGAATAGTATTGTAATTTACATTGTAATAGTATTGTATTCATTTAGATTGCTTTTGTTATTTTCAGAAACAAACAAATATTTATTTGATGGGTCCTAACACGAAATTATTGCAACAGGAAAAAAACTGAAGTATGTTGAATGATGTTTTGAAAGGTAAAGAAGAAGAAGACAGTGCAAAGCTCCACAAATCAAGGTATAATTATGTTTTTATTATTATTTGATTGAACTGTGTATTGGGTATTTATGCATGTGCACTCACTCACATTTAGTTGATGATGATGATTAGAATACAATTAGGATAACTTTGTTCTATCTGATCTATAAACTGAACTTAATTAGTTTGATTTATCAAGTTGTTTCTATGATTGAATAACTTGGAAAAGAAACTTCTAATTTTTATGAGTTAGAAAGTTGTAGAATATAGTCTTGTTGGTTTATTGGTCAATACTAAGAGGGAGGGCAGTAAATAATTATTGTTATATTTTAACTTAATTTAACCACTTATTAAATTTAACATTTAAAACACGTAACAACAAGAATACATAGAACAAAATTTTAACATGGAATCCCAATAGGGTAAACCACCAATACGTCCTATTACTGCAAACTTGTTATTTACAAAAAAAAAATTACTGCTGCTACATTTAAGGATGGCATTACACCCTATTTACCAATACCAATTGGAAGGAGGCTATGACCCCCTGGTTTATTAGCTATGAATGAAAGGATGATACAACACCCTATTTACCAATGCCAATTGGAAGGAGGATATGAACCTCTGGTTTATCAGCTACAACTGAAATGATGCTACAACACCCTATTTACCAATGCCAATTGGAAGGAGGCTATGACCCCCTAATTTATCAACTACAATTGAAAGGATGCTACAACACCCTATTTACCAATGAAAATTGGAAGGAGGCTACAACCCCTTAGTTTATAAGCTATGAATGAAAGGACAAAACAACCCCCTGTAGGCATGTTGCCTTCCCTAGCACTACCCTACCAACCTGATATGTTACCCATGATTTATCTCCCACTGATTTCTGTCCCTCCCACTAGTCTCTGTTACTAATGTTGAAACACAAGCTATAGAGACTTCTTCCTTCTTATTCAGGACATTGCTTAAATACTTCTTAAGGTTTAAGCTTCTTTCAATAGTAGTGTCTCTCATAATTGAAAAAACACACCTTTCACTATTGCACCCTTTCATATTTGAATATCACACCTCTCAGAATGTCCTATCACATTGTTTCATTAATCCTTCATCTCAGAGATCATTTCCATAGCTTGGAAACAATTTTTGCACCTCTATCCAATGTTTGTAGGTACTTCT
This sequence comes from Pseudotsuga menziesii, assembly GCA_001517045.1. NCBI lineage: Eukaryota > Viridiplantae > Streptophyta > Pinopsida > Pinales > Pinaceae > Pseudotsuga > Pseudotsuga menziesii. The sequence goes on along the minus strand of LPNX010467785.1, from coordinate 49,040 downwards.
GCACTATCCATCATCTTTCTACAATATCATCTTCCAGTTTTAATCATATTCCTTGATCCTATTTCTAAGTCTCTATGGACCATCGATCTAACACACAGATTCCCTCCTTGAAATTGTATTTCCACACCAACATTTCATCATTAATGATTTTCCACCGTTGATCTTCGTCGAGAGATTTCCTGATCGTTGATATCCATATTATGGGATGCAATATTTAGGATATCAAGTGTTCACTTTTTCCTTTCTGAAAACATCTTTCCATAGACTCCTTTCCGTAATCTTCTTTCTACAATTTTCTTTCCATGCCATCGATCTGTTTTAGCGGAACTAATTTCAGTCGTCTGATCTTTCCAGATCATGGGATGTGGTATGTGGGATGTGGGATGTGTAAAAATTTAAACGATACTTCCACAATTCCCTTTCCACAATTTTCTATCGTGCCCTTGATCTACTATGGGATTAATCTTAGCCGTCCAATCCCTGCGGGATTATAAAACACTTAAACATTACTTCTGCAATTCTCTTTCTACTTTTTTTTCTGCACTGTCGATCTATTTTGGGATTAATGCCCACCATATGATCTTTATCTTTTGCGTAATTCCATCATTTCCTCCTATCCTTTGTGGAATTGATCCTCACCGTTGAATCTAGTGCAGGATGCTCCCTGGAAATCCATGCTAGAGCTAATGCGGATCTGCATTCTGTCTTTGTGGATTATACAAAAACTGTTCCTCACTCATCGAATCTCATGTAGATAACTATGCCACTTCATTATTGTTCCATGTCATCATTACCTTAGCCTTTCATGCGATGCCGACATATGTGTCATGCCACATCCAGAACTATTCCATGCCATGTCATCACTACGTTAGTATTTCACTGAGTTTGTCATGCCATCATATCCATTGGTTATTCCTTTGTCATTCTTCAACACCTTTGACATCAATGAAAACTATAACCCAACCAACAATCTCACCCTTTGGCATTGATGGAAACCTCTAAAAATTCTCCCCCTTTGACACGAATGACAAAGGATAACCTATTATGCCAATGCTGCACCTATTTTGATATAGGATTTCTCGTCTCTCTTCTTTTGATAACTCCTCTTGTCATCACATCTCCCCTTTAAATGAACTTGGTTATTTAACCAATGTATTATCATTTATCTCAACATTTATTTTCCTTTGAATGATAACTTAATTGATAAATCCATGTACTCCCCCTGTCACAATACTTCATCTCTTTTGTCAACTATACACCATCCTTAATCAACCATCATTTTTGAAGAAGATGGCTTTCAATATACTTTAGCATTAGATACCAATTAAAAAAATTTAGATATCAATTGGAATTTTTGGACTTTTACTCCCCCTGAGTGTAAGATCCCTTCTAATGTTATTTTCTTTAAATTACAAGAGACCTATTTTAGAAAAGCACCCCACAGTCATAACTACATGCTTCTTCATTTCTTTCATCCTCATCTAGATCGGTGTATTATTATACTTCACTAAGTATCTTTCCCTCATGATGAGTGTCATTTTTATCTATGATCTCATTATTCTCAACATCAAATATAGAAACTTCATTAATGACTAAAAGTTGTGTTTCTTCTGAAGCTTCTATTTCTTTCATCCACACCTTTTTAGGAGGTGTACTATTTATTTGTCCTTCACCATGCCCTGGGTTGGAGTCCCGTTCCCTTTTCATCTTTTGATTTTATCCCCTGACTCTATAGTCAACCACCTTATGATCAACCCTATGATAGTAATGACAATAACCATGGAATTTTTCTTTATCCATAGAAATTCTTTGGTTTCTCTATTTCCTAACTACCATTTTCTTCCACTTTCTTTGAACTTTTGTTGGAGTATCACAGTTCAATTTACAATTTCTAGCCAAGCATCCAAAGTTAATACATTTTTAACACTCTATATCAAACCTTTGGAGAAGTCCACACTGGTTATGGTTCCTTACCTTCGGCTTTTTAATTGCATCCTTCTTGTACTCATGAACCTTTTCATAAGCCTTGCATTTCAGGGCTTTATGACCAAAGTTATTACAAAAATAACAATGACCTAGAAATATTTTATGATTTCTATTTATTACTTTTCTCTTGGGCTCCGCATGAGTTTTTTCTTTTTCATGAAAGGATATAGCATATTATTTGCAATTTTCCTTTTTAATAGGACTCTTTATTACTTTAGCATAGCTCTTTGTACTTCCTCTTTGATTAGCGAGTGGGAAACTCTCTCGCTTCTTCTTTTTAACAAACCCCAATTCGGACCTATCACTTGATGGTCTTTGACTGTTCAGAATGTCATCCAGAATCTTTGAGCTATTTTTAAAATTAAATTTGATGAATTTTTCATCAACCCCTTCTCTAAGTCAAGCAATTTCTTTCTCAATTTTTTCAGAATATTGAATTCTCTTCCTAAAAAGAACTACTAGATCTTCCTCACTATTCTTGGCCTCTTGAATTTGGTTTCTCAAATCAATAATAATTTTATTTATCTCTTCTTGGTGTTTAGAAAGTTTATCTTTTAAAATTTTGTTTCTTTTCCAACCTCTTTCAATTTAATCTAAAACAACCATGTATTCATCTTCTATGTCGACTTCTGGTTCCTCATCTGAGTTTTTTGTTCCTAAAAACAGGATTTCATTATCTTCACTTTCTTCCTTGGAATAGAAGTTATTCTTTTTCTATTTATAATTCTTTCTACCCTTATGGAAGCATGATTCTTCATGGTCATGCGCCTCTTGTTCTGGGTAGGGACACTTATGGGAAAAATGTCCATTCCTTCCACAATTAAAAATTTTCAAATGTATCTTACCTTTGTATTTCCAGTGGCTTTAGTAAGTCTACTTACAAATAGGGATTCCTCATCATCTAGATTTTCTCATTGATTTTTGGAAGTGACTTTAAACACTGATTCTTTCTTTGAGTTTTTATCCTATCCAGTTCTCATCTAATAAGCAGTGAGAATTCCATGCAGCTCATCTACTGTCAACCTTTTAAGGTCATCCCTTTCCTCTAGAATGGAACCTTTGAGTCATATCTCATTGATAATGTTGTTAGTATCTTTCTTACCACTTCTTTTGCTTTCAATTTTCCTCCAATATCTCTAATAGCATTAACCACCTCATATACACGAAGAAGGTGTTCCCCAATATTCTCTTCTTCTGCCATTTTGAGGTTTTCAAATTGACCTTTATATGTATACAGTTTGGATTCTTTGAACTTATATGCTCCTTCATAGATAATCTTCAATTTATACCAGGCTTGTTTGGAAGATGTGCATTGCATAATCTTAGTAAGCACAGTGTTTGTTAATCCAGTCAAGATTACATTTAGGGATTTAGCATTTCCTTCATATTCACCTAGTTCAACTATGTCTGTAGGGTACTAGCTTCCTATGTTAAGCTCCTTTTATGTTGTCTCCCAAACTTTCCATCCTAGGTACATCAGATGACACCTCATTTTTACACTCTAGTATCATATAGTTTTCTCCTGTAAAAAGTGGATGTTTGTTAGTGGCCAAGCCTTCTTGTTGATCCATAGTGTTTTTATAATGGATCTACCTTCCATTGGTTAAACTGTGCTGAAGGAATACGCACTGATACCAATTGTTGGTTTATTGGTCTATACTGAGATGGGTGCGGGTGAATTCGTATTATTATCTTTTTACTTAATTTAACCACTTATTAAATTTAACATTTAAAACACATAAAAAAAAGAATACATAGAACAAATTTTTAACATGGAAACCCTATAGGGTAAACCATTAATACATCCTATTACTACAAAATTGTTAATTACAAACAGTTTTACCTACTACTACAGACAATGATGGTATTAAACCCTATTCACCAATACCAATTGGAAGGAGGCTATGACCCCCTGGTTTATCATCTACGACTGAAAGGATGCTACAACACCCTATCTACCAATGCCAATTGGAAGAAGGCTACGACCCCTTGGTTTATTAGCTACGATTGAAAGGAGGAAACAACCCTCTACAAGCCTGTTTCCTACCCTAGTGTCACCCTACCACCCTCATATGTTACCCATGATTTCTTTCCCACCGATTTCTATCACTCCCACGGGTCTCTGTTACTGATGTTGGAACACAAGCTACAGGGACTTCTTCCTTCTTACTCAGGCCGCTACTTAAATACCTCTCAACAGTTAAGATTATTTCAATAGTCACATCTCTCCAAACTGAATGAACACATATTTCATTATTGCACCCTTTTCGATTTGAATATCACACCTCTTAGAACGTCCTATCACATTCTTTCATTGATCCTTCATCTCAGAGATTATTTCCACAGCTTGGAAACCATTTCTGCACCTCTGTCCAATGTTTGCAGGTGATTTCGTAATATCCATCTTATTTCTACAATAACATCTTCCAGTTTTAATCAAAGCCTTTGATCCTATTTCTAAGTCTCTCTGGACCATTGATCTAATGCACAGATTCCCTCCTTGAAATCGTATTTCTGCACCAAGATTTCCTCATCAACAATTTTCCATCGTTGATCTTCGTTGGGTGATTTCCTCACTATAGATCTCCAAATTGCAGGATGTGGGATGCGAGATCTCGAGTGTTCAATTTTTACTTTCTGAAAACTTATTTCCGCAAACTCCTTTCTACAATCTTATTTCCACAATCTTATTTCCTCAACTTTCTTTCCGCACCACAGATCTATTTTAGTGGAACTAATTTTAGTTGTTTGATCTTTCTAGATTGTGGGATGCGAGATGTGGGATGTAGAATGCGGTATGCGTAAAATTTTAAATGATTCTTCCATAATTCCTTTTCCACATTTTTATTCTGTGCTCTCGATTTGTTGTGGGATTAATCTCAGTCGTTTGATGGCTCTGGGATGTTGATGTAATTGTAACTTTGGAACGTATTCATCCATATTTCTTATGTATTATAACCTGATGTTTACTCTAGGATGTATTGTAATGTATTTGATTCATGTCATACCCCAATTTTTATTCCAGGAAGTTTCTATAATGACTATAATGAGAAAATCATGTCAAGTCATTGTGGGTAACTGTTCTATTTGTCAAGGGTTAAAGTCCCCACATTTGTGGGGCCCTTGTGTTATTAGACTATCCTAGTGAATTTGACCCTAGGTGAGTCATTTTAAGTTGGGGAAATAGTCCCCACCATTGTGTTACCCTCCTATTGGTCGAAGGAGGAAAAGTCCCCACAAGTGGTGGGTCACTAGGGTTACTAGACACTCCTAGAGATGTCGGCTCTAGTAAGTAATTGTTAAGTGAGGATGACATGTTGGAGTGGGTTCCAAGTGAACGGAAGAATATAAATAGAGAGTGAGAGTGTCTCTATTTATCATACTCATACACACACACTCACTCATTTGGGGTGCATGAGTAAGAGAGGAGAATGTTTCTCAGTGAGAGAGAGAGAGACTACTGCTGTCGGAGATCATCTTACTATTTTTTGGTTTTACCTTCAGTGCTGATTCTATCTCTGAGGAAGTTACGAGGTTTTCACCTTTATGGTTTCCCCAAGGAAAATTATTTGTGTCTCTTGTCTGTTGTGTTGTTCTTGTGTTTTATTGTTGTGCTTGTTATTCTCTCAGTTAAAAGATCCTAAAATCATAATGCTAGCTTGAATGATAAAAATCTAACATGGTATCAGAGCTAACTTGAGAAGAAGACATTGTGCAGCTAGAGAAGCTTGGGATTCCTAATTTTTGGTTCTCTATCCACAATCCATCAACAAAAGTATGCTAGGATGACTCTCCATTGAAGGGCACATCTTTTTGTCGAAGTGGAATTTGATTCTGACCATTTTTAGTTTTTCGATGCAGAAATTAGGGATTTATACAGAAGAGGAATTTTTGAGTGAGCCCAGCGTAGGATTTTTCTCCTCGTCAAAACCAAATTTTAGAGACCTGGATCAAGAAATTTGGTTGTGTGAAACTCTGGGAAAGTCAAACCCTAGTTTGACCCCGAGCTAGAAAAACCCTAAATACTAAAATTGGTACGTTTTGGTACATTCGCTGTATCCCAAGATTGGTGAAGGATTAGGAGATGAAAATTGCAGGGGAAAAATATAAAATCTTGATTTACACTGTCCAAAAATAATCCTTTGATTCGCTATATCCTGGGAGATATGATCCCTCCAAGTTAGGGTTCCAACATCTTCCAGAATTCATCCCTAAACAGGACACCTGGGGAGAATTGAAATATCGTGGGCTACAAAGGTCCAAATGGAATTCTTGAAAATTTTCTAGAAAGGGAATAGACTTTAATTTCTATGGTTTGAAGTTCAGACTCAGAATATGAACCAGTGACATGTGACGGTCCGTACAATTTCATTGTTATGAACAGTCCTGTAACAGGTCACCTTGGGAAAAGGATCATAAATACTAATTGGTGAAATCAATTCTGATGAAACCTATGGTGTTGTATTAGGGACATGTGAGGTTACTTCAATGATAAGTTTTATACATAAAGCAGTAGTAAGTTCAAAGGTATCACATAAATGGTAATATGCATTTCTGCAGAAGAAATTGGAAAACTCGGGCTTCTTGTTCTAGGAGCTTCCCTCCACTGTTTTCAGAAAAGAAGTACATTGGACAGCTCCATTTGAAGGGATCTATCTATATATCCAATCAGATATGAAATATTCCAAGTTTTGAAAATTAGGGTTTATGTGACAAACCCTAGATCAACGAGCTTCGAAACTAGGACGGACACCTCAAATTACGAAGATCTAATCTTTTGCTATTTCCATTTGAGGTTCTCATTTCAAAGTGATCTATCACATCAGATTGATTATAATATTGGTGAAGTTGAAAAAATTCCAAGCATGGAAGTATATGATCTCTCTGAAGAAAATGAATTAGACACCTACATGAGTAGAGAGGTTCTAGTTCCAGAGGGAGATGGGGCTAGAATCCTTACACAAGAAGAACTTGGTCAAGGCCAAGAAGATCATTGCTAATTTAGTCATGAATCAACTTGTACTACAAGTGTCTTCTTTAAAGACACCAAAGATGTTAGATTCCTTGACAAGCTATTTTAAGGGAAGAACAAAAATTAGAATATGACTTTAAGAAACGAGTTGAAGAATGTGAAGATTCAGAATGCAGATACCATGCAGTCATACTTTACAAGGGTATCTCAAATCAAAGAACAACTTGAAGCGGTAAAAGAAGAAGTGAAGAATGTAGAAGTGGTGATGGCCACCTTGAATGGCCTCCCAGGATCATGGGATTCATTCATTCAAGGAATGTGCGCTAGAATGAAGTGATTACTTTCAGTAGACTGTGGGAAGAAGAAGAAGCTCGTCTCATAACAAGAGAAGAGAAGATGGGAGAAATTGAAGATCAAGCTCTCACCATCCAAAGAAGGTCCCTCAAAAGATGAGGAATATGAAGAACTTAATTCTTGAAGAACCTCTTATCCATATTTAGAGCTTGGATAAGAAATGATGAAGTCATGAATGAATAAGATGATGAAGCAAAAGGATCAAGAAGGAGTCTACCCATGAAACAAATAAAGATAAGTATTCAATTGACTTTTCATGATATTGTTTTTTTTATGCATTTGTTTATATTCAGTTGATGTATTATGCATGATAGGATGTTTGCATTAGCGACATTATACTAATAATATGAATGTGATCGGTAAGTAGCTCATGGTGCTAAAAAACTCTCCATTGATACTTATCTAGAATGAAACCTCTTTGCTGACATATTGGATTAGTGCACAATCTCAATGTTGTCCTGGTAGAGATGGAAGGCATCTAGAAAAGTTTTTGTGAGATATGGATGAATGTTGTATTGGCTAAAGTAGTTGCATGATCGCATATTTATTCTTAAGAATTTACGAGTATGAATATTCCTTATGAAATGTTTCTAACGATACAAAAGCATTTGATTTGTAGGAAAGACCACATACATAATCACCTACAAGCAAACAAGAATGAAACTTGTTTCGAAGAACAAGTGACGACAGTTCAGAGATGAAGAATAATATGACGAATGCAACAACATCATTGATGCAGAACCATCCAGCTATGAAGAAGTAACCAAGAAGAACAATTCAAGAATAATGATGTCTAGGATGAATTATCGATACATGAAGGGAAGTTCCTAGTTCCATCATGCAGTAGATGGAAACATTGTGTGATACAAGGAAATATTCGAAGAGACATTTGTAGCCAGTGGGAGTTGAGACACATGACAGGAAGAATCATGTGTGGAAATGAAAGAAGACCTTGTCCGAGCTCAAAAGACACCCATGGGATAACACATACATGAGGAGATTGATGAAGATATAAACCTTTGCTACAAGGTTGATAGAGGATGACAAGCTCACAGATGGGTGCGAGATGAACTTTTGAAAAATTTCAAGATAGAATATCTTGGTATCCAGTGATCCTAGATGGATACATATAAGATTAGTAGCATAGGAAGCTACTTGTCACTCCAGTATAGAATGTTTCAGTGCATAGAGTACGGAAGACAGAGGGAGTATGATGCTTCAGAGGGAGTCACTGTAGAAGATCCTGTGTTTCAACATGGTATGATAGAATGGATAGATTATTGATGAATCTAGGCTTTACTTAGAGTAAAGTGGATTCCAAAATTTGCCTCAAGGTTGAAGGCAGAAGACCAGTGATGCTCTTGTTATGTGTCGACGCACTATTTTCTAGGCATGGAGGTGTGGACAAGGGAAGTATGCAGTAGAGATCTTGAATAGGTTCAGGATGATGGACTGCATGACCACACCTATGGCATTGAACCTGAAGCTGTTAAGTGATGCTTCATCAGAGATGGTTGATGCTATGATGTATCATCAGATGATTGGGTCCTTGATGTATGTAATGAACACGATACCAGACATTTTATTTGCTGTTAACACCTTGAGCCAGTTCTTGATAGATCCGAGACATGTTCACTTGATTGTTGCAAAGCATATTCTAAGGTACCTGAAGGGTACAATTGATTATGGGATCAAGTACGATATGAATCAAAAGTTCAACCTTGAGGTTTATGTTGATTCATATTGGGCAGGTAGCTCCATCGATAGGAAGAACACTTCAAGGTGTTGCTCCAATATGGGATCAGGTGTGATCTCTTGGTTTAGCAAGAAGAAATCCTATGTGGCACTGAGTACATCTGAAGTAGAGTATGATGCATCTTGTTCATCTAGTTGTGAGGTAGTATGGCTATGAAAGCTACTATCAGATTTATTTGATCTCCAGATGGATGCTACTTGTATACATTGTGACAACCAGCGTTCCATGAAAAGTCAAAGAATATCAAGATCAAGTATCACTATATCAGGGATATGGTGCAGAGGGGAGCAGTGAAACTCCAGTATGTTGTGACGGAGGAATAGATAGCTGATGTATTGATGAAGCCATTGGCTAGGCTGATGTTCACATACTTCAAGGAGAATCTTAGTGTTCTCCAAATTGAGGTTTCCTCCAAGGGAAAGTGATGAGACCCATAGCCACTCTGAAATGGTGAGAGGATTGGTTCCTTCCATGGTTAGATGTAAGGGCTAAGTCGTTCTGTCATGGTGAGAGGATTGGTTCCTTCCATGTTAGATATGAGTGCTGATATCCATAGCCATTCTAACATGTAGGTTAGATATAAGGGCTGAGCCATTCTGTCATGTTGAGAGGATTGCTTCCTTCCATGTCAGATGTGAGTGCTGGTCATTTTGTCGAGTAGGATAGATGTAAGGGAAATTGCCATCCTGGGAATGGAGGTACCTGGTCAGTTACCAGGAAAACTTAGTATAGGACTAAGAAACCATTTTGATGTGATAGAGGGATGTGTTCCCACTTGATCAGATGTAAGGGCTGAACCATTATGTCATGGATAAAGGATTAGGTTCCTTCCATGTCAGATGTGAGTGTTGGCCATTCTGACAAGCAGGTCAGATGTAAGGGAAAATGCCATTCTTGAGGAGAATGGAGGCACCTGGTTAGTTACCAGGTACCTCAGTCGAGAACTGGGGGCCATTCTGATATGACTGTCGGATTGGTTCCTACAATATGGATGTAAGTGTGAAGCCTTTTCATCATTGTGAGAAGGATATGTTCTCGCTTAGGTGAATGTAAGTGTAGAGCCTTTTCATCATTGTGAGCAGGATGTGTTCCCTCCTGGATGAATGTAAGTGCAGAAATATTTCATCATTGTGAGTAGGATGTGTTCCATCCTGGATGAGAGTCTTTCATCATTGTGAGCAGGATGTGGTTCTGGCCTAGGTGGAAGAACAGAGATCTTCCATCATTGTGAGTAGGATGTGGTTCTGGCTTGGATGAAAGTGTGGAAATCTTCCATCATTGTGAGCAGGATGTGCTCCCACCTAGATGGGAGTACGAAACTCTTCCATCATTGTGTGCAGGATGTGTTCGTGCCTGGATGGATGTGAGTGCTGTGCCTTTCTGATGAGTAGGTCAAATGTAAGTGATGAATCCTTTTTTCTAATGATAGTGATGTCCTATCAAGCTGGTGAATGTGAGTGTTGGGCCTTTTTGATGTGAGTGTTGGGCGTGCCTTTCTGACGAGTAGGTCAGATGTAAGTGTTGGGCGACCATTCTAATGAGTAGGTCAGATATAAGTGTTGAATAAGACCCACATGATGGCTAGGCCTACAACCAGCATGAAAAAGGGTTGACACTGTAGAACTTCGTGTGATGAGAAGAATCATGAGATAGCATGAGTGATGATCCAGATCTAGTGAAGATGATCCAGCAGTGATGTTCCATATTGAGTGATGATCTAGATCCAATGATGATGTCCAGTGATGATCCAAATCCAGTGACGATGTCCAGTGATGATGATTAAGATCAAGTGATGATCTAGATCTAGTGATGATGATCTAGATCCAATGATGATGATCCAGATCTAGATGAAGATGACTTGAATATGAAGATGAATTGAAGATGACAAGGACTTGATGATGACCCAGATGATACAGAGAAGAAGACTTGTGCTGATAAATTGTGTCGAGAGAATACCTTCCTAGTTAAGAGGCAGTGTTGATTTTATTGTAACTTTGGAATGTATTCATCTGTATTTGTTATGTATTGTAACCTGATGTTTATTCTGGGATGTATTGTAATGTATTTGAGTCATGTCATACCCCGATGTTTATTCTGAGAAGTTTCTATAATGAGAAAGTCATGTCAATTCATTGTGGGTAACCCTCCTATTGGTCAAGGGTTAAAGTCCCCACAGTTGTGGGGCCCTTGGCTTATTAGACTATCCTAGTGAAGTCGACCCTAGGTGAGTCATTGTAATTCAGGGAAATAGTCCCCACCATTGTGTTACCCTCCTATCGGTCAAAGGAGGCAAAGTCCCCACAAGTGGTGGGGCACTAGGGTTATTATACACTCCTAGAGATGTTGGATCTAGTAAGTAATTGTTAAGTGAGGCCTACATTTTGGAGTGGGTTCCAAGTGAATGGAAGAATATAAATAGAGAGTGAGAGCCTCTCTATTTATCATACTCATACACACACACTCACTCATTTGGAGTGCATTAGTGAGAGAGGAGAAGCTCTCTCAGTATGAGAGAGAGAGACTCCTGCTGTTGGAGATCATCTTACTGTTTTCTGGTTTTACCTTTGGTTTTGATTCTATATCTGAGGAAGTTGTGGGGATTTCTCCTTTATGGTTTCCCCAAGGAAAATTCTTTGGGTGTCTAGTCTCTTGTGTTGTGCTTGTTATTCTCTCAGTTAAAATATCCTAAGATCATAATTCTAGCTTGAATGATAAAAATATAACATGGGATGCGGGATTATAAAATCCTTAAACATTACTTCCACAATTCTCTTTCCTCTTTTTCCTTTCGCACCGTCAATCTATTACAGGATTAATGCCCACCATCTGATCTTGATATTTTGCAGAATTCCATCCTTTCCGCCTATCTTTTTGTGGAATTGATCCTCACCTTTGAATCTAGTGTTGGATGCTCCCTGGCCATTCATTCTAGAGCTAATACAGATCTGCATTCTGTCTTTATGGATTATACAAAAATTTATCCTCACTCATCATATCTCATGTAGATAACTATTCCAATTCATCATCGTTCCATGTCATCATTACCTTATTCTTTCATGCAATGCCAACATATGTGTCATGCCACATCCTCAACTATGCCATGCCATGCCATCACTACTTTAGTCTTTCACCGAATTTCTCATGCCATCATATCCATTGGTTATTCCTTTTTTATTCTTGAACACCTTTGACATCAATGACAACTATAACACAAATTTTCCAACAAGTATTTTCACAACTATTTTTAAAAATAGATATAATGTATTTGTAGGCCAAGAAGTCCAAGAGAGTACTTTTATAATGTATATATATAGCCTTTTCTGTATGGAATTCCAGTAGTAGCATTAGAGTATGGTACCGGTGAGATATTAGCAAACCCTATTCTTTTCTTGAGTGTATGAGGGTGGGGCCAAGTTTCATTTTGGGTTTACCATCGATGAAAGGATGAAACTCTTATTGCTAGTGCAACATCTATAGGACAGTGCCTTGCCAATTTAGTGGAGAAATTATACTCATAAAATTCTCTGAGTATTAGGTGAGAAGGACTCGCTTCCACTCCCCTCCCCCCTTATTCATTATCCATCCTATCCAACAATTTAGATAATGATCCCATCCATCCTATCCAACCAGCCATTGATCCCAGCAATACCAACAACACCATCCATACCAATGACCCGATCCATCCTATATAGGAATATCAAAAACCATTGAAGGGTTATCTTCCCAACTTGCCTCACGATGCTATTTTGCTGGTTATCTTCTTCCCAAGCCAGGATTGTTGATGATGGGCTTAATCACCTACAAGGTGTCCTCCATCATCGTCTTTCCCGTTTAAAAAAATGTATATACTATATAGACATTATATTCACCAGCTTTATTATTGATTACCTTAGTTGAATCTGTACGCTCATAGGCTTCCTGTACACCTTGACAAACTTCTTCTATTCATAAAAAATCATCTGAAACCTCCATTCTTTCCTCTTTCATTTATGAGCCTGATTCAGCTTATTGCTTCAATTTCCATATCCATCTCACTTTGGCAGTTATTAATTCTGTCAATTTTCTACATTATGATACTATATAATCTATGTCATATTTGTTGACGCGTTTTTCTTATGTGTAGCCTTAAATTTTTGACATTCACTCTTTAAAGGACAATGGATTTTCTTTTATTTATGTATATATTTATCTATATTCCTCAGCTTCATTATTAAGTGGCTCTCATTAATCTGAATCTTCATAGGTTCCTTAGATGTCTTGAACAATTTCTCTTTTCAACAAAATGCATCTGAAACCTCCACAGTTGTCTTTTTTCTTTTGTGAACTAAGAAATATGATTACTCTAGTTCCTATTTCCTTTCACCTTCGGAACTTATTAGTTTTTTCAATTTTTTTCATGAAGATACTGTGTGACTATATTCATGACAAAACCTACAATGAAACCCAATATTCTCATGTCCTAATAAGTGGTCCCACTTTATATTTTATTGTTTTGCAGAAGTATTTCTTTTGGAAAACCCTTAGCAAAAAATTAGAATAAAAACCCCTTTGCAAAAAATAAGTATGGTTTTATATTCCAAAAGTTATGGAACTCAAACAAAATTGTTCCAATGATGCCTTCACTTAAATATAACTAAATGCAAATTCAATCCATGGATGTAGTATACTTCCTTATTGTTTACAGGTCCATAATAATAAACTTTCCTAGATTGTTACCAATTGTGGTAAGGGTATCCCATTCCAATATTCGAACAAAACATTGGAATTCCTACCCAAATCAAATATTTGTTAATGAATCTATAGGTTGACTAAATCCAAGTTTCTATGGCTCCATAAAGAGGAAATCTTCGTCCATAAACTAGGGCACTTACCAACAATGTGCACTATGTCATACTCAGCCAAAAATCAGAATAAAAACCCCATTGCATTAGGTTGGATCGACACCATATTATCCAAGAAAGAAACCCATAAGTATTCTATATATCTTTTAGTGATGAACATAAGCTATGAAACCTTCATATCATCATATGTAATAGTCCTGGTCCTCATCCTTTAAGGCTTGTAACTGCTTAACATTACTGCTATGTAGGGCTAATATTATGCCCATATCTTCCTTTTCTAGGGTTGTTTATTCCCAAAGGATTTCCTAGAACTTTGGATTCAATGCCCAAATGCATTCAAAATTGTCCAAACATGACTTAGGACTGACCGAAATTCATGTTTTAGGGTTGTTATTATGCCGAGAATTGTTTTTTGAGATATGGATTTCAAGAATCCACCTCATGCTACATAATATAAGTCTGAGAATGACCCTTAGTAAATGCCAAAAATTTTCCCAATGTTTATGATAACAAAGCTGGCATGTTTATGATAATTCAAAGAAAGTTTAGAACTGATCTTTAGCCATTATTATGTTTACTTCAATGCTAAATTTCAACTTTTGGGGTACCTTTCTTCATCACGAAATTTGCTTAAGTATTAAAAGGATGAAAGTTTACAATGCACTTTACTATTTTAACATAGTGTATAATGGTAATGTTGATTGAAATATATTATGCATGTTGCATTTTACCTTTTTATGGTATACATTTTCTTGTCTATGTTATTGAATATTTTAGTGAGATCTTTTCTATTTGTGAGCTAACATAGCTCGCTTTTATCACAATGGATGGAAACTTTTTTAAAGGAAAAATATTAGACTGTCCTACGTATATTGTTAGTCATAAATAACTATATATGAATTCATAGATGTGATACATTTTTTTTATGTATGGCAGATGCAAAGCATGTGGGATAAAAATAAATTGATGCATAGTTGATTCAAAAGAGTAATATGCTAAAAGTATACCTAGGTTCAAAGGTCCTAGCTGATGGAATAGTAGTATGGGGTTCCAACCATGTCAATTAGAGTATGATTACTGGTGGGTCAGCACCAATTTCAAAGGAGGTTGGAGGGACAATCATAGGAGACACCATGAACTTAAAAGAGGGTCTTCATGTTCAAGTGACAACAAGTAGGTTCAGATGTTCCTTTATCTCAGATTGTTCATTTGGTTGAGACAACTCAAATGGATAAAACCCCAATTCGAAGGTTTTTTGATTATGTAAGCTCTTGTTAAACATATCTTTGTTAAATCTCATAAATTGTATTGAACACAAGCCATAGTGTTTCTAAATTGGCCTCATGTTTCACAAACATTTGTAGAGAAGACTAAGAAGTCCTTTGGAAATAAGAAATAAAATTTTGAGATTCATAATAAGATTAAGTATTCTTTTCATTAAACATGTTTGTGTGGTGTACTTGCATATTTCCATTTTTTTTGTTCTTGTTGTTGTTGCATTGGATTTTGTGACATGGTTGGGATAGTAATATTTTTCAAATCCCTTCCTAACATAATTTTACTTCGTAGCATACATTCTTATAATTGTATTTTGTTTGTATGTTTTATTTTTGATGTAAAATAACAATTGAACAAGTTTATTACTTTAGTTCCCAATTTCTATAGGTATCTTAATGGAGTACTTGATTCTTATCCGAAAGAATGGATACCACCCACTAGTAATCACTTTGTTCTTGCACTTATGTTTGTTATCTCAGTTTTGGTCAGGGTATGAAGTTGATGCTTATGAGAATGATAGGTGTGGTCACAAAGGTCCTTAGAAATCATGAGTATATAATATACTTCTTGCATAAAAAATAAGAGATGATATTTAATCATGCCAAATTGCGCCCCCATCTCGAATTCATCGATAACAAATGTGTTGAAGCTTCCAAGGTATGCACATTACTTCTGTTCTTTCACTTCATGGGAATTGGTAGTTTTTTTTTAATGAATGAAAGGATTTTTTCCCTTGGCTTAGTCCTAAAATGGATAAGTGATTTTAAGCTTGTTGTTTTCCCATTGTTTTCTGATTTTTTTGTAATGTTTATTTCTTATTTATTTCATTGTCCATGATGCCCTATTCTAGGATGGCATGATTTTTGGATTTTATATGGAATTCTAAGTGGATTTTACTGTGTTGGGACCTCTTTCAAACAGGGCATTGAGGTTCATATTTTTTCCTTTATAACGACTATTATTGGTAATCTACCTAGTGCTATAGATAGGATATTGTTCCTCAGTTGTGAATATTAGAAAGGGTGACAGTCAAGTGGAGGGTTAAGGATGATTTTAATGATTGTCACAATGCTTTATCTATCATATTAAATTCTCAGATACCTTAAATATATTGAGAACAGTAAATGAGAATTTTTTACTTTTATTGGATCTTAAAGTTTAGGCTTAAAAATTAATATTTTAAACCAATACTTGGATCTCATATTTGATTTCATGGAAAATGGGTAGCTTGGACACTAGATCCATGGATCAAGGTCATGTGTTGGGGATTTGAGTTCTAACTTGGAACTAGAGGCTATAGATTATCATGGACATGGCAGAAGGGTTGGATTATCTTCAAACTTTTGTATAATATTTGCATTGTAAAGTGTTTTTTTTTTAGTTTTTGTTTTGTTTGACGTATGTGGATATACCTCTCCTTAAACTTGGGTGAGATGTTATTATTTGTAACCTCCACATGTATTTTTTGGGCACTGGGCACAAAGACTCAGTATGGACTCAAAGCCTCAGTAGGAGGAAAAGAGATATGATGCCATAGGATACTGATAATTTATTCCAATCCATGATATCCCATTCCTTCAACAATGGATTTCACACATGAATTCCTCACACAAAACCTTACTGTTGGAAATCCATTCAAATATACCTATTCATTTCCTCATATAAAGCTACATCTATACTGCTGTGTTTTCTTTGGGATCAAAATAACTCCTTCAATTAGGGTAAACAACAATATTTACATTGGATAAGAAATTACCATCATAATCAATCTTTTCTCCTTCCAACTCTTGTTCAATACCTAAACAAAAGGAATGTCTAAAGGATTTTACCTAGACTCCCTATTAGTTTTGTAAAACTCATGTGTTTGGGCATGAAAACTCCTAGTCCTATTAATATTCCTTATGGATATATCCATATAAAAAAATTATACCATATTATAAAGATACCTTTGAAAGCTTGATCAACTCTTAGTCTCATTCCTTGTCCATCCCATGACCTCATGCCTTAGCACACTAGTAAATAGCTTTTATGAAAAATATTTGTTGTGGGTAAAATTATCAAATAACAAGTAATATTTTTATAGGAAATCATCTCTAAAAAGATTCCTCCAAAGTATTTTAGCATGCAGAGCATGATTGAACCAGTCCAAACACTTGAGATCCCAACCTCCCATACATTTGGGTAGAGATATACTTTCCCAAGATGGTAAATGAAATTTTCAATTATGTAAATTACCATACCATAAGAATTAGAATATATTCTTTTGAATTTTATTGGTGATTGATTTTAATGAAAAGGAATTTAACAATTGATGCAACTGAGAATGTGGTGAATCTATACCAGCTTTGATTATAGATTCACATGATCAACCACTATTAGAAGGGGAAAAAGTTTGAGACCACCATGGATAATATTTATATCAATCCAATAATTTAAATAGGATACCCAATAGAGGCCAACCCTTATCCATTCATTTTCAATGATAAGGTGATCAAACATGAGTTTGAATAGTGCCCAAACATTGCAAAATTGGAAACAAACCAAAGAAATAATTTATGCCTCCCCATGAAAAATATACAAGAAACTAATGTCAAAGATTTTGATAAAGTTCTAATTCTATTGAGAAAACCAAAACCGAATGAGCTTGTTCTATCTTGACCCAGGAAGAGGAAGGATATATTCCATAATCCACAACCCATCCTAGAATTATTTGAGATGCAAAAAGGAAAAATACAAACATCATGTGTTACCATCTTATGTTAATTACCATTATTCAAGATTATGAACATATTGAAAAAGAAAAAGGAAAACTACATAAGAATGAAATTAATTGAGGTAATCATAAAACTAATAAAATTATTAGCCAGTGGCCCCATTGCCAAAAATATCCATACAAACTATCTAATGCTATAATTTTGACCCTAGATTATGGATGTATATTTCCTATGAAACTTTGCTAGAAGCCTATACATATGTTATTTTAGAGTTCATACACTAATTGATCACCAAACAATGAACCATTCCCATACTATACTTTGGTTTTGTACACAAGTACATTTTAGTCATATAACAAACACACCAAAGTGATAAAATGGAATGTAAAGGAGTTATGAATACAAGATAAGATAAGAAAATAGACTAAAGAGTATAATATAAAAATAAGAATATTTTAGTGTTTCCCATATTTAATTATGAGTTATTCAACCCTTAGTTATGTCAATTAATTTTGACCATTTTTTGGAATTAGCTTCCCAAGGAATTATAATGGGCTTATTGAGAAGGAAGACGGTGCTAATGCAAGCATGGAAAAAATTTCCTTGAATTTTGTGGCACAAAGGAATTCATCCATAGTTCATTAATTATTTATTCACTTTCTCATGCTAACCATACAGTGTTGTTCCCATGTAATTATCCTTCTAGAGCTACTACCATACATATGTGAAAACCACATCCAAGATTAGTTATGATATATAGAGAAGTGATAATCCAATGCTAATATTTCTAAATCCATAGTTCCCAGCAAAATATATTCCTTTGCTTGCATTGGATAAATGGGATTCAATGAGGGACTACATTACATAGAAGGAAACTCCTTCCTTGGTGTTATGGGGTTTACTATAGAAACAGCTAGTAGAAATCCTAATATAAGAGTTGTGACTTAGACAATCATTAAATGATGTTAAATAAACCAAGTAACCATGTATTACTAAAAATATAAACCAAACTAATGAATCAAATCACCAAATACTGTTAAAAAGATGAACCATACAAAATGGTTGATTTACATTAGTATGCCCCAATGGATTGAGAGAAATAATAAAATTACACCTTGGAGAAGTTTTATGGAGAGTAGATGGTCTCATGTGTTTCTCTATTGGGAGGGTCCTTTTCTTCCTTGATTTTTCTTGACTCCTTTCCTTGGTATATGGAGGCTTGTTGAGTGAGATAGGACAAAGAATCCATAAAGTCTATATTTAGAAGGATATGGAGTGGGAGTAGTTGGATCTTAACAGAAATCCCATGAGAGGAAGAAGACAATGGATAGGGAGAAAAGAGTCAGGTGTGAAAATTGGAATCCATGTCTAATGAAGAAAGGGAGACCAGAGAAAAGAAATTAGTCACTCCTACTATAGACATGAATAATCATGTGTTGTAGACTCGTATGGAATCCTATTGGCATTAATTTTTTGTAAAGGAGGAACCAAAGAAGGAGGACAAGTTGTAGCCTAAGGAGTTCTATAAGTTTGGAGTTGTGTGAGGAACTAATTTGCATAAGGAAATAAATTCATGGCTGAAGGGAGAAAAGTGCACGGCTAGGTATGTTTTTTTCAATTTTTTTTTGTTAGTGGCTTCTACAATGTTTATTAGGGACAACTAGAAGATGGTACTAAAATGGTTGTAAAGCATGGTGATCCCAGATTTGAACAAGGTCTTATGATGTTTAGAGAAATATTGGATGGGGCCACTTATCTACAGTAATACTCTGAAATTTTTTATATCGTATATATTGTAAAGGATATAAATATTTTATTAATCTCACCATAGTTTTTTCTGTCTTAACAATATATACGTGCAATAATGGTTTATCAAAGATGCATTTAGTACAAGTTTTCTAGAATGTCTGAACATGCTCTAGTTTTATTGATCTTATATTACATTACTTGGTTATTCTAGCTAATAACAAACATTAATGGGCATTGATTATATTATTTTCTGAATTCCTCTTCTTTCTCCTTGGTTGATTTGTTTTTAAATTGATAGAGTTAGGGATCAATCGATCCATCCTAAATTTCAGATACCCACATTCTACTATGGCTTGGGTGATATGCATTAGTATCAAGGCTGACAAGTAACATCCCACTCTTCCAATGATGCAGAGTTTTCTTAAAACTAGTCACTTTATACTGCTAGGCAAGTATATGAATACAATCTGTTCCAAAAAAAATGAAAATCCACTCAATGGAACCCAAGATAATCACTTTGTGCAATATGTAGAATTCACGACTGAACGAACATTTCCTATGACATCTGAGAATAAATAAAAATGGATGAATAGCCAAGTTGGAGGGTTAGGCCTTCTAATATAAGGTATAGCTTATTGTTTCTTGTTAGAATACTGAATTTTTTTTACATCCCACCCTTGTTGAATACCAATTTTTTTTTTTTTTTTAACTATACAATAGCCTGTCGGTTATCTAATAACATGTGGCCCTTATCCAATGAGATCGCCATACCTCTGACAAGAGAGATCCGACGAGACATCGTCAAAAATTACACTAGGCTCGTCTGAAAACCAACTCAATATCATCACAAATTCAACCCCATCACTTTCAAAAATCCAACCAACTGGGCGTCGCACCAACAACAAGGTGAAGACAAAAATTCGACACATTGTCATTGATAATCTGACAAAATGACCATCACAAATTCGACAATGCTAAGTCGTAAATTCAATAAATGATAGTCAACAATCTGAAAAAAATGGTCATAAGAAATTCAATAACACAGAGTCAAAAATATGACAACCAATTCCTCTAACAATTGATGGCATAAGCCCAAAAAATTACAAAGGAACTGGCTCACCTTCAACAAGGGGAATTCGAATATTCAACAACCTGAGAGTCAAAAATTCGACGACATAGTGGTGAAATACTTTGGTATAGTACCTCAAAAATTTGAAGGGGTTTGGCATGTGGTCGAATATCCAACGATATGCCAGTGATGACAAAAAAAAATTGATGTTGTGAAATAACACACAGGTGTCTGTCAAATTTTAGACATGGAATCCATTGGATTTTTGGCTCAAATTCTATTATGATCCTATCCTACTCTATGCTAGCCTTTCTTACTCTAGAATACTGTATCCTATCCTATCCTAGCCTACTCTATCTTAGCCTACTATGCCATATCCTTGCCAATCCTATTCTAGCATATCTTAGCCTACTATGCCATATCCTTGCTAAGTATTCTTTATCCTACTCTACCCTACTCTAGCTTACCCTATCTATCCTAGTGTGCTGTAGGTTATCATATCCTAGAATGCTCTAACCTAGGATTCTCTAGCATACTCTACCCTACTCTAGTATATCATATCCCACTATAACCAATATTTTCCTACTCCATAGTATCCTATCCTATCCTACCCTAATATAGTCTAGACTACTCTATCCTACTCTACTCTAGGATTACCTACACTACTCTATCCTATCCTATCCTACCCTATCCTAGCCTATTGGCCTACTTTGTCCTGGCCTACTCTACCATAGCCTACTTTGTCCTACCCTACTCTACCCTATCCTAGCCTAGCCTAGCCTATACTAGCCTCTCCTAATCTACTCTAGCTTATTGCATTGTAGTCTACTCTAGCCTACCCTACTATAGCTTAGCCTAATCTAGTGTAATGTAGCCCATCCTACTCTAGCCTACTCTATCCTAACCTAGCTTAGCCTCATCTAGCATATCCTATCCTACACAATCCTATCCTATCCTAGCTTAATCTATTCTATCCTAGCCTACTCTAGCCTATCCTAACCTACCCTTTCCTATCCTACTCTACCCTAGCCTACTCTTTCCAACTCTAGCCTAGCCTAACCCAGTATACTCTAGCCTAATTTAGCCTAGCCTACTCCATCTTAGGCTATCCTACTCTAGAACAACCTAGAAAAGTCTAAAGTAGTCTAGTCTAACCTACCCTACCATAGATTATTCGATCATATATTATAGCTTAACCTACCCTTTCTTAGCCTAACCTACTCTAGAGTATCCTACCCTAATCTAAATGAGCGTATTGTAGAGTATCCTGCCCTAATCTAAATGAGCCTACTCTAGCCTAGCCTATCCTACTCTATCCTACTCTAGCATAGCCTAGTTTAGCGTATCCTAGACTAGCCTAGCCTAGCTTAGCCTATCCTAGCCTAACCTATCCTATCCTAACGTAGCCTACACTACTCTATTCTATCCTAGCTTAGAATATCCATCTCTAACCTATCCTAGCCTAGCCTACTCTACATTATCCTATCCTACTCTACCTTAGCCTAGACTAATCTAGCCTAGCCCATCCTAGCCTAGCCTACCCTTTCTTAGCCTAACCTATCCTACCCTATCCTACTCTATCCTAGCTAAACCTGCTCTAGCCTAACATAACCTACTCTAATCTATCCTACCATATTCTATCCTAGCTTATCCTAGCCTAATATAGACAACTCTATACTAGCCTAACCTACACTACTGTAGCTTATCCTAGCCTACTCTAGCCTAGCTTATCCTACCCTACCCTAATCTAGCCTAGCCTACTCTAGCCTAACCTATCCTAGCATACTCTAGCTTAGCCCAACCTATCCTATCCTACTCTATCATATCTTAGGCTAACCTTGCATACCCTAGCATAGCCTAGTCTAACCTATCCTATCCTAGCCTACTCTAGTGTAACTTATTCTAGCCTACCTTAACCTACTCTAGCCTAGCCTAGGAAACTTTAGACTAGGCTACCCTAGCCTAACCTACCCTACACTAGCTTGCTCTACCCAACCCTACTTTATCCTAGCCTACCTTGCCGTGCTCTAGCTTAGACTACTCTAGACTACTCTAGCCTACCCTAGCCTAATATAGCTTACCCTAACCCACTATAGCCTATCCTATCATATCTGACTCTATATATCATATCCTACTCTACCCTCGCATATGATAACCTATCCTACTCTAGTGTAGCCTAGTCTATTGTAGCCTACCCTAGCCTACTCTATTGTACCTTTCTCTATCATAGGTTAACCTACTCTATCCTAGACTAGGAAACTCTAGACTAAGATACTCTAGCCTAGCGTAAACTACACTAGCCTATTCTATCCTACCCTACTCTATTCTAGCCTAAGCTAACCTATTCTATCCTTCCTTACCTAGCCTTCTCTATCTTATCCTATCATATTCTGGCCTATCCTAGCCTACTCTATCCTATCCTAGCATAGTCTAACCTATCCTGCCATAGCCTACTCTATCCTTTCCTATTATCTCCTAGCTTAACCTACTCTAGCCTAGCCTAACCTACTCTATCCTAGCCTACTATACTCTAGCCTACTCTAGCCTACCCAACTCTCACCTAGCCTAGCCTATCCTACTCTACCCTAGCCTACTTTAGCGTATCCTATCCTAGCCTACTCTAGACCAGCCTACTCTACTCTAGGGTCTTAAAGCCTACCCAGCTCTAGCCTTGCTATCCTAGCATACTCTAGCCTAGCCTAATCTATCCTAACCTTCTCTATCCTATTCTAGCCTAACCTATCCTAGCATAGCCTACTCTAGCCTAGTGTACCCTACACTATTCTATCGTTTCCTAGCCTAACCTTCTCTAGACTAGCCTATCCTATCCTACTCTACCTTATCATAACCTACTCTAGCTTAGCCTAGTCTATTGTAACCTACCCGATCCTACTCTATCCTACCTTAATATGCACTAGCATATCCTAACATACTCTACTCTACCCTACCCTACTCTAGCATATCCTACTCTATCTTATCCTAGCATATCCTACTCTAGCCAAACCTAGCCTACTCTAGCTTATCCTAGCCTACTCAAGACTATCCTATCCTGCCCTAACCTACTCTAGCATAGCTTACTCTATCTTACTCTATCCTAACCTATCTACTCTATCCTACTCTTTCCAACCCTAGTCTAGCCTAGCATAGCCTATTCTAGCCTACTTTATCCTAGCCTATTCTAACCTAACCTAACCTAGCTTAATCTAGCATTACCTAACCTACTATAGCCTAGTATAGACTAGCCTACTCTATCCTAGCCTACTCTATGTTACCTTAACTTATTCTAGCCTAACCTAACCTACTCTAGACTATCCTACTATAGCCTATCCTACTCTATTGTAGCCTACCCTACTCTACCTTAGCTGAGCCTTCGCTATCCTAGCCTACTCTATCTTAACGTGACCTATTCTCACCAAGCCTAGCCTGCTCTAGCTTATCCTAGTTTAACCTTACTGACCCAAACCTACTTTATCCTACCCTACTCTAGCATATCCTAACATACTCTACTCTAGCTTAGCCTACTCTAATATAGCCTACTTTATCCTCTCCTAGCTTATTCTACTCTAACATGGACTAGCCTACTCTAGCTTAGCATAGCTAACTCTAGACTAGCATAGACGACCCTAGCCTAGCATACTCTAGCCTAACATACTCTATCAGATCTTACCCTAGACTAGTCTATCCTAGCAAACCCCAGCCTAGCCTAGTCTAACCCAGCCTATCCTAGCCTACTCTATCTTATATTACCCTACCCTAGCTCAACTTACTCTAGCCTAGCCTAACCAACTCTAAAAAATACTACTCTATCCTAAACTACTATACTTTTGCTTACTCTAGCTTACACTACTTTATCCTACCGCACTCTGGGCTAGCTTAACCTAGCCTACTGTAGCCTAACCTAGCTTAGGCTACTCTAGGTTATCCAAGCCTAATCTATCCTAGCTTACTCTATCCTATCTTAACCTTCTGTAGCGTAGCCTAACCTAACCTACTTTATCCGAGCCTACTATATCCTAACCTACTTTATCCTACTCTAGTCTATCCTATTCTAGCCTAGCCTACTCTAGCCTAGCCTACTACAGCCTAGCGTAGCATATCCTACCGCACTCTAGCCTTCTCTATCTTAGTCGAACCTACTCTTTCCTAACCGAGCCTATCCTTTCCTACTCTAGCCTACTCTAGTCTAAGCTACCCTACCTTATCCTACTCTATCCTATCTTACTCCATCCTAGGTTAATTTAGTCTAGCCTAGCCTACTCTAGACTACCAAACTCTACCCTAGCCCACTATATGCTATCCTACGGTACTGTAGCATACTCTAGTCTAGTGTATCCTAGCCTACTCCAGCCTAGCATACCCTAACCTATCCTAGACTATTTTATCCTACCCTAGCTTAACCTACTCCAACCTAGCCTAGTTTACCTACTCTATACTAGCCTATCTTAAATTACTATAGCCTATCCTATATTAACCTACTATAGCCTTTCATAGCCTACTCTATCCTATCCTAGCCTACTCTATCCTAGCCTATTCTACTCTAACATACTCTATCCTAGCCTATCCTGCTCTAACATACTCTAGCCTACTCTATCCTAGCCTAACCTACTCTATCCTAGCCTATCCTACTCTAACATACTATAGCCTAGTGTACTCTAGCCTACTCTAGCCTACCTATCCTAGCCTACTCTAGCTTATTGTAGATTAACCTAGTCTAGTCTAGCATACTCTAACCTATCCTCACCTAGCCTACTCTAGCCGATCCTACTGTAGAGTACTCTACCCTACCCTACCCTAGCAAACTCTAACCTAGCTTAGCCTACTCCACTCTATCGTGGGATAGCCTACCCTAGCCTACTCTGTCATATTCTACTCTAGCCTAACATGCTCTACTCTAGCTTAGCTTAGCCTACTCTAGCCTACTCTATCATGGCATACTCTTTCCTAGGCTATCCCACTCTATCCTAGCCAAGTCTAGCTTACCCTAGCCTAGCCTAACCTACATTACGTTACAATAGACTTCCTTAAGCAAAACCACCTACCTTTTCCTATTCTAACATAGCCTATCCTACCTTATCTTATTGTATCCTAGCTTACCCTAAGGAAGGATCCTAACGGTAATCCTAACTTTGAACACATCAATTATAAGGTAATTGATACAATGCCTAACTTAATAAAAACCCATTTTTTAATGTCAAATACGGAATCACATATCCATTATGCCATTTGAAATAAAAAAATACATAATTTTAATAAAACATACCAAATATTACAATTAACTAGAAACTTGCTTAATGTACATTGCACTCTAAAAATTACAAAAGTTCACATAGAAAATAACTAACACTAAAAATTAGAAAAGTCCACATAGAAAGTAACTAACATAAATTGTAACTTTATAAAAAATAGAAAATATTTTTTATACACATTAATATAGTTTTTTATATAAAAATATTCAATTCAGAATACAATCTTACAACTCATTTTTATTATTTTTTATAAAATAAATTTTATATACATTAAAATAGTTTTATATAAAAATATTCAATTTAGAATATAACATATATCTTAATTATAAATAGTTATTATATAATAAGTTTTATTTTTTAATGTAGGATATACAAATTTTCTATTATTTAATTAATTAATAAAAAGAGAACTACACATAAGTAAAATAAATGTAATAAATATTCACATCTAATAAGAAAACTAATAAATCTTTGATTTTTGGGAAAAAAAAAGTAATAACTACATTTTATATAAAAAAAGAGTTAAAAAGAATCTAAATTTATTTCCTAGATTTTAATATATATTTTTTTATTTGCTAGTTTTGGATAATACATCTTTGATTAGTGAAAAAAAAAACTAAGTTTTAAATAAAAATGAATTTAAAGAGAAACTAAATTGCTTGCCACTACTAACATATAAATAAAAAAGAGTTTAAAGAATTGCTTTTCACTACTACCATATAGATTTTTACAAACATATAGATTTTTATTAAGCAGTTTATTATGAGATTTAAATTTATTAAAAAATTAATGTATAAACATTTCTTCAAATTAAAAATTAAAAACGATCCTCACCTATTTGTTTAAAAAAATAAATATTATGCCAAAGGATGACTAAACAAATGAGTCCGATCACACATTGGAGCTTTCATACTATTGAGAATAAAAATAACCTAAATTATCTAAGAAAAGGTGAATTGTAAAATTTTTCTTAAAAATCTAAAGAAATGGCCAAACCAAAAAAAAATTAAACTATTCATAATAAAAAAAATTCCTGCAAATCAAAAAATAAAAAACACCTGAAATGGAGAAATGAATTAGCCCGATTTCGGTTGCTCTTTCAAACTTGGGGCGTAGCTCTACTAGCCCGTTACCAGTTTGGGCTTTCCCAGTTAGCTCTTAAGAGAGGGGCACATTTAAAAACTGGCTTATAAAAAAAAAGCAGAAGTCGAGAACATTTATCCGGAGAGGAAATTGAGGACAAAAATCCCAACTGTTTGTTTAAAAAATTGGCAAATGTTGAATAAACAAATGAGTCTATAACCTTCAAATTATTGAGAACAATAAAAAAGAAGTGGTAAATTCTGTAAGAAAAGATGAACTATTAAATTATTCATAAAATCTAAAAAAAATAGCTGAACCTCAACAAAATCTAAAAGAGAATAGCTAAACCAAAAAAATTGATACAAAATCTACCAAAATAACAATTTTTTATAATAAAATCTACGAAAAAAATAACTATTCAAAATATTAAAATCTAAAAAAAAATGGTATAGATATGTTAACTATTAAATATATAGATTCAACAAAGCTGCCCTGATTAAATTAATGAGAAATATGGGTTAAGCTACTGTTAATTAAAATTTAAATGTAATCAACATGGCAGATACGAGGAACCATTGCCTAATCCATGGGATCACAACTGGAGCTCAAATTCTTTCGAGGAGGATTATGAACGGCTTGAATCATTACTGGGAACCTCAAATTCTATGTATGGCTGGAGCGCAAATTCGTTCGAAGAGGGTTATGAAGGGTTTGAATCATTATGACATCTCAATTATAATATCGGGATTATAATAGCCTGAGGGAAGGTAGGAGAACCCACAACTATATATAGCTGTAGCTCAAATTCTTTAGCCAAGGCATCACAGTTAAAATTTTGAGAACCTAGAGCCATACATACCTGTATCAGAGGGTTTTCAAGGGCTTGATTCGTATCACAACTCTTCTTATTCTTACCAATGACAGCTTGCATAGAAATATAACAGACCCAAAATCCAAACGGAACAGAACAGAGCGAACAACAAATATTTGCATCCGAACAGAACATAGCCACCAGCAAATCTTTGCAATCCGAACATATAAACAAAGCCAAACATAAAATACTTGCAGTCAAATTGATAGAATGAAAGAAAATATACGCCTGAGATTTTATATAACAAGAGATTAATATTTTTGAATGTTCTCATAATGAAAAGTAGGGTTTCCTAGAAGAGTAGAGTAAATAAAAATAACATGTACCTTTGAGTTTTTCAACCCACCTTCTCAGCAAGTTGTTTGCTACAAAAGACTATCAAATCCAAACCAGGCTTTTCCATTCCTTTTCCATAACCATGGCATCATGGTTAAAATATTGAGAAAGAAGGTAACATAACCCAGAGCCATACATACCTGTAATTCAAACTCATTCTTGGAGACTAAAATTCACTGAATTTCCGGCTCTCTCATTCAAGATCGACCGGATCTCCGCAAGAATCCGTTCCTCGATGCACAAGTGGCGAAGGACGAGCGACAAGAGCCACGTTGCCAAGCAATTTGTGGGAGTAAACTGCCAGCCCGGCGTCGTCTTTCACTTCCATGAAAACGAAAAACAGGTCGAGACCAACGTGGAACAATTTCATGAGTGTCTAGACAGCCGAGCACCCTCTCGGAATTCGTCTACTGCTTTAAGCAAAACCCGGACTAGCCTGGGCGAACCTGACTTCCTTGAGCTCGCCGAGGCTGAGACACCCGGGCCGGACGTTACGACACAGAAGAGGAAAACACATAAATCGCATCACATAGACCATCGATGTATAGACCTCGCAACGGATAGTTTCCATCGTTTTCTTGTGTTTGGAACCATCCATCCATCGATTACATATAACACTCACTCACTCTTTCTGGAACAGATTACTTTATTCAATATTTGGGCGCGTATCATGCTTTCCAAGATTTTGTGATTTTTTCGCTTTACTTTATTTGAGATTTGGGAGTTATCAGTTTTAGAAAAAAAATGTGTTTTTTCTGTTTACTTTATTTAAGATTTGGAAATCGGGAATATCATTTTGATATGCTTTTGTGCTTTTTTTAGTTTTTGATTTGGTATTTTATATTGGTTTTGATTTCTTATTTTATAGGATTAAATATCCCACATTTTTTCTTTTCATTTAGTATTTTATATAGGTTTAGATTTCTTAATTTATGGGATTAAATTTCTCACATCTTACTAAATAAGATTAGATGTATTAGATTTTTTTTTGTGAGAATTTTTTTAATTTGTATAAAAAATTATGTTTTTAATATAGTTTAATTCATGAGTTAATAAAGAAAGGGTTTAATTCTTAAAATGTGGAAATAAAAATATTTCATTTTATTCAAGTATGTTTGAATAATGTTTTATTGTTTGTTTGAAATTATATTGTTACTTTAATATAGATTAATTCATAAAAGTGGAGATAAAAATATTTCACTTTATTCAAGTATTTTTTTAAATTGCTTTATAGCTTGTTTGACATTTTGTTTGTTTGACATTTTGTTCTACTTTAATTTATAATCTTATAAAGAAATGGTTTATAATCTTATAAAGAAATGGTTTAATTCATAAAAGTGAGGATACAAATATTTCACTTTATTCTCATATTCCCCGAAAATAATTTAACCTCTTAGAAAAAATTTCACAATATATTAATAGCATAAAATTATATAGAAAAAATTTCACAATATATTAATAGCATAAAATTACATATTATTATGGACATTAAAGATATTTGATTATAAAAATCGTATTAGATAATTTTTTTCATTAATTTAAAATAAAAAATCTGAAAACCTTTACTCTAATATAAGATATTTACCCTCCTCTTAATATATATGTTTTATGTTTACATACTATCCATATGTAGGAAAATTGTACCCCCTCTCTTAGTACATAACTATTACAAACTCAAAAACATATAATGATATTTTGAATAAAGATAGCCATGTTCCATACTCTTCAATAAATACACTAATGCAAGAGCATTAGATGAAA
Source organism: Pseudotsuga menziesii (assembly GCA_001517045.1). Classification (NCBI taxonomy): domain Eukaryota; kingdom Viridiplantae; phylum Streptophyta; class Pinopsida; order Pinales; family Pinaceae; genus Pseudotsuga; species Pseudotsuga menziesii. The sequence goes on along the minus strand of LPNX010467785.1, from coordinate 19,024 downwards.
ATCTAAAAACAAGATTTCTATTACTCTATTGAAATTAGCATTGTTATATAAATTAAATTTAAGTAACTTCTTAATTTTATATTAATTTTGAAATGTTTATGTAGGTTATGTTGTTTTTACAATACTCACTTATGTTTTGTTTTGGTTTTTACTTTTATGTATACTCTAAATTATTTAATTTTTAAATTTTAATTGAACACACATTTTATTTTTGAAACTTAATTGAATATTCTTATATACGATAAGAAATTATTATAGAATTGTCAATATTAGTTCTATAAATATCATTAATGCATGTAGTTGTAATAATATCCATAAAAAATATTTAATTTGTTTTGATATAGTATTTACATATTAGAACAACTCAAAAAAGAATCATACATTTCATAGTAATGATGCCTCTATCTATTTTGAATTTTATTTGGTTTTGTTATTACATAAAATTCTATTTTATTGATTTATATTTGTATGGAATTATATTATAAGCTCTACTATTTAATTATTGGATCACCTCCTAAAATAATGAAATGAAAAAATGTTTTTGAGTTTCCTTTTTCATGCATAGAGAAGAGCAGAAAAAACCCTTCTTAATTGTTGATGATTTTGTTAACTTTATTATATAAATGACACTTTGTTATTTGATGGAGGATTTGTAAATTATTATTTGAAAATAGTATTTGCATTATATATCATATCATTTGCATGATCCATTTTGGTTTGTGAGGTTTAATAAATTATTTCCTTTGTATGTTTTTTATATCTTATGATTTTATTATATTAAAGTTGGTAATACTTGCAACATCATTGAAGCACTTGAAGTTGCTTCAAATATCTACTAGATTTTATTAGGGATTTTAATATATATATAAAGGGAGGAAATTATAACTTGGCCATTATTTTAATTAATGTTTTTCAATTAATAGAATTTTAATATTACTTTTAATATTTTACCTAATATCATGTATTATGAATGTTTAGGTTACAATTATTAAATGAACTTTAACTTTAAAAGTAAATATTTATTATTAATTCCCGTGGAGGGTGCACAGCAAGTGGTAAATGAAATTGTTTGTAAATGGAAGGTCTTGTGTTAGAAATAGCAAGTGTGATTATGAAAACTAAAACAAAAAAATAAAACAGAGGCCCACGACCTTTATTTTTTATTTTACATTTCAGGCCGCAAAGAATGGAGGTGCCATAAAACATGAAGGCATTTTGACTAAGAAGTAATTTAGAAGATGAATTTTGAAAGTGGAGATTGACAAGGTGGATTTCTAGAACGGATTACTTGCTTTCAAAGATTTTGTGATTTTTTCGCTTTACTTTATTAGAGATTTCGGAGTTATCATTTTTAGAAAAAGAATGTTTTTTTCTGTTTACTTTATTTAAGATTTGGAAATCGAGAATATCATTTTGATATGCTTTTGTGTTTTTTTTCATTTTTTATTTGGTATTTTATATAGGTTTTGATTTCTTATTTTATAGGATTAAATATCCCATATTTTTCCTTTCCATTTCGTATTTTATATAGGTTTCGATTTCTTAGTTTATGGGATTAAATTTTTCACATTTCACTAAATAAGATTAGATGTATTAGATATTTTTTGTGAGAATTTTTTTAATTTGTATAAAAAATTATGTTTTTAATATAGTTTAATTCATGAGTTAATAAAGAAAGGGTTTAATTCATAAAATGTGGAAATAAAAATATTTCATTTTATTCAAGTATCTTTGAATAATCTTTTATTGTTTGTTTGAAATTATATTGCTACTTTAATATAGTTTAATTCATAAAAGTGGAGATAAAAATATTTCACTTTATTCAAGTATTTTTTTAAAGTTATTTATAGTTTGTTTGACATTCTGTTTATTTGACTTTTTGTTTGTTTGACATTTTCTTTTACTTTAATTTATAATCTTATAAAGAAATGGTTTAATTCATAAAAGTGAGGGTAAAAATATTTCACTTTATTCTCATATTCCCCAAAAACATATTAGCCTCTTAGAAAAAATTTCACAATATCTTAATAGCATAAAATTATATATTATTATCGACATTAAAGATATTTGATTATAAAAGTCATATTAGATAATTTTTTTGATTAATTTAAAATAAAAAAATCTGAAAACCTTTACTTTAATATAAGATATTTACCCTCTTAAAATATATGTTCTATGTTTACATACTATCCATATGTAGGAAAACTGTACCTCCCTCTCTTAGTACATAAATATTACAAACTCAATAACATATAATAATATTTTGAATAAAGATAGCCATGTTCCATACTCTTCAACAAATACACTAATGCAAGAGCATTAGATGAAAATGGAAAAACAAGATATCTATTACTCTATTGAAATTAGCATTGTTCTATAAAGTAAATTTAAGTAACTTCTTAATTTTATATCAATTTTGAAATGTTTATGTAGTTTATGTTGTTTTTACAATAGTCACTTATGTTTTGTTTTGGTTTTTACTTTTATGTATACTCTAAATTATTTACTTTTTAAATCTTAATTGAACACACACATTTTATTTTTGAAACTTAATTGAATATTCTTATATATGATACGAAATTATTTTAGAATTGTCAATATTAGTTTTATAAATATCATTAATGCATGTAGTTGTAATAATATCCATAAAAAAATATTTTATTTGGTTTTGTTATTACATGAAATTCTATTTTATTGATTTATATTTGTATGGAATTATATTATAATATTTACTATTTAATTATTGGATCACCTCATAAAATAATGAAATGAAAAATGTCTTTGAGTTTCCTTTCTCATGCATAGAGAAGAGTAGAAAAAACCCTTCTTAATTGTTGATGATTTTGTTAACTTTATTATATAAATGACACTTTGTTATTTGATGGAGGATTTGTAAATTATTATTTGAAAATAGTATTTGCACTATATAGCATATCATTTACATGATCCATTTTGGTTTCTGGGGTTTAAGAAATTATTTCCTTTGTATGTTTTTTATATCTTATGATTATATTATATTAAAGTTGATAATACTTCCAACATCATTGAAGCACTTGAAGTTGCTTCAATTATGTACTAGATTTTATTAGGGATTTTAATATATATAGGGAGGAAATTATAACTTGGCCCATATTTTAATTAATGTTTTTCAATTAATAGACTCTTAACATTACTTTTAATAATTTACCTAATATCATGTATTATGAATGTTCAGGTTACAATTATTAAATGAAATTTAACTTTAAAAGTAAATATTTATTATTATTACCCATGGGGGGGCAGAGCAAGTGGTAAATGGAATTGTTTTTAAATGGAAGGTCTCATGTTCAAATCCCTTCCAAATTGTCTCGTGTGCCATGGTTCGTGCGCTATGGTTATACCTAGGCTTATAGTGGTAGCATGATTGTATCCCTACACCCCATGTCACGTGAGTACCAGCTCGACCCCAGTTGCCGATTCCCCTAGTAAAAAAAAAAATATTTATTATTATTATGGTGGTCGTCATTTCAAAAATTGAAATTGGGTTTCTCGCGGGAAGATGGTTCCAAGTTTTAATGGCACTCTAAAAATCCAAAATGCAAGTTCGAGAAGGAAATCTATAATGCTTATGCATTATCTTGGTTTGGTTTAGAAAACGTGATCCTAAAATCGAAGCTAAGTCTAGTTAGACTATATCGCACTTTCATTTTGTAAGAGTTAAAAATTGCAAGTGCGATTATGAAAACTAAAACAAAAAACTAAAACAGAGGCCCACGACCTTTATTTTTATTTTACATTTCAGGCCGCAAAGAACGAAGGCGCGATAAAAGATGAAGGCATTTTGACTAGGAAGTAATTTAGAGGATGGATTTTTAAGGTGGAGATTGACAAGGTGGATTGCAATGGAAGGCATATCACCGTATTGTTTTGAGCTGATTTGATTTTTTGTTTTTGTTAGTTAATTTAATAAATGTTTAAATAAAACAAACAATCAAATATTAATTCATTTTGGAATTTGTTGTTGTTATATTAAGAGATAGCACTAATTATGAAGAAATGTCCATAATCAAACCAGCAATACCCCAAACCAAAAACCAAATCAAAATCCAAACACCGAACACATGGAGGAGGAACATGATAGGAATTGGAAATTGTTCCTCGTTTGGGTGCATTGAGATTCCTTAGTTAAATTTTAGAGTGGGGAACCACAAAATTTGGTCATTAGGTCAGAAACTAGGTAACATAATGAATACAATTTCCAATTCCGAGGGAACACTATACAACATTATCTTCTATAGGGATTCCGAGAGGCAATACTATTCCACTAGGTTGAGCTACAAAGATGTAAAGAAATTAAATATAACAAAAGACCATTTTTTTTCACTATTTCGGGACACTAGCACCTAATTGGTTTCTCCCACCAGTCGACCACACATTTCTATATAATGGTGCACATAACCAAATATTAAATCCAACTGGATGGATCACTGGTACATGGTCTTTGATGAAGACCGTTATGGGAATAGAGACATCCCATTCTATTTCCTAAGGAAATTGTATGCCGACCTTATCTTGGGTAAACATGTAAATTAAATTGATATTTTAGAGTTCTAGGGCGTAGAACATGGGATTCCCCAAGATAGGAAAGGGGCAAGTACTGATCCAAACCATATGCAACTGCCTTCATGCACACCAAACCCACCTCGATTATATATTCCTGTAGGTCCCATGATTGATGACACACATGAGGCATTATTCCATTTGGAAAATACACTGCTTCTACATGGGGTTGTTGCCGAGGGCAATGTAGGCCGAGGGGTTGGCATATTTGAGGCTGGCCCATCTATTGTTGGACCATGACACACAGAAGATCCACTAAGGGTTCTAGACCCTACTATATCTATAGATCACACTAGACATGCAGAGGGTTCAGAGCATTGTGTCATGCCACATCCTTGCACAGCTTGTGGAAACATATTCTATGGGACTTATTCAGAGTTTCACAGTGATGGGTTACTCCAATATGCAAGTCAAACTCATTCTTCACATAGTCTATTATTTTTTGTATCAGAGTTTTCGATTGTTTCATAAATTATTTCTATTTTAATTATCTCACAATTTACGTGAACACATTTACAGTTTTTGTCCAATGACAACTAAGATTCCCATATTTCATCCCTTGATGCTAATGATATTGATGTTGTAGTCAATGTTGCATATGATTTTGGTGCTTCACCATTACTTGTAAGAAAATTAATTTTTAATTCATCATCGTGATTTACTTATTTATAGTAGGGATGGGAACATTTAATATATCTTAATCTTGGTGCAATATATTTTATGCAGGGTGGGCACAATGAGTTTGTTGCATCTGGGATAGCTTTGTCATAGGTAGAGGAAGATTCACAATCACATGTTTGATTTTAATTATTCTTTTAATGATTCAGCATGTATTCTTTTAATTATTTAAATTTCTCTAATTATATCTTTATTTTTTTTTATGTAGCAACATATGTCCGATAGACATGCCACCTGAGCGACATTTCTCTTTGATGCATATGCCCATTATTTTAGTCTGTTTTAAATTATTTCACCCAATGGTGACCCACCTATTCATGTTCCCCAGGTATATGTATATCTCTATTATTTGGTTGGAACCCTATTACAAAAGTTCATGTATCTTTGTGTCCCCAATTTCCCCCCCCCCATGTAGTATAGTTTTATTTGTATATGCAAGTAGATTTTTGGTGCACCAATTGATTTGCTGACATTGACATATATTATTTAATGCATCTTTCTAGTGAGTGAGACATGCTTGAAGAGAACCCAATCGGGGCCGCTAGTGAACCCCCTCTCCCCCCAACTACATGTATGTCTCACTTTCTTTGAAAAATTCATTGTCCCTCCATGTAGTATTGTTTTCTTTGAAAATTCAAGTATATTTTTTGTTCACCCATTGATTTGATGACATTGACAGATATTATTTTATCCATCCTTATAGTGAGAAAGTGGTGCTCGAATAGCACCCAATCATGGTTGCTAGGTGACCCACCTCTTCCCCCTAGGTACATGCACTAGTGGGAAATGAAATATTAGTGACTAAAAAAATGACGAAAATCCACATATCAATGACCACTTTTGGTTTGGCGATCACTGGTGGCTAATTTACGGTCTTTTACTATGCGACCAAAATTGGTCATTAATTTTGTCATATATTTGGGTATTAATTTGGTTGTATATTTGAATCAATGACCAAATATATGACCACATTTATAACAAAATTAATGACTGCATGGCAAACTACATTATGACCAAATTTGGTCACGTAATATAAGATCGTAAATTAGCCACCAAAACTGTTTTTTGGTCATTGATATGTGAATTTTGGTCATTTTTTTAGTTATTTATATCTCATTGTTTGGTCATGTATCGCTCAATTTTTGGTCATTTTATATCCAAATTTTGGTCATTGATCTCAATTATTGGTCACTAATTTAGTCATTTTTAGTCGTTTTATGTGTGGTTATTATATTTTAGTAGTTTTAATGGTGTCCATTATTAAACAATATAAATTTTTAATATGATGTTATGTTTAAAATTAAAAAAGAATCATACATTATTTATCATCATATAATATACATGTGAATTATGCAATGTCACATTAATTAGTTAATTACAACACTTATAGATATTATAAAGTACAACTATATAAGTTTTAAACCGCACAAATTATATTATTTGAAATGTCAAGTATTACAATAAATATGATTTTTCCTAAAAACTATCTCTATATAACTTTACATGAAAAATCATCTAGTACATTGATGACTTTTCAAAATATTACAATGGGTAAACCATCCCACTTGTACTTGGTTGCTAAGCCATACTTATATCCTGTGACAGCTTCAAAACCATACTTAGCAGCTTCAAACCCTCAGCAACAGGCTCTTCATACTCAATGGAAAAGCCTCAGCAACATGATTTTCATACTCAATGGCCCACTTTCTGAGTTGTCTATCTGTGCACGTGCTTTTGTATCCGCACTACACATGCTTTTGATATTTATGAGCTTTTCATCTGCACACGTGTTTTTGTATCTACACTGCAACAACCTCCCTCCTCATGTTGTTATAAAGCTTTTGGGTAAGGTTACCTACAAACAACAAATGTTAAGCAGTAAATTTTGCTGCTCGCTAAAAAAAGAAAACAAATAACTGAAAAATGTACATAGTAATTTCACAAGATTTAACATGGAAAAAAAACAATTCCAACAAACAGTAGCTATACTCAAAATGCATAAAAATTTAGAACCAGTAGACCTACAAATACATGAACATGGAATACCTCTCCATAAGGCATGAAGATCAATGGCATCATTGCGCAAAGCAAGAAATTATTTCCAAGGAATATATGAACGAACTTTGCATTGAATATTTTTTGCCGAATTTCCCATTACCTTAGTTCTTCTAACATCTAATTCAGCCATTTGACCCGCTCTAAGGAAAACCTTGTTTTCCCCTATCTTAATAGTAAAGGAAATTTTAGGTTGTTTTTATTAGCATTTTAAATGAATAAAACAAACTTAGAAGTAACACCTTCTTGGGGAAGCATATAAATCATCATCCGAGGCTCATTAGTTTTTTGGATGTTGAGAACACCATTTGTCAAAGCACGCTCATAATAATCTGCATAGGCCATTACTTTGGTCCAATTAAACAAGTGACAAGCAACCTGCACTTGGAAGAGAACAAAAGAATTAACTAATCAATAAATATGTAAATATATACAAAAATACATACAAATGTGTATGTCACTAATGTGTTCAAATATACGTGACAATGCTTGTCTTTAAGGCTAAATGCATTAACTTCAATATCTAGATATGGTTATTAGATTTATGGTTGAACGCATATCAATATTACAAATCTTTCAAATGATTTTAGTATGCTCCAAGCAATCAAAAAATGTGTTTCATCTATGCCCTTGCAAATGGCAGTGACAACAACATATACATCAATAAACGAGTTAGAGTCTTGATTTGAATTCAATGTACCAATCTGAATCACTGTGACAATGATTAGAAAATTTTTTAAGGTATATGACTGTCAGAAAGTGTATTGTGTAGTTATATCAATGTATGCCTTATATATATTAGACCTCATGATATGATTGAGATTAGCGTTTAGAACGTGACATGCTTTGTGTCAATGATAATGATGTCTTTCTCATATAAAAGGTTGTCAAACAAGAAAACTTTCAGCAGTATAAAATTGTGAATGTAGCTATCATAAATGTCATCTTCAGCAATCCTAAAGAGCTCAGAAAATCCTATCACAAAAATAATGTCAATAGTGTATAACGAAATCAACCCTTCTTTATTAAGACGTGTGTTTTCTATTTAAATAAACAAAGAGGACTTGATGTAATTTCCAGCCATGACATGCTTGTTTCAATGACTGTCCATATAATGTTATTTCCAATAAAAAGGAGGTGAAATATAATTGCCCAGCACAAGGTATCTTGCAGCCAAGGGAATAACCAGAAGGACTGTCCCAAACAAGGTGATTTCCAGCCCTCAATTAATTTGCACGATGAGATGAAGTAAAGAGGTGTTTGTGGAGATGATTTTGTGTTATTATCATAAATCCATTTTAATTCTAAATTTATTAAACATTAAAGAATAAAAAAAATGAAAATACAATTTTGTTTGCCCTTAAAAGATCCACGTTAAAATAGATTTATACTACTTTATTTTAAAAAAAATCCAGTTTAAGATGGATCTATACTACTTTATTTTTTAAACATTAGATAAAGCATTTTTTAACATTAAACATTGGATGTTAAGATATATTTATACTACGTTATTTTTTAAAACATTAAATAAAACATTTTCAAACATTAAACATTGGATTTATTCCATTATAACATTAAAAGGTAGATGTTCTTTTACTTAATTTTAGTTGATGCATGTGACACATTCTTCCACCTGAGCTGTAAAGCAAACCTCATTTCTCTGGGTGCAATGAACCCAACTACTACCAGTTATCATTATTATTATCTTTAGTCGATAAAGTCGCTTATTTAGATAAGTCCTTTATCTTGGTGTCATATAAATATGAGTCTTCTTGATTGACAGAACCATCCATTGCATCTTTATGAGTCCTTTCTCTTGGTGTCATATAAATATGAGTCGTCTTGATTGATAGAACCCTCCATTGCATATTTATGGTTCATAGCATTTTATATATGGTTCAATGGTTTGTAGACTGGAAAAAAAGGTAATATACAGTTTGTCAATAATATCTTGGAGGAAATACAAAATAGTCATTAACATTCTAACAGCTTGTAGCTTTCCTTTTACACCATCACCTTCTCCCTCAATGTTTATTAAACTTATCGTTAATGGGAAAACTAAGCAACCTATATGGCCAATCTGTAAATTTTATAAAGATAGACAATGATGAAGAGTATAACCTGGCCCATTAACTTCAAGTACTTATCCATTTTCTTGTTGCATGTTTATGGTTTAAGTCTTTAAGAGGTGTTATAAGGTTCTGTGGCTACTTTCGGGATAAATTTTAAATTTAGGAAGGTCCATATTTCATATTTGAATTTATCTGGGAATTATTTGTTTGTAAATAAAATCATATATTCAAATTTGTTCTCAATTTTTCATTTCATATTCGTGGACTTCACACTATGGTCTTTACCAGTGCAGATTCTGAACTGCAATTCAGACTGCAGGCCTGTTTCCTATTGAAACCATTCAAACCATAATCAACACTGAACTCCAAGAGCATAATTTCTATAAATCCAAAGTCAATTCAAAGCATACTAAGACTATAAAATGTCATTGATTTTCAATTTATGTCCCATTATTTCTAAAGCTGTGTACAATGTGGCATGATATTTTGACTAGAAAAGGGTATTACAATCTTATGTGAGGGAGTTTTAAGTTGAATTCAGCTTATATGGTAAGATCACTGGTCAATAAGAAAGTAAGCCATTGTTGTTTTTTTTTTAAATGTAATGACATATCCCACACTCCAGTCCACGTCATGGGTGAAATATTATTCTTTGAGGTTCATGCATAACCTCAATTACAATGGGCTTACACAGAGCGAAAATGAAGGATTTAAATTTGAGTGGGAAAATAACAATTCTTTCTCTCAAATGATTGGCCTATACTCGATTGGCAGTTGTTATTATAAACTCAGATTGAATCTCCTCCTAACTAGTCTTAATAACTGCTACATTTTGTAGCCATCTGGATATGTGGTTATTTTCTAAAATCGTTTTGATTGTGAGATGAAAAAGCTCAAGTCTCAATGTAACTCCATTTGTTTTAGTAACCCACGTTCGCAACGTGGCTTGGGAGATAGTTTCTCAAAAAGGGAGTGTCACAACCAAATTTACAAAAATATAACTTATATTTAGATTTGTTGGGACTACTGCACTCTAAGGTTTTTTCAGGTCTTAAAAATGTATGTTAGAACCTATTTTCTAATGGGTTTTTTATATTTCTTAATGTCTTATAACTCCAAGTGTGCAATGTTAGTTTTCAGAGTCCATAGCGTTCTTGGCATCCGAATGTAAGCACATAATCTGCAGTAGATTTTCCAGTATGGTTTTCAAACATTAAGTAGTTTGGAAGGGACATCCTATCCAACTTGCATACCTCCACTCATATTTTGTCAATTACTCTCAAAAAAATTTAGAGTGGTTCTCCAGTCTGTAGATAAGGTATTTATGGTAAGGGGAACTCTACAAAGGTTGGGAATCTCTTTTTGGGTAGGGACACAATTCGAAACTAGAATCCATGCAAAAACTTCTATTCTATGTGCTTGTGCATTAAACCTCGTTGTTCTCTATCTCAGATGCATACTGATTTTCAATCTGAGGTGATTTATAAGGCATTGGAAGCACCAAAATCTTTTCTCATTCAGAAGCTAAATTTGGGATGTAAATCCCCATGTCAATATGATAGCATCTCTATACTAACATTATCAGTGGTTTTGGTGTCTTTCCTTGTGTGCTCCCTTCTATGCTTCTTCCTTTCCTAGGATTCCTTGGTTTGTTCCACATTAACACACACCTCTAGGTTGAGGAATGAGGCTTATGTATTGGTTAGGTGCTCAATTCGAAAGTCAATGTCCCAGATTAATACACTCCTCTATTATGTTGAGATTTTGTTTCACTCTCCTTCTATGCATCCTTGGTCAAGGAACGATGCTTGATGCATTGGTTCAGTATTCTATCCAAAAGAATATTTTATGCTTCCTTGGTCGAGGAAGGAGACTCAATGCATTGGTTAGTCTCTTGATTCAAAGAATCAACATCTAACATTAATGCTCTCCTCTCCTTAATGTTTCAAGAAGAATTGCATCTTAGAGTTGGTCATCTTGATCTAGTGATGGATTTCAAAGTAGGTAGTGAAAGGACTTTGGAGATGGAACATGTCATAAAGAGGCAGTGAAAATACCCTTGCAATTTTTCTTCCATGGTAAATGAACTATGGAGCCACCCAAGATCTCAAGCAAGTCATTTTTCACATTTTCTGTTGTTCTATTTCAAAAATACAACAACCAGAAGATGTATTTTAAATAAGTAAATGTAGAAATGAGGTCAAGAAGGATTTATTTATATAATATGTCATCCTTATAGGATTAGTTGTTGGCCCTCCATTGGTTCACTTTGGCATCCTAGCAGGTAAAAAAACAACATAGATGCAAAAAAATGAAACCTAGCAGGTCAACATGAATATAATTTATGACTTGCAGCCTCAGCATTATCTAATAATACTCATGGAAAAATTAGGCATAAACACAAAAATTATAGTAAAGGGGATCTGGAATATCTCACCAGTCATCTGGGGCATCTTTCACTGCTCGAACAAAGTAAGCTTTAGGCCGATCTGCATTGTGAACTTGGCATAGAGTGACAGTATCTCTACGTCTTACAGGCTTGCCAATATCACCCTTCAGTAGTATTCCTCTGCTTTCTCAATATCATGTAACACCTCATCAGTATAATATATGATACCCATAAATACATCAAATCCAATATCTCAAAAGCCACTCTGCTTTCATAATATCAGGTAACAACTCATCAATATAATATATGATACCCATAAATACATCAAATCCAATATCTCGAAACCCACTAGAGAATCAATATCTTTCAATCACAAAAATAAAATTTCATATCTAGTTCATACGAGCATGGTATTTGTAATCTACAATTTCATATCTACTTCATAAAAGCATGGTATTTGTAATCAATTACCTCATGTAGAAACTTGGCATAGTTGCTGAGAAGAAGTGGGTTGCCAGGATTTTCTTCCAACATGCTTTGACAATACATATATCTATTGCTCTTGGAATTCTCATCATTTGTTGCTTCACAATTTTCTCCTATTCTTTCAATACCAGAGCTTCCACTGATATACTCACTCTCAGACACATGGGCAGGTCTGCATCCTCTTACAGTGCAGAACAGTGGCACTCCATTTGAGCAAAGTTGTAGAGTTGAATATTTATAATCCTCATTCTTTCCAGACACTAATGGATATTTCTCATTGAAAGGTTCTACAAATGAAGTAAAATTTGTGCTGGTTCTACAAAGGATAGAGAGGATTCAAGGTAAATTTGTGCTGGTTCTACAAATGAAGTAAAATTTGTGTCGGTTCTAAAATTTATTGCCCAGCACAAGGTATTTTGCAACCAAGGGAATAGCCAGAATGACTGTCCCAAACAAGGTGATTTCCTGCCCTCAATTAGCAGACAACTAGGATTGTCAAACTATAGTAATTTCCATCAAAATAATGATTGTCCAAAATGAAAAATTCCAACTCCTACAGTGACTATGGCTTGATGTTATCTTAGAATTTCAATAGGTAAGTATGTTTGTAATTTCAGAGGGGTTGGGAGTTTCCTTTAGGCTTCGGCTTAAGGAGTGACATAAGGGAAAGGTAAGGAAGGGTGTTAAGGTAACAACTTGATAGAATATTAGGGAAGTATTTCAAGGTTGTTTTAGGCTTAGGTTGAGATAGGTTTCTCACACCCAGAATGGTTTATCAAACACCTTCATGTAATCATGCACCTGACTATCATCCTCTGCTATATTGTTGTTGGGACAATATAGCTTGATCTCAACACAATATTCATCACAATATAAGAGGATTTTCCTAAGAGCCATCATGTATTTTTTAGTACATTTTGATTCTTGGAGATATGCAACAACTGACAACTCAATACTCTTCTTTTCTTCATCAATGAATAGTATATTATGTTACAATGTAATATTAACCTGTTCGTTTAGTCATTTCTCAGGGTGCATGCTTTATATTTTGGGAGTTGTCTATTGCATAATTACACCTTCTACTATATTAATCATTTACCCTAGGGCCTAACCCCAAATGTAGTAACATTAAATTTTTTGGGTAATGGATATTTATCTTTGATGCTAGAATATCTGATTTATGATCCTATTTTGTTTTTTTATTATTGTACATGCTCTTGAGAAATGTACCAATACAAAATATCAATTATCAATTTATTGGAAGTTAAAATTTAAGTTGATTACATCATGAACAAGGGTGCATGCTTTATATATGATCAACTGCTCTAATTCATTTCAAAACATAATTCACTCTGAAACATGTTAGCCACTAATTCAAATTGATCATCTCTATACAACTTCTTATTTGAACTACAGGAAAATGATAATTATGTAGTCCTCAATGATTTTAATTCAATGAAAATCATTTCAATAAGCAAAGATGTGTATACATACCTGGTCAAAAGTTTTATTTAGTGCCCAGTTGAATGTAGGTTGATCGTTTGTCTTCTTAGCACGAGACCAAGGTTGAATTTCAAGTTCTTCTATCCATTTTTTCAATACAAGTTTTTCTCCAAATGTGGGATGAAGAAAAATCATGCAGCTACAAATGTAAGTGCGCCCCTTCTTACCTGGAGGTGGCAAGCCATTAGAATGATTAAGCGGTTTAACCTGCATGACAAAATTTTCATGAACCTGATGATAATAGCCAAGCCCCAAAAACTCAATAATCTTGCACTCCCTGCTAATTAAATAGTGAGACCTCAAGGAAATAAACTAAACATCCTCTTGTGTGCCTTCTACTTGGTACAACCATTCAGTAACTCCTCAACTAAATTGTAGTTTAATAATACTACTGCAAATAAGAAAAATAAAATTTATTGTGCTCTATTTTCTTTATAATTGCTTCAATCCATCACTCGAAAAATTATGCTATCTAGTTATATTAATATGTTTGAACTTTGATGAGCTACAGCCACAGGAAACTAATTCTTGAAACATCATTCTCCCATTATAAGAAAAAAGGCACCAGTAATCATGTCCTACGCCAATAATGGATAAACACTCTACAATATACATATAGATCTTTCACATCATTTCTCATGCATTGTAAAAATCATAATTTTATGTTGGTCTCTGATATTGCAGTGTTCTGCAAATAATGCATATTAGGATCATAAATTTGCAGTAGTCATTTCAAATGTATTATATGGCATAGAATCTACTCAAATAGAAATAAAATGAATAGTTCTCATGCAAACAATCTTTAAACCAGCCTCTTGGGGAAGAATAGATACATGAGAACAACTATGTAATATATATCTCATTTATGATTCTTGATGTCACAATAATATTTATAATTTAGATATATTGTCTTTTTAGTTTGGAATCTGGATCCATTAGTGCAATAGTCATATCCACCAAGCAATAGCATGTGGATACAGTCGGATTCAGATGACTTTCAGATATAAATAATTAGTCCTTTTTCTAAAATATTAGGTACATTTTCTTTGGGATACCCACAAAGAATAACTACATAGCATAGTTGCGAAATAACATTATTACCAGCCCTCATAAATTCGCACCCACTCATAAGAAAAAATTGCGGCAAGAAACCCTCGAGGACACTCCCATGATAGTGCAAGAGAAGGCTAACATAGAAAATACAATGTCGAGTATCCAAAAAAGGAGGTAGAAGGTCAAATATGACAATAAAAATTGCAATTACAGGTAATCCATTCAATATGTGTAGGGTTGGGAAAACCAATGATACTAACAAACATAGCATTTTATGAACACCCTAAATAACAGTTACTGGATCAGGAAAACACAAGTATGGGAAACAACAAACTTGGATTGCATGTTGCAGAGTAGAAAGACAGAAGGCTAAATTGAGGTATTGAACAATGTTAAACATAGTAATGAAAATGGTTGTTCACTGTGCCAAATGCCGCAAGAAATCAGCTTTGAATTTTCTTTATGAATATAGAAGAGGAAAAAGAAGTCAATACGACTGAAAAGCTGCAACATGTCGAGTGCATGTTGCAAAGGAGCGCATAAATCATCTCAAATGCAAGTCTATGAATTAAATCAAAATTAATGACAAACATTAAGTATAGGGTCGAAAAGAAAACAACAATGGCGGTAGCAAATTCATAATGGAAGTACACTCCGCTAAACATTTAACATAGGGACTGCAGTGAAAAACTCTCTAAACTGAAGCAAAGGGAACTGAACCTCTAGATAAACCATCCCATAATCTTGTAAACTAAAATATTCCACTCCTTTGGCGTAGCATTGTTATGTGTGTTTGTAGATGGAAGAGAGTGGAATTCCATAGAAGAGATTCTAGACAGGTTAAGACACTCCAATTTTGCACTGATAGACCAAAAGTGGTTCCTTTCTGTCTAACCAAAAGAGTGCACCATTCCAGGAAGATTTACATTTTTTCGGCAGGATTCCTGAATGCCAAATGGTGGGTATGGTGTGAGGGACCTCACTGACAGAGAAATAAATGAAGAAAATCAATTAGTATAAAATAGAATTGTGAAGATGCCAAGGATGTCATTTCACATTAATATTCTCCACATGTTTTATCCACCCAGTTTTCAGTCTTTCATTCCTATCCAACCACTTGTAGCTTCTCACTGTTTTGCTAGTAACTTGTTGTCCATGTATAATTAATATTGATGAAATTATAGTGTCAATCAATTTTCAGTTTAGTATCTACTATCTACAGATATTGGCCAAGATCAAGGGCACCTATACTTTAAGAATGATTTGATCTTTGGAGGAACCGAACACCCACTTGTATGTTAAGTATATTTGTTGTCTGCCTTTAGGTCTACTGTAGTTCATTCTACACAATGAGGGTAATTTTACAGAACTTGTTCTTTGATTAAGTGTAAGGAAACGAGGTAATACCAAAACTGTCAACTTAACTATCTTTTTCTTAGAATATTCTTGTACAATATCCATATATGCAAGAGTCCAAGAATGACCAAACAACTACCTTGTTTAATTTGTCACTGGCTACAAAACAACAAAGCAAGGGAAGAGAGAGTACCACAGTCATATCATCTGTAAAATAAACATCATAGTCGCCCTTGAAGAAAGGAAAAGGATCGCCAAGCCAGACCATATCAACATCATTATACATCACTCGGTAACCAATTCCAATATCTACACAAGGTGGTGTGGTCTGCGAGAAGTAAAATTAAATAAGCCCTAGCACACAAAAATACCAAATGATCAAAACCATAAGTTTGATACAAAGAACAACAAATACGATTGCAAACAGGAAAATAAAAATTATTGAGGCGAAACCCATAGAAAACATTATTTCGCATTTATTAAGAGGTCAGACTTTAACAATGTACTAAACAGAAGGAGCAAAAGAAAATAAAAAAACAAAGTGACAGTAAAATCCAATTCAAACTTCAATTCATGTGAAATGCACTTCTTGACCACAAACCTAGGATCCAAACCAATGCGTTGTCTGCAGATCTGGGGCAGGAGGAATGAGAACAGCATACCTAGGCCATTTTATGGCATATATAATAAGCCTATTATTAAGCCTTTGATGTAAATCTACTTACAAAAAATGATCTACATATAAAAAATAATTAAGTTGTTTTATTCAGGTATGGTTGAACAACATAAAGACTAAATATCCTTCAAGTATTTTCAGACGTCATCAATGGAAATAGTCTTCTATCCTAAAATTTCAAGGTTTCTTATATCACCAATTGGGTTTAGGTTCAACCATTCAATGGCGAGTCCAAAGTCATGTAAGACACACACCAATATTCAAAGCTCCCCAACAGCACATGCATTAGCTCGGCCCCTTGCGGGAACTTTGTGGTTAACCACTCGTGGGCCGGTTTTCCTGCAGAAGCAGGCCTCCTTGTGTCTGCCCTCATAGGATGTACATAATTATGCCTATCTAGCTTGCCAAAAGCATCACTTTTGAGGGGAAAAAAGGTTTCTCATGCCAATTGTCTGTGTAACTATATGCCGAGTCCCTATCTCATAAAATGAAGTGGTATTGTGATCTTGGAAATCCTCATATCTCATCATTATGATTTTTCACGCATTTATACTTCTGAATGGAATAAGCATACATGTAAACAAAAAGCATAACCATCAATAAAAATAGCTCTTTTATGCCTCTAAGATATGGAAATGCAAAACAGGTAGTTGTGAGAGAACAGAAACTGGAAATTTTCTGTTCAGAAAAATAAAAATCAATGATAAAGGGAGATAAAAGATCATGCCTTATGACACTACTACATTTTGACCAAAAATACGACGGCCGTCATGTCGGATTTTCGACACTTCCCTGTCGCATGTACGACACTTTGATTTTTTTTTAAGCGTCGGAAACTTGGCGTCGGTTTTCCGACACCTGATTACCCGTCGGTTAAAAAATAAGCGTCGGTTAAGCGACAGCTCTTCTTCGACGGTAGTGAAATTTTTTTAAGAAAATCTCATTATTGCCGTCGGATAAGCGACGGATATTAAGAAACAACGTCGCAAAAGCGACAGAAAGAAGTGTCGGAAAAGCGACGGAGTTTAAGTCTAAGCGTCGAAAGAGCGACAGCTATAAGCATCGGAAAAGCGACGGTTTGTAAGGCTAAGCGTCGAAAAAGCGACGCTTGTGACTGTTTTAAAAAAAATATATATAAAAGCATGTGTAGTGCAGTCTTTGTAAGGAGTTGTTCAAGCAATGCTCATCGTCTCCCTATCTTCTTCATCTTGTTCACTTCCAATTTCATCGCCTAAACCTTCATCTGAATATGAAGCCACGTTTGCTTCTATGCTAGATGCATCAAAGTCTTCATGTAAGTCATTGCAAGCACCCAAATCTGTGAATTCTTGGACTCCTTTTCCCTTGTCTAACCTTCCAGTATGTTCTTCCTTCCTAATCACATGTAAGAAGCAAACTTCCTCCATTACCTCGGTTTCATGCAATTTACCTGTGAAGACTGGTCGGTTCGGTGATGGCTGATGTAATATCCACTGTTGGTGATCCACATGGAGCGGAGTGTGCCGGTCATCGTGCCTGACTACCAGAATTGGATATTCCAATAACAAAACAGTTATAAAAATATCACTTCAAGGTATCTTATTTGGAATTTTATAAATTCTGCTGAAAATTAGAACACGTTACCGGAATCAGGCTTGAGAACCTTTATTCTAATCCACCTGCTGATGCTGCCTGCATTTTGTGAATCCACTGATCAACCCACCCTCTTCGGAGGCGCCAAAAAATCAATAGTTCTCATGCTTTACACCTTCTTCAAATTTGTGTCTGCAGGGACCTTAAACTTGCTCAATTCTGTTTCCGAGGTTCACAATTCTCTTTATGCCGTAGCAGTAGTCTATCTTAATTATTCCACCAGAGCTGGTAGCAATCAACAGGCTAGAATCGATACTCAGCAATCAACAGGCTGGTAGCACCAGAGATGAAATTATGGCACGAGAGGAATTGAAGGCACGAACTCTTTCTTTGTTCTGGAATTCATTGTACAACAAGTTTGCTGATTCTCTATCTAGGGATCCTAAGTCTCCTGCTAATATCTATCACGATTCTGTTATCAAGTTATTGATGGACTCTAAATCTAAAGGTGCTTTGACCCAGTCTGAGGATTTGATGGAGTTACAGAACAAAATCGAAGATCTGAGTATGAACTTTCATGTAAGA
>LPNX010467780.1:70111-125530 GCA_001517045.1 Pseudotsuga menziesii | reverse complement strand
TATATATATAACCAGGTATTTGACTTCTTGAAATAATTAATGGGAAATATGATTTTGGTCTGGTCTTTAAATTACTCTGCCAATCCACTTACTCATATTTATTACCATTTCTGTAGTCTTGCAATAGAGGTCTAGAAGCCCCTTAAGATTTTCCAGCTCCCTAATAGAACTATTGACTGAAAATCAATGTGTCGTCTACCAAAATTAAATGGGTGATATGAACAAGTTTGCTCCTTTAATCCCCTATAGTTCTGTTCTAGCATTTAATTAATTTAGAAAGTTTTCTTTATTGGGCTAAATTGTTTTAAAAAATATTTCACATTTAGATTTTATGATTTTTTATTTTCTATGTCCTATTTTTCTAGCAGTGAAACTCAGAAGTTCTATGATGTTACAAATCCTTCACAGCAACACTAGGGACTTTGTTTACCTCCACTAGTGGCAGATATTTCCTTACATTTTCATGAATCATATTTATACTGAAAGGTAAAAGGATTTGTTTATTAACTTAGAGTTTTGAATTCTTATCATCCCATGGGATTGTTTATAGCTAGTATTATCTCATTAACATTTGAAATAAGTATATTCAGTTGAAAAAGAGAACTGCAATTATTTTGGTAAATGAAAAAAACTTAATTAAAGCGCATATTTAAAATATAAGATTCAAACAGAGAACAACTGCGATGGCAGTTATAAATTGAATTGGTGCTATGTAACAAAATAGATTACCAATCATGAACTAGTTCCAATTACCTTTACAACCAATACCTAATGGGTTAGTTTGTGGAGTATCTTTCATCAAATGATAAATATTTGATTACCAATATGCTTTTCTATTTCCATTGATTCACATGGATAGACATTTCAAGTAAGGTTCATTTGCATCTCTCCAATGCTTTCCTCACCATCCTTTTTATCTTCATGTAATGCCAACCTCTTAAACATTCAGGAGGGGAAATTATTGGCTAAGCTCACAAGGTGATTCCATTTTTAGTTGTTCATAAGATAGCTGATAATAACGGATTTATATCTCTAGTTCAGTTTCCTCTTAATTCTTGGCACTTCATAAGATAGCTGATAGTAATGAATTTATGTCTCTGGTTCAATTTCCTCTTCTTACTTGGCACTTACTAACTTTACAATAGTCTGACGAGGTAGTTAAGGCCTTGATTATCCGTGTTCTTCTAGTAAGTACTACCTAGATTCTAGGCTAAAACCATGTGGGGGTAAAATCTTGATAACCGGCATTCTAAGACTAGTAATTGTCCGAAAACAAGGTACAAACTAGAGTGTAAGGTGTAGTCATGTGCATCTCCATGAGGTAGATCACTTTAGTTATTTTAACCAATTACATAGTTAAACCAAAATTTTCTTTGTATCTTCATTTATGTAAAGAGTCTTCATTTTTTTGGAGGGTTATGTTTGTTTTTATCTTATTGTAATCCATTGAGTGTAGACATTCATAAAAAGGGTTTGTATAATTGTCTCCAGTGGCCAGGAATGTATGGTTCTTTTTGTCATCTAGAGCTTTCATAATAGGGACTCGGGAAAATTGTATTTGTTTCTTGTAGGCTAGTAGGATAAGGTGTTTCTTTGGTCAATATAGATACTGTGGATGGATGTGTGTTTTTATAGTTAATCATCCCATTCTTTCTTGTTGCATGCCCTATTTGATGATTCTCTAGCTTCAGAAATAGTTGATTAGTAATTTATCTGCAGGGAATGGTATTCATGGCATTTTCTTGAGCTGGTTAAGATTATTAATGACAACTATATATATGAACGGGTGGCAAAGTTTGTGAAGGATAAGTCCACTTTATCAGTTGACTCTTTACCTGAATTAATAGAAATAACTAGAGATGAAGACAAAGCCAAGGATATCATAGAAGTTGCTAAAGCTTCCATGGGTATAGACTCTAATAAGATAGATACTTGTTTATTGAAATGAAATCATTTTTATTTCAGTTGTAATTTAATCACATATCTTGAATCACATAGACTTGGAGAAGGCTCAATTGGGTCTTGGGCACAGCTATAGCAGAGCCAACGTGAAATTCAATGTCAATAGAGTGGATAACATGGTTATACAGGCTATTAGTCTTCTCGATACCTTGGAAAAGGACATCAACACCTTCTGCATGAGATTAAGGTATTACAAGTTTAAACTTAGTATTGTTTTTAATTTTTTTGGGGTTTTATATGAAACAACATTTAAGATAGTTCAGTCATGGTCAATTCTAACAGCTGTCTTTTATACAGGGAAAAATCTCAGAATAATGGTGAGGTACCATTACTGGCTTTTATACTTTAAGTAGGTTTAGGGTTATACTTCTGTATCATGGACATTTATTAATATTCATTGGTCAACATATGAGAGGTCCCCACATGGTTACTTTAATTAAGATGTGAAAGTCCATTAGTGGCCAAAAATGGCAAATAGTACTGTAAAAATTACAAGTAGTAATCATTGAGAGTGCTAAGGAAACTCCATAAGAGCTGAAAAAGAAATAGAAGATTGCAAGGATAATGCAAAAACTCTTACTGTTGAATCCTAGAGATACCGAAAGATCAAAACGAGTGAGGGTTCAATGGACTTCAAGGAGCTAAATTGACTTTAAAACCATTTAGCTCCTTGAGGGTTCTAAATGTTTCACTAAAATTTTCTCATGACATGCATACAACGTCATTATTTGTAGATTCACTATTGCATCAGCTTCATCCAAAGCATATGTAGTATGCATTCTTACATCTCTCTCAACGGTTTCATCTAGTGACAAATCCAAAACTATTTGTTTTTCCACTAACATGGCATTTTTCACAATGCTTTTATAGGGAGAGAAATCTAAAACTCCTTGATTTTCCACCAAAGCATCAATTTCCTGTAATGCCTCTATGCTATGCTTCCCCGCATTATCCATGTCAGTCCCACCAAGTAACGACTTTAATGTCCCCTGAATTTATGAGCATCCAAAAACTACATCATTTTCTTGATAGGATCTACCCATATTACAAATTCATGCTTCCACATTCAGTGTGGAAATTGAACCCAGTGATAGAACAATTTTACTCACAACAATTATCAATTGATCATGCAAAATCACTCACAAAAGAGACTGAAAATGGAGCTGAACACTAAACTGTATTAACTCAGTGTACAATAGCCAACCCTGTAACATAATAGGTTGCTGAATTAAATAATTACATAAGGGATTCGAATGCATGAGGAGGCAATTCGAATCTAGTCAAAAGCAGGCTTACTAAAATTAAGCAATTCCCCCATAGGTGCATAAAGTAGTTTCCAAATCAGTCATGGAGCTCACGAATTGGCAAAAGCACTTAGGCAAGCTAAAGAGTGATGGAATGACAACTCATACATTCTTTTCAAAGGAGAAAAGAGTGGAGGATGTGGAGGACAAAAAACTAGTTAACCTCACCTAGCCAAACTTTCCCAATTGCCTTAAAGCACTGAAAAAGCAGGCAATAAAGCAGAAAAAGCAGAAGGGCACCTAGGAGACCAGGAATAAAGTTGAATTGATTCCTTGAGGTTTTCCATGTGCTGCATGAGTCAAAATAGGCAAGTTTGACCACTGTGGATAGGCAAATGACAACTTGCATAAGGTGGGACACATGAAACTAGGCAAATAAGACAAAAATGATTAATTTAATGTCTAAGGTAGGTAACTATGGGTTGATTATTATAACACCCCCCATTAAGCCTGACTTATGAGTAATATATCAGAAAATTATAGGGCCTAGCAACAAGGCTTAGTCACCCCTTACATACTGCATGTCCATTTAAACAAGGAAAGAGGCAAAAACCACATGGGAAAATCCTCCCTTAAACATGGACTGTAAAACAAAATTTGGAAATCTTGTCTTCACTCATGTTTCACAGCATGATCAGAAATCCCTAGCAGTGATTTGAGATTGCTGAAGGTCTTCTCAAAAAATTCTTTGGTGAAGATATCAGCTACTTGTTCTGAAGATGAACAGAAGAGTAGGTGAATGGTGCCATCATGTACAAGCTCTCTGATGTAGTGCATATGGATCTCAATGTGTTTGGTTCTCTGCTTCTGAATTGGATGTTTACAGATTCGAATGGTACTCTGGTTATCACAGTAGAT
This sequence comes from Pseudotsuga menziesii, assembly GCA_001517045.1. NCBI lineage: Eukaryota > Viridiplantae > Streptophyta > Pinopsida > Pinales > Pinaceae > Pseudotsuga > Pseudotsuga menziesii. Next base: position 121,406 of record LPNX010467780.1, on the reverse strand, counting down.
GGTAGTTGAGTACTCTGATTCGAAGCCACACTCTCCAAGTAAACCCTGCAACCATAAACATTGAATTGTTGCATTAACAACTCCTCTGTACTCTGCTGCTATAGATGAGAGTGCAATGGCACTATGTTTCTTTCTTGACCAGCTAATTGGCCCTTCTTCAATCATGAACACATATCCTGATGTGGAATTTCTATCTATGCTATCACCTGCCCAATCACTGTCAGTAAATCCAATCAAATCAAGATCAGATTTTGCTTTATAGAAGATCCCATGTGTCCTTGTTCCGTGAACAAAGTTAAGGATCCTTTTGGCTGCTTTCCAATGGATCTCATGAGGCTGATCCATGTATATAGAAGCCACACTTACTGCATAAGAAATATCAGGTCTAGTATGTGCAAGATACAACAAACATCCAATCAATTTCCTATACAGTGTATTGTTTACCACAGGTGAAGAATCAGCTTCTTCCAGCTTCACTCCTGAAAGGAAAGGACTCTTGCTTGGTTTTCAATCCTTCATTTTGAATTTGTTCAGCAATTCCAAGGCATATTTGGACTGGTGCACCTTGAGTCCATATTCATTTTTTGCAATCTCAAGCCCCAAGAATTGGCTTAAGAGCCCCAAATCTATCATGGAGAAGGCTTGGTTCATTGCACCCTTCAAGGAAGCAATCTCATCCTTTGAGCTTCCTGTAATGAGGAGGTCATCAACATATAACACAGTAATCATTAATGAACCATTAATTAACTTCAAATAGACATTTGGATCTGATTTGCACTGAACAAAATTCAGTGATAGCAAGAAGCTATCAATCTTGGCATACCAATCCCTGGGGGCTTGCTTTAGCCCATACAGTGACTTTCTCAACCTGCACACAAGAGAAGGGTTAGTAGAAAATACTTGAGGCTGCTGCATATATATCTCTTTAGTGAGATCTCCATTCAGGAAGGCACACTTTACATCCATGTGATGTACCTCCCATTGCTTTGAGGCTGCAATGGCTAAGGCTAGCCTGATGGAGTCTATCTTTACCACTGGTGCAAAGGTCTCATTGTAATATATGCCATGAACCTATGAGTATCCCTTGGATACCAATCTAGCCTTGTACTTTAGAGGTGAACCATCAGCAGCAAATTTGGTCTTGTAGACCCACTTACACTGAACTAACTTCCTCCCTGGGGGAAGATCCACTAGCTCCCATGTGTTTCTCTTCTGGAGTGAGCTGGACTCTTCCTTCATGGCTGCTTGCCATATTGGATATCCCGATGCTTCTTCATATGTTTTAGGATCATATTCCACCATCAAATAGCATTTCTCAGCAAACATAGGATCCTTCATGCACAGACCACTCTCAAATTGAGATCTAGTCCTCCTTGGGTCATTGGGATCCCCAGCTAGCTCTCCTGCTGCATGTAGTGTCTTGGCTGCCCATTTTTTCCTTGTAGGGATGTTATGTTATGCAATAAACTCATCAATATCATACATATCAGAATCAGCATGTTCAACAAACTCTTCACTTACTTTCAAAGGTTCAGGTGGTGAAGAGGTTTCTCCAACTTCCACTGCTGCAAGGGGTTCTTCTTGAAACTGAACACACCTTTCAATGAAGGATTTGTTTATGCTAAAATTTATTAGCTTGTACCCTTTTGAATCTTCAAATTACCCAACAAATAGGCACTCTTGGATTTGGGGCTGCAAAGCCTTTCTCTTTTCTGTTGGAATTCTAGCCCAAGCCCTTGAGCCAAAAATCCTGAAATGGGTCACATCTGGCTTGTGCCCACTCCATGCTTCGAAAGGAGTCATACCATCAAGTTGTTTATGAGGAACCCTATTCTGGATATGGGCTGCACAGTTGATAGCTTCAGCCCAGTACTTTGGTGGAAAAGTTTTGGCCTCCATCATGCATGTTTCCATCTCCTTCAGTGATCTGTTCTTCCTCTCAGGAACACCATTCTACTGTGGTGTGTAAGGGATAGAATGATGCATCTGAATAAATGCATTTGCACCATAATTAATAAACTCATACTTGACATACTCACCACCATTTTCAGATCTGAGGACCTTGAGTTTCCTCCTAGACTGGTTTTCAGCCAAAGCCTTAAAGACTTTGAAGAGGCCAAAAACTTCAGACTTGTGTTTCAGGAAGTAAACCTAGAAATACCTGGAAAAGTCATCTATCAAAGTCAATGCATATTTGGCCTGACTCATGGACATATGAGGGAATGGGCCAGCAACATCACTGTGGATCAGCTCGAGGGGTGCAGAGGTTCTCTCATGACTAGCTCTCTCAAAGTTATGCTCTGGGTGTTTTCCTACGATACAACCTTGGTAGACTCCTTTGGAAAATTTTATCTTGGGAAACCCTATGACCATCTCTTTTTCACTAAGATCATAAAGATACTTGTAGTTTAGGTGGCTAAATCTTTCATGCCAAAGCTTTCTTGCCTCATTAGCATGAATCAGAAGAGCAGAGGGGTTTGAGTAGGGTAGGAAGTGTGAGAACATGTATACCTTTTGAGCATGATTTGCAATTCCTTTTGCAATGAATTTACCACTTGAGATCTCTGTGTTCTCAACTTCATCAGGGGAGAATATGACCTTCTTTAGAGACCCAGTGTGAGTCATCTGGTACACTGATAAGAGGTTGGAGGCAATACCAAGCACATACAACACATTGCTGAATTCACCATGATCAAGATCAATCCTCCCTTTACCCAAACTTTTAGTGAGAGAGTCATCTCCCAGTACTATAGGTTTTCCTTTCGACATGTCAAGTGAGGAGAATGCCTCCTTGGTCAAAACCATGTGTCTTGAAGCTCCAGAATCAATGGTAAAACTAGGTGAGCTTGATGTGCCAGCAACCAATGCATGAACTCTCTCTCTGTCATTTGAACTTGATCCTCCTTCTCTCTTCTTGTCTGGAAGGGAGATGCCATTCTTCTCCAGGAGTTGGGTCAGCATGTCTATTTTCTTCTTCATACAGGAGCTTTTAGTGTGATTTCCCTTATTGCAATATGCGCACTTGCTCATTTCTCCTTTGTTTTTCTTCTTCTGGTAGTTCTTCTTGGAACCTTCTGGCTCCTCTGGAGACTTGTTCTTGTCTCTCTTTTGCTTGGGTGGATTTTTAGCTTTCTTTTTGCTTTTTGAATCCACCTTCGAATATCCAGCAACCAAAGCTTGGTATTTGGATGGTTTGATGGTGCCCATCATCACCAACTTGTCATGTTCTTGTGTGAGAGATTCCATGAAATCTGCAAGGCTAGGCATCTTCCAAGTTCGAGCTGTCAACTTTGTGGCATAGAAGGTCGAAAAAAACACTGAATAGTCAGGGCCAAGATTCGAGAGAATGGCCAAAACCAGCTGATCATCCTTCTTTTCGATCCCACATTGTTTTAGCTGCAAAACAAGTGCTTTGAACTTGGAGAAATAGAGTTGCAGTGATTCAAAGCTATTTGGACTCAGGGAGATCAGTTCATTTTCGATTTGATGTCCCCTCATCTCATCTATATTTCCAAAAAGATCAGTAATCTTCTCCCATAATTCATTCGGTGATTTCAATCCATCAAGATGGAAAAGGAGGTCTCTAGAAATACTCAGACACAAGAGACCATAGGCCTCATCCCTCCTGTTGTGCCATTTTATCTTCTCTGCAGCTGCATTGGGCTCTGCTTCTGTTTCCATAGTCACTCTGTAGAGGCCTTTCACTCTCAACAGTATCTCCATCTCTGCTTTCCATTCAAAGAAGTTGAAGGGAGTCAAGATGATCTTCTGAGATTGATCCATAGCTTAGAAATTGTCCCGGCTGTCAGTAGAAGGCTCCCAGTCACTGATGTCGAACCTGCAAAACAATTTTAAAGGAGAGAAATCGATCTACAATGTCTCTGATACCATGTGGAAATTGAACCTAGTGATAGAACAATTTTACTCACAACAATTATCAATTGATCATGCAAAATCACTCACAAAAGAGACTGAAAATGGAGCTGAACACTAAACTATATTAACTCAGTGTACAATAGCCAACCCTGTAACATAATAGGTTTCTGCATTAAATAATTACATAAGGGATTCGAATGCATGAGGAGGCAATTCGAATCTAGTCAAAAGCAGGCTTACTAAAATTAAGCAATTCCCCCATAGGTGCATAAAGTAGTTTCCAAATTAGTCATGGAGCTCACGAATTGGAAAAATCACTTAGGCAAGCTAAATATTGATGGAATGACAACTCATACATGCTTTTCAAAGGAGAAAAGAGTGGAGGATGTGGAGGACAAAAAACTAGTTAACCTCACCTAGTCAAACTTTCCCAATTGCCTTAAAGCATTGAAAAAGCAGGAAATAAAGCAGAAAAAGCACAAGGGCACCTAGCAGACCAGGAATAAAGAAAAACTGATTCCTTGAGGTTTCACATGTACTACATGAGTCAAAATAGGCAAGTTTGACCACTATGGATAGGCAAATGACAACTTGCATAAGGTGGGACACATGAAACTAGGCAAATAAGACAAAAATGATTAATTTAATGTCTAAGGTAGGTAACTATGGGTTGATTATTCTAACATTCAGAAAATCCCAAGTTATTAGATACTTAGTAATCTTCTCCTTCTCTTAATCCTCTGTCTCACACAAATCATGACTGCCTTTCACTTCTTTTTTCTCATCCAACATAAAATCTGACACTGAACAAACTTCCTCAGTTACTAGATTATTGCAGTTAACCTATGTCACATGCATCTCTACATCATTTACATCAATCACCAACTCCAACATCCTGTGAATATTTACAAATGCAATATCTTCATGTGCAGTTACTCTAGCATACTTACTTCTTTCATCTAGTAGGTTATCTAAACCTCCTCTCATTTCCACCTTTTGAACACTCTCAAGGGACTCCTCTTTGACATGCTTCACAATAGAACCTGACACCCAATGGATTTCTGTATGTCCCAAAACATCTATCACTTCACGAGAAGATCCATTCACAGTGTTATTCTCTCTTGCCCCCTCAACTGACCTATCCATGTTTCTTGAAAACTCACACATTTTATCTTCTGTGTTATCACTTGCATCCAAATTATTAAGGTAGCCTACAAAGGTGCACTGTTTCTCCCCATCTACTAATTGGTCTAGCACTCCTTGCATTTTGGCTGCTAAATGATCCTGCTGAGAAGGCACTTTGGCATGCATTGTTGTCTGATATTCCTTGCTTACATCGAATATCAAATCTGGAATTTCCTTGATGTCTTCCAAAACATTATGCTCAGGTGAAACAACTGAATGTGTCTGATTACTCTCATCTAACAAAGATTCTGGGGTTCCTCTGATTGTCACTCCTACAATAGCCTTTTGGGCACCTTTTCTTGAGACTCCACTTAATTCCTCCATAGCAACATAATCCTCATAGGGCTCAATGAATTGTTCCTCCACATTTTATTTCTTATTTTCATGTAATAAAAAATTTGGCATCCCTTGAATTTGAGTGTGTTTCAAATATTTTCTCTCTTGATGAGAAGATACATCCAAGGTGGCATTGTCCCATTAGAGGAAATTTCAACTCAAAATGGGCCTTTTAACTTTAACTCATATTCCATGTCATCATGTGTTAGCTAATGAAATTGATTTAAAATTGAAATATCGTATATGTCTTAAACACTTTTTTAATATAAATTTGGGGATAGGTATCATAAAAAAAACTACTTTTTTGTTTGTATTTTTGACATTTCTCCCCGTGTTTTTACTCAAATTTTGATCGGGACAGCTCGTTGGATGTAGAATTAAATTCCGCATCCAACGAGTGCCAACTTGGCATACTTTTGATGGACCCCACTACCCCAAAAACAAGAAATACCTGAAAAAACATGATATCATCAAGTTTTTTCAAGTATTTATTTTTTTGGGGGTAGCGGGGTCTGTCAAAAGTATGCCAAGTTGGTACTCTATGGATGCGGAATTTAATTCCGCATCCAACGAGCTCTCCCAATCGAAATTTGAGTAAAAACACGGGGAGATATGTCGAAAATATAAACAAAAAAGTAGTTTTTTTCTTTTCTTCCTCCAAAATTAATAACTATTATTTTATTATTTTAACTATTATTTTATTAATTTTTTGTATGAGGCCCATTTTGAGTTGAAATTTCCTCTAATGAACCTCTTTTCAATTATCGTGAATGCACACAAATATCCTCCTCGTTTATTCCCTGCCTCCATCCAATTCTTGTTGCTAATAGACATTTTTTCTTCCTTCTCATTTGATGGACAATATTCTATTATTTTTATATTCAACTTCATAAAACCATAATGGGAAGCCTCTTGCACATTGTTCTCATCTCTTTTAAATGAGCATAACTCTGTCAGTCCTTGCATTTCTGGAGAAAGAATATCTTCCTGTGAAACCCTGCCAAGTTGCTTCTCCTGGCTACCACCATCACCTTCGTCCCATACAGAATCTAAAATTTGAGTGTCTACTTCACCAAAAGCAATGCTTGCTTAATGCTGAGATTGAAAAAAAGGATCAAAATCTCTCCTTTCAGGGTGCATTATCACCGTGCTTTGATGCTTTCCTCTTTTCCCTTCTCTTCTATCCCGGGACTCCAAAAAGTTTCCAGTGCTCATCCTTTCTGTCTCCTCTGCCCACGGAGAGTTCAACAACATTTCATCCTCAGAATTTTCTTCTTCTTCAGTTTGACAACCCAAACCTTCATTTCCACTATTCTTGTTTCCATCATTTACTTGTGGTATTGAATCTTTATTTGGTGCTAGGTTATAAGGATAGGAACAGGCCCCAATCATGGGAACATACTCAACATACTTGTTTTCTGCAGGCCTGCAATCCATGACTAAGGAGGAATTGACTGCAAACAATGAACCGTGTTGCTCAAAGAAATTTGACAAAATTGGCAGCTCTTTAGTGTTTTCTCTCAAATCCATCACTGATTGTTCAGAAACTTGCTGATTCTTCTTGCCTGTATTCTCAAACTTGGGTTTGTTCTCACTTGTATTCTCAAACTCATCTCCCAGAATGTCTGACAATTTTGAATGTAAAGACTCTCTCTTTGATCCCTTTGACACACTACACATATTAACCTCTGCTTGATCATCTGAGCTACTTGTCAACTCACCAATGTCTGGTCCAAACAAGTTTCCTTCAATGGTCAGATTGGCTTCATATTGTTTGGTCCAAACATGTTTCCAAAAAAAATTAAAAAATATTTCACATTTGGCTTTTATGATTTTTGAGTTTCTATGTCCTATTTTTCTAGCAGCAAAACTCAGAAGTTCTATGATGTTACAAATACTTCACAGAAACATTAGGGACTTTGTTTACCTCCACCAGTGGATGAGGTTTCCTTGCTTGGATCAGCTTCTTCAAGTAAATTGAGCAAATCACTGGCTCCTATAAGTGACTTTAGGATTTTAGTATATTCTACTTCCGTCCAATTATCTTTAGCATTTGTTTTTGATATCTGTGCAGATATCTTTTTCTATGCTTCCATATTAGATTGTTTAATAGATTCTGATTCAGTCCTAAATATCCATTAGTATAGGAGCTCATGTGCATTTTCTTTAGACAGCTTATGTTTTACTTTAGTGATTGTCTTCTAGATTCTTTATACATGGCTTCATTTTCATTTCCTAATAATATATACCTATTCATATTTCCATGTGAAACTAGAACACAGGAGGTAATGCTGAGACTTCCCTTGCCAGTGGAGCTGCTGGAAGATCAGTTGTATTGCCAGCTAGTGCATCTTGCTATGAAATCTATTTCTTGTCATGGAATATTTGTTTAGTTTTCCAGCACCCCCCTGGATTGGTGCAGAGCAACATTACACATTAAGTTTAGTGAACATAAGCTTCCATATGATTTAGGAGTTTGTGGTGGAATATTACATATCTTACTGAATATTTAGACATTAATGGTTGTTGCAGGGGCTCCCATGCTGCATAGGAAAAATCATTTAGTATGAGGATCCTAGCTATTCAGGGCTCCTCTGATCCTAAAACAAGTTCATCTCATTCACTTTCAGTGTCTCCAACATTAAATCTCCCTGCCTTAGTGGTGGAAGCTGCGGCATAAGGGTTGAGTTCTGATTATGGCAAGCTATTGGTCAATAAGGGTGGGAATTCATCAACATTTATATCTAAAAAACACATTGATGCCAAACCTAATGCAATTAGTGGAATAGATATAAAATTAAATTCACGTGTAGATACCGCTGGGGAAGCTTTCCATGGAAAGAATGCCAGTTTAGTTGATCCTACTATGAAATGTAGGAGTCATGAAGGTTTTAAAAGTCTATTGAAGAATTCGTCCTCTGACACACGCAAGGGTTCATCTGGGCTGGATGATGGGCACATTGAAACAGCAAGAAGTGAAAGAACAGATGCAGCTTCAGTGTCATCTGGTATTGTCTTTGTTGGACTTTCTAAAGATAGCTTTCCAATATCTATCGCTCAAAGCAACTCAGTTGTTCAAAGAAACAGTTAAGTGAATGGTTTTGCTCTAAATAAAAGCAGTAGAATGCTTTCAAGAAACCATGTTGAGAATCTGGTGTGTAATATCCTTACATAAGTTTATATGAATGGCTCAGATGTTGGAGAAAACAGTATAATTTCAAACATATTGTCTTTGAATTTTGATTCAGATGATAGTGTATTAAATAGTCCTCACAATTTAGCAAATTTGCTCCTTGTTGAGACTTATAAATGCAATGGGATATCAAAGGAAATATCAAGTTCATGGAAGTCTCAGAATAGCAAGCAATTAAGATTTTTATTTGCAAGGTCAGAAGGTTCTATAGAAAGATCAAGCCATTATTCCACTCCCAATTTGGCATCGTCTAGGCAATTGCAGAGGGAGTGGGAAAATGGACAAGATGTTTTGGAAAGCAAAAATGGACATAAAATATTGAATATTAATGGACTATGTAATAATGATTTTGGCCCAAAGGTGCAAGGATTTCAAAGTACTTCAGAGGGAAGCACATTTTTGGTTCCTTCAGAGGCCAAGGGTGAGTTTTGTCTTCTTTTGTTGTTGGATATTAGTAATTTTCTTTTAATAATTGTGTTTTACCTCCTGCTAATATGGAATTTACAGCTTTTGTTTCCTTTTATCCACCATTTTAAGCCTTTGTATTTTTCCAAGTTTGTTATCTATGTATATAGACTTATTTTTATGGATCTAAATATAAGAGATAACCATTTTCAAATGAGGCTATCTTTTAAGATCTAACACTGCATAGGGGATGTCCCTAATTTGCACCGGGACATTACCAATGTCATGTAGGATTGTCAGATATCCCTATAATTAGCTTTAGTTACAGGGAAAATTGTACATAGCTCTCATGAATTCGTTTATCATAAATACTAGTTACTAGTAAGTTTTAATAGTACTAATTATGTAGTTTGTAGATTGATATCTATCATAAATTTGTTTGAATATCATCATTGTCAAGCAATAACAACTTCTCAAAGGGTGCTAGCTCAATGGTAGAGCACCTGCCTAATTATAGGCAGGAGGTTGGTGGTTCGATTCCTCCGTGCCCTATCATAAATTTGTGACTACAAAAACAACTAAATTCGCATATATACGACTATTAGTAGCTAATTTCCCATATGTTAGTCATATTTAGCGTAGTCATTAATATGTTAACATCTAGTAGTTTATTTAGTCATATATTTGGTCATTAATGGTTGCAATCAGTGACTAAATCAATGACTAAATCAATGAATAACTCATTGACTAAATCAATGATTAAATCCATGACTAAATCAATGACTAAATCATTAACTATCAATGACTAAATCATTGCCTATCAATGACTAAATCAATGACTACTAAGTCAAGCTATTAATGACTAGTGAAATACGACTAGGTATAAGATAGTGGAAATTTGCTACTATTAGTCACCGACTAAAAAATAGTCATTTATAGCATGATTTTAGTCATTTTTTTAGTCATTAATTTCTCATTTTCTACTAGTGAGTGCATAGAGTACAAAAGACAGAGGGAGAATGATGCTTCACTTCAGAGGGAGTATCTACAGAAGATCCTGAGGTTCGACATGGTACGACAAGATGGATAGATTAGTGATGACTCTAGGCTTTACTAAGAGTAAAGAGGATTCCAACCTTTGCTTCAAGGTTGAAGGTGGAAGACCGGTGATGCTCCTGTTATATGTTGATGACTTGTTCCTGATAGAAAAGAGGAACTCATTAAAGTTGCAAGAAGGAGACTTGCTGCCAAGTTCGATGTGTGGGAGAATGTGGATGGAATCTTCCTTGGACAAGGGAAGTATGGAGTAGATATCTTGCAGTCCATACCCACACCTATGGCATCGAACCTGAAGCTATTGAGTGATAATTCATCAAAAGCGGATCATGCTACGATGTATCGTCAGATGATTGGTTCCTTGGTGTACTTGATGAACATGAGACTAGATATTTGCTTTGCTATGAACACCTTGAGCCAGTTCCTGACATATCTGAGACATGTTCACTTGATTGTTGCAAAGCATATTATGAGGTACCTAAAGGGCATAGTTGATTATGGACTCAAGTATGAGGAAAATTAGAAGATTAACCTAGAGGGTTATGTTGATTCAGATTGGGCAGGAAGTGCCCTCGATAGGAAGAGCACTTCAGGGTGTTGCTTCAGTATGGGATCAGGTGTGATCTCTTGGTTTAGTAGGAAGGAATCCTACGTGGCACTGAGTACAGCTAAAGCAGAGTATGTCGCAGCTTGTTCAGCTAGTTATGAGGTAGTATGGTTGAGGAAGCTACTGTCTAATTTATTTGATCTCCAGTTGGATGCTACTTGTATATATTGCGACAACCAGAGTTGTGTGAAGATGTGATAGAACCCGGTGTTCCATGACAAGTGGAAGCATATCTAGATCAAGTATCACTATATCAGGGATATGGTGCAGAGAGGAGAAGTGAAGCTCCAATATGTTGCGACGAACGAACAGATAGCTGATGTGTTGACTAAGCCATTGGCCAAAGTGAAGTTTGAGTACTTCAAGGAGAAGCTTGGTGTTCTCTAGATCTAGGTTCCCTCCAAAGGGAAGTGATGAATCCGTGAGCCATTCTGACATGGTGAGAGGATCGATTCCTTCCATGGTCAGATGTAAGGGCTGATCCATTCTATCATGATGAGAGGATTGGTGCCTCACATGTCAGATATGAGTGCTAAGCCATTCTGATGTGACTGTAGGATTGGTTCCTACATGATCAGATATAAGTGTTGAATACCATTCTTGGAATGAAGGCACCTGGTTAGTTACCAGGAACACTCAGTCTGGGACTAAGGGCCATTCTGATGTGATTGTAGGATCGGTTTCTACATGATCAGATGTAAGTGCAAATCCATTATGAGGCGATTGTAGGATTGGTTCCTACATGATCAGATGTAAGTGTAGAGCCATTCTGAGGCGATTATAGGATTGGTTCCTACATGATCAGATGTAAGTGCAGAGCCATTCTGAGGCGATTTTAGGATTGGTTCCTACATGATCAGATGTAAGTGCAAAGCCCTTTTGACATGTAGGTAGGATTGGTTCCTCGCATGGTCGAATGTAAGTGATGGGCCTTTCTGACATAGATGACTCAATTGGTTCCTCTCATTGTCAAATGTGAGTGTTGGGCATGCCTTTCTGATGTGATTATAGGATTGGTTCCTACATGATCAGATATAAGTGCTAGGTAGGCCATTCTGACTTAGGGTCAGATATAAGTGCTGGAAAAGACCTACATGGAGGCTAGGCCTACAACCAGCATGAAAAAGGGTTTGCTCTGTAGAACTTCTTATGACGAGAAGAATCAAGAGATATCACCTATGATGATGATCTAACAAAGATGTTCCAGAACCAAAGATGATCCAGATCGAGTGATGATCCAAATCCAGTGATGATGATCCAGATCCAGTGATGATGATCCAGATCCAGTAATGATCCAGATCCAGTGATGATGATCTAGACCGAGTGATGATCCAGATCCAGATGAAGATGAATTGAAGATGAAGATGACTTGAAGATGACGAGGACTTGATGATGATCCAGATGATGCAGAGAAGAATACTTGTGTTGCTAAATTGTGTCGAGAGAATACCTTCCTATCTAAGAGGGAGTGTTGATGTAATTGTAACTTTGAAATGCATTCACTTGTATATCTTATGTATTATACCCCAATGTTTGTTCTTGAAAGTGTTTGTAATGTAATTGAGTCATGTCATGCACCGATATTCTGATCGGGAGTTTCTATAATGTAAACAAGTCATGTCAAGTCATTTTGGGTAACCCTCCTATTGTTCAAGGGTTAATGTCCCCGCAATTGTGGGGCCCTAGGGTTATTAGACTATCCTAGAGAATTCATCCCTAGGTGAGTTATTGTAAGTCGGAGAAATAGTCCCCACCATTGTGTTAAGGATAACCCTCCTTGTTGGTCGGAGGGGCAAAGTCCCCACAAGTTTTGGGGCACTAGGGTTATTAGCCTCTCCTATATATGTCGACTCTAGTAAGTAATTGATAAGTGAGGCCGACATGTTGGAGTGGACATTAAGTGAACGAAAGAATATAAATAGAGAGTGAGCCTCTCTATTTATCACACACACACTCACACATTGGGGTGCATGAGTGAGAGAGAAGTTGTTGGGATAAGAGAGAGACTAATGCTGTCAGGAGATCATCTTTATGTTTTCGGGTTTTAATTTTGGTGCCGATTCTATCTCTGAGGAAGTTGCAGGGTTTTCTCCATTATGGTTTCCCCAAGGAAAATTCTTTGTGTCTCTTGTCTCTTTTGTTTATTGTTGTGCATGTTATTCTCTCAGTTAAACATCCTAAGATCATAATGCTAGCTTGAATGATAAAAATCTAACAATTTATGCATATTTACCTATCACACTCCTTCAAAGTATCAAATATACTTAAACTTGAGATCATCATTAATCCTTCAAATATCAAATATTTGATGATTTCTCCTTGGGTTTCTTTTATTATGTGTCATCACAAGACCAAGAACAATGAGATGTATCTTTTACAACAATAAGAATTGGAGAAACATGTCTAATGCACATGGGTGGGATTTTTAAGTAAGATATGAAGAAGGTAACATATAATTCATGTTATAATTAACTCTATGCAATAGGGATTATGCTCTACATCCACTCTATCACATTTATTCATGCTTTGAGAGATAAGGTGAACAATCAATGTCCTCAATAAACATAGCATACTTGTTGGTCTCAATGTGTAATTTTGCTTACCTTTATGTTTGTATGGGCCTTAGCAATCTACAAATAATAGATAGATTATCCTACACAATAAGTAATGGATGAAATCATGCTACATTTGCATATTCCTAGATCAATGTAAGCAAAATTGGATCTCTTCATGGCTCTTGTAATGTAATGTTTGATTGTATCCCAAACGATCATAAGATTAGAGTTTAAATTACCATGTCTGCTTATTATTATTTTTTATTGAAAACACAACTTATTCACAACTTATTGCAGGTGTTGTCTCTTTTTATTGAAAACACAACTTATTTAATACCAAATTATTCTAGGCTAGCCTATAAGTTAGAGGGTTATTAGTCTATTGCTGGGGCAGGTGTACATCACTTTGAAACTTTGTTTAAAGAAGAGGCAAATCTACATCTGCCTGAAATTCTGGATATTGCTGATAATTTTCCTTCTGATATTACTGATAGTGAAAATCTAGATCTTATGATTCCTATTACTATTGAGGAAATTAATTCTATTCTGTCTATTAGTAAAAATGATAAGAGTCTTGGTCCTGATGGGATCCCAGTGGAAGTGTATAGGGCTCTTTTTGAGGTATTGGGAAGGGATCTGTTAAGAGTTGTTGAAGTTTCCAGAATTAGTGGGAAGATCCCTGCTGTATTTAATTCCACCTTTATTGCTTTGATTCCCAAATCTGATTGTCCTAAGTCATTTAATGACTTTAGACCAATATCTTTATGTAATTTTATATATAAGATTATTGGTAAAATCATTTCTACTTGAATTAAAAAGATTTTGGGTAGAGTTATATCCAAGGAACAGTTTTGTTTTTTGCCTAGTAGACAGATTCATGAAGCAGTTGGTATTATTCAGGAAGGCTTACATACAATCCATGTTAAGGGTTTAAAATCTGTTGTACTTAAAATTGATTTATCCAAGGCATATGATCAGGTAAATTGGACATATTTACGGATAATCATGGCTAAAATGGGATTTTTTGTAGCCTTTATTACATGGGTGATGAGCAGTATTACTTCTATTTCTTTTGTTGTTCTTATTAATGGGGTGGCATCTTATTTTTTTAGATTTGGAAGGGGGCTCAGACAAGGATACCCTTTGGCTCCTTTAGTCTTTCTGATTGTGGTAGAAGGATTGAGCAGGTACATACATAAAGTACATTTTAGTGGGGCATTGCAGGGTATCTCTTTTGGCAACAATATCACTCTGTCCCATATTTTATTTGTGGATGATATTATATTGGTAATAGATGGATCTGAACAGTCCTTATCAACCTTATATGAGGTTTTGATGGTATTTTGTTTAGCCTCTGGTATGATTATTAACGAGGATAAATCTTCTTTTTATTTTTCTGGGTTGCATGATTGTGAGTTGATTTCTATTCAGAATATTTTCTCTTTTAATGTTGAAAATATTGAGATGGGTATGAAATATCTTGGTTTTTATTTAAAACCCTACAGATATCTTTTGAAAGATTGGGATTGGCTCATTACCAAAGTGGAAAAGAGAATTAAGAACTAGAGTTTTAGATGGTTATCCAAAGGCAGAAAACTTATTTTGGTTAAGGCTGTCCTTGAAGCCATTCTAGTTTACTGGATGCATTTTCGGATACCTGTGGGAATTCTTGAAAGAATCAAAAAGTTATGTTTCAAATTATTATGGTCTGGTAGTGGAGAGGCTTCTAGACTACCATGATCTTCATGGAAGGATCTGGCCAATCCCAAATCTTTGGGAGGTTGGGTCTGAAAATACCTGCCTTTTTTGCAAAATCTCTTACTGCTAAGAATGTGTGGAATTTGATTAATGGCACAAGACTTTGGGTACAAATTGCTATACAGAAGCACATTTCACCCTTATCTTTACTTGACTGGATAAGGTGTGATGTGAAGAAAAAAAAGGCATTTCCATTTGTTGGAAGGCAGTACTTTGCTCTTTTGATCTCATTGGTCAGTCACTTGTGTGGAGAATAGGGACTGGTACTGAGGTATGTATTGGTATTGACCCCTGGCTTGGATGCAAATGGAGACATAATTTACCAGTGTCCATGATTGTTAAACTTCATAATGAAGGATATTTTGTCTTAAGAGATATTGCTTTTATGGGGACAGCTTTACTACAGGAACAGGGTTGGATGACTGCTGATCTCCTTGGTTTTGATGAGCAGGAAATTATTATCTGGAATTCTTATGTTGCACTATTGACAACTATCCATGTTCATATATCAAATGAGGAAGATCAACTGATTTGGAGCCTGTCTAAAACTGCTAAGTATACTCCCAAAGATGGCTACTTTCATCTTATTCATTCTGGAAATGAGATGGAATGTTTCTGGTGGTGGAAATGGATTTGGAAACTACAATGTCCACTTAAATCAAAATTATATTGCTAGTTTTTGTTTTCAGGGAAAGCATTAACTTGGGACAATTTATGTCGAAGAGGTAGAGAAGGTCCTGGCAGGTGTTATCTATGCAATATGGATTCTGAAACTAATGCTCATATTGGTTTCGAGTGCTCTTTCACTAGGAGGGTTTGGTCCGAAATTGAGGTTAAGTTAAGATATAACAATTTGTGGAATGGATTAACTATACTGGATTGTGTTCAAAACTGGGTTCTGCATGCTGAGGCTAGGTATAGATCCTTACCTGTGATTGTTTCTCGGTTTATATGGAAGGCTCGGAATCAATGATGTTTTGAAGATATTTAGCCTAAGTCTTATTTGGTCACTTCTTTATGTTTGGGTTTACTAAATGCATATCCCTTGGATAACAGAGTTGTGAATATAAGGATGGTTGTTATGGAACAAATTGATAAATCAGCTCCTTGGGGATTCTTTGATGGTTCGGCAGCTGGAATCCCTCGGACTTGTGGGGCAGGAGGCATTCTGTATATATCTAATGAGCACTATTTTACATTCTCTGCTGGTTTGGGGTTGGGAACCAATAATTATGCCGAACTTTTAGCTTTAAAATTGCTCATCATTTTGGTTTTAAAGTAGGGTGTTCAATATTTACAGATTTTTGGGGATTCCCAATTGGTGATCAATTGGGTAACTGGTAAGTTCAGAATCAATAATATTGTTCTTACTCAAGTCCTTCAGGAGGTGATTAGAATATCTAATTTTCTTGCCAAATTTGATTACAAGCATATTTACTGGGAAAAGAATACTAAAGCTGATGCTTTAGCTAATGCAGATGCTAACGTGATTGAAGGCCATTGGAAAATCCTAGAATATAGAGGAGCTGACACTCATGAAACTTTCCAGATTTTTTAAGTTATTTGCCTCTGTCTGGTGGAGGGGTTTTTTCACTAGACTATGGAGCACTATATTGATACATCTGTTTTTTCTTGACAGTTAAAGATGTTGTTTTGACTTAGTTGTTATGATGCTAGTTTTTGGACAATACTTTTGGGACAGATTAGTTTTTTACTGAGCAGTGTGGACAGTATGGACAGTGACAGGTTCATACAGTTTTTTTGGACAGGCTCTTATTGAGGATTTTTTGTTTATGGTTACAGTTATATGACAATCTATGACAGCATAAGATAAGTTTGTTTTGATAGTTTATTTGAATGTTTTATAAAAACAGAATTAGATGATATATAAATCTATCATAGTTTTTGATACTTGCCTATTGGTTGTAATGAATGGGTTTATACTACTTTCTTTTTGAAGGTAGTGTAACTATCTATTGAATATGTGTGGGTGATATTATTTGATTTCAAATCAAATATTACCTATTGTAATATGCATTTTATTATGCTATACATTTTGAGGAAATGGACACTGATCTGATAAAGATAATGATCTATCTGATGAATGTAACTTTTTAATAAAGTTACGATTTTTTCTATGGAAAAAAAAAAGTTAAATTAATAGAACTCTAATAATATTAACAATAACATCCAATAATAAATATATATAATAATAAAATGTACATATTACCTTGACTACTTATCTCAAATATTACACAATAATAATATTTTTAATTGACCAAATTACTCTTACCTTTCTTACTCTTTATTCTTACCAGCATACGAGTTGGATAAACCAAGCTGTAATAATACTAACGACAAAAATCAATAATAAATATATATAATAATAAAATGTACATATTACCCTGAATAATTATCTCAAACATTACACAAATATATTTTTTCTCAACCAACCAGAACGACTTTAATAACTCATACTATGGGAAAGTTGAAGAATCCTCGTGCTACCGAACAAATTGGATACAAGAAAATAGTGGACCCCCAACTTGTCCGCAAATCGTGTTGTTAATTTCGAAAGACAAATCGTGTTGTTAATTTCTCTAGTCTTTTGATTGGGATAAACAATCGACTTCACCCCTCCGTGCAATATATAACATTTAATTTTAATATATATATATATATATATCACATTACCTTCTACCTGCTACATAAATCATAACATTATTTGTGCGTTGTTTTGTACATCTATTGCTGTATACCTTCGCATCTCATTTCGACATGTTTATGTTTTCAGGAAGGTAGATTATTTCTTTGAAAACATCGCCTCACAAATAGATACATGATCTTTTTATTTTGAACTCGATTACAGCATGGGGAGATGGAGGGCGGGGGCCGAAGGAACTACCCTGGTTTTTCACAGGGGACTGATTGCTTTCTCTACTCCTCTCGGCGACAAGGCACATCCCTTATGCTCCTCGGCGTTCGTTCACAGGTTTCTAAAGGCTTTCTGAATCCTGTTTCTTGTGTCTTATTTGATTAGGGTTTCTTATCAGCTTTTTTGGGTAGGTTTCTTCTCTGCTGAGGTTTGTGTGTTACCTCCATGGTTCTTTCCTTCTTTTCCTATTAGTTTTTTTAGGTCAATGTGGGGTGGATTTCTCTGTAGAGTTTAGTTTTTATATGCATGTGGGTGTGATTGAACCAGAAGGCCGTCACCCTTGGAGTCCCTCCCCTTCTGCAGGGGACTAGTACCAACCAAGGGTTATCAAAAAAGTGGGAAGTAACCTTACTGTTTGTTTGTTTTTTGACGGCTTTACTGGCTTTTTTTAAAGCTTCCCCTTTCGCCACCCTGCATGGCTATTTTCCTCCTGCTACGTTATGTTCTATTTCGGATAAGGTGTTGACTTTTATTCTTACCCGTGTGTGGATGAACTAAAGAGTGTAAGTACAAACCCTCATTGGGGCTCCACTATCTTTGTCAGCACTCTTTACTGGGTTCTTCTTTTTATATTGTTTTCATCATTGATGCTTTGACTTCGGTGGCTGTCTTTTGGATTCTTTGTTTCGGGTACTGGTGTCGGGGTTTTCCTTATCCTTCATGTTCTATTCATGATTATTTTATTGGGTTTTTATATGGGCCATTTCGATTTGATGTTTTTTGGGGTTTGGTATATGATGTAGAACAGGGGTCTCGAACCTTTGACTTCTGTTTTATTATTCTTTTCCTTTTCTGACCACCCTTCTGTTTCGGCACGTCCTGTGATTGTTTTAATGGCTGACGAGGGTTTGATTAATCGGTTTCAGTGTAAGAGAAAGACTAAATGTATTAAGGTCCAATCTAGACGTTATCGGTTCGTTTTAGGACATGATTTTTTCCTTGATAGGGTGACTACCCTCTGCTCTCGGGCATTAATTGGTCGTCTGGAGTATTGTAACATGAACAAAGCCTCATGGGTAATTTGGGAAACTGAAAAATGGAAACCATTATTTGATTATGTGCCAACTATAAGTCTTCTTTCGAATGGCTGGATAGTGTTCGTGTTTTTGGATGAGGATCACTGTACTCGTGCACTGGAAGGTACATGGCGAATTGATAAGGGATCGTTGGTTCTGAACAGGTGGCATTCAAAGTTTGATCCTTTACGGGAAAGGATTTTTAAATGTCACCTTTGGGTTCTGCTTCCCCATTTACCCTTCCCCCTTTGGAGTCGTATAATTCTGGAAGGCATAGGTAATACTGTCGGTAGATTTGTTTCAGTAGAAGATGACTTTCAACAGGTCTATGATAAAAGGGTTGCTAAAATACTTGTTGAATTTGATATCTCAATGGGCCTTCCTGAAGAGGTTGAGATTCTTTGTGGGGAGAGATTATTAATTCAAAGGCTTGATTACCTTCATGTGCTGTTTAGATGCAGTTGTTGTCGGGCGATGGGTCATTTATGGAAACACTGTCCTCACCGGTTATCTGAAAGGAAAATTACTGAAGAAGAGTTCCAGACTACTCCATCAGCTGATATTGGTCATTCAGAAGAGTATCAGACCCCCAAAGTGTTACATATGGAGGACTTACATTCCCCTCAAGGTAAACCACTCGTCACACATCCTATTTCTGAAATTGTTCCTGAATCTTTTTTGGATGATGTTGATTTACTGATCTCATCTCATAAGAAATTACATAACCACATTTCTGACTTTCATGATTCTGATACTCGGGATCCTCCTATTGATTTAAACCAGTCCTCCACCTCTCCTATTGATACAGCTACTCAGCCTGTAGATTCACAAACTACACCTTCATCTGATGTTATCTCATCTGACAAGCTCCTGTTATCGAACCCTATTGTTCCCCCTACTCTAGACTCACTAGAGGATTTTCCTCCTCTTCTTTCTAGGGGTTCACCTCTTTTATCCTCCATCCCTCCTCCTTCTCCTCCTCATCGGGTTTCTCCTCATCCCAGTCCCACTTCCTCGCCTTCTTTCTCTGACCCTTCTTTAAAGAAGTCACTCTCTGTTTTTACTGCTACCTCCCCCTCATCACCTTCCACTCTACACCTAAATTCCATTAGGTTTTCAAATGTAACTGTTCAGAAACAACCTAGGGGGAAAAAGAATAAAAAGGTGGACCCTGTACCGGCTTCACCACCCTTTATCCCTCTTTCTGTTCGACTTAAGGAAGCTGCAAGAGGCAATACTGGACGGGGTCTTAGAGCATTGGCATCCCCAAAGGATTTGACTTAATGTTAATCTTATCCCTTAATGTTCGTGGTCTTGGGGGTAAGACCAAAACTCTCAGCCTCCGTTCTCTCTTTTCATCTCTTAAACCGGATTTCATTCTTTTACAGGAGACTATGTGTAGCGCTCCTCCTGCTCTCTTTGCTTTTTCAAAAATTCTCCCCTCCTGGGAGTTCTGTGCCATTAGTGCCCATGGCTTATCTGGGGGTTTATTGTCAGCTTGGAATCCTCTAAAAGTTAGATGCAGGGCATTTCATACTTGTGCTGGTTTATTGCTGAAAGCATCCATCAAAGGATCTCCTGTGCCCTTACATTTACTAAATGTTTATGGTCCGTATCGTGAAAGAGCTTGTTTCTGGGATAAAGCTCTTCGTGGGGGTTTACTTAGCCTTCCTGGTCTCATTATAAAAGGTGATATCAATCTTACCTTGCACACCTCTGAGATTTGGGGTTTAAAAGCTTTAAGGGACCCACTCTCTGACTATTTTATTTCACTCTTTGATTCTGTGGGGCTTGTGGATGTGGCTCCTCTAGTGGCTGGGCCCACATGGAGAAATGGACAAATTGGGGATGATGGCATTAGTAAACGTCTGGATCACTTTCTTATTGCTTCTTCACTTCTCCCCTCCTTGGGATCATACAAGACATGGACTAAAAATCATGAAATCTCTGATCATTCCCCGGTCTGCTTTGAATGGTGTACTCTTAAAGGTCCTTTTAATTATCCGTTTAAGTTCAATCGAGCATGGTTAGAGGACTCTGATTTCCTTAGTTAGTTCTCTCATCGGTGGTCTGCTCTCTCGAATTTGGACTCTCTGTCTAATATTGAGGACCTTTGCCATATTCTGCGCATTCTTAAGAATGATACCAAAAGATGGACTAAAAATAAAATGAGCAGTATGACATTGGACACTCACAAGATTGATCTTGCTATTGAGAAGATGCTGGGGGGTACATCAAAAGGTATCCTTACAAAAGAACAAGACGCTCAACTTTCATTGCTGACTATGGAGAAACAAAAAATCTTAAGACATGCTCAGCTAACATGGCAGCTAAAGAGCAGAACTAAATGGGACTTACAAGGTGACTCCAACACTAAATTTTTTCATGCTGTTGCATCTGGAAAAAGATTACACAATATGATTTGGTCACTGGAAGACTCTGAAGGTGTTTCTATTAAGGAGGAATCTGCCCTTAAAGAGATGGGTAAAAATCACTTTTCTTCTATTTTTAAGGATGAAGGGGGCACTAATTTGGTCCAACAAATTAAAGTGGTATCTCTTTTTAAAAGACTTATTCCTCCTGACCAATCTTGCACTCTCAGCTACTCGGTTGATATAAAAGAGATTGAGCTCTCTCTTCACTCTTTCAAGAAGGATCGTAGTCCTAGACCTGATGGGTGGCCTGTGGAATTTTATTTGCATTTTTTTGACTTTCTGGGGCCGGTTTTACTGAATACTATTGATCAAACCAGACTGAAGGGATTTATTCCCCATTCCCTAAAATCTACATTCCTTACTCTCATCCCTAAGTCTGATAAGCCCCGTACATTCGCTGATTTCAGGCCCATCTCATTGTGTAACCTGCTCTATAAGCTTATCTCTAAGGTGATTGCTCGGAGGTTAAAACCCTTTCTGGATCAGGGTATTTCTCTCGAACAGTTTGGTTTTCTGAAGGACTGTCTTATCTCTGAACCTATTGGAATTGTGCAGGAGGTACTTCACTCTGTGAAAACTCAAAATCTTTGTGCTTTTGTGTTAAAACTGGATCTTTCAAAGGCTTTTGATAGGGTGGATTGGACATATGTCAGATTGATTCTGATACAAATTGGTGTTCCTCTCATCACTGTTAATTGGATCATGAGCTGTCTTACTACTGCAAACTTTGCGGTACTGATTAACGGGACCCCTTCCAATTTTTTCACCGCGTCTAGAGGTATCCGACAAGGTTTTCCTTTATCTCTGCTCCTTTTTATACTTTTTATTGAAGGTCTCAGTTTACTAATAAAGGATGCAAAAGCTACTGGTCTGATCAGAGGCATTAAACTTTCCCCGTCACTTTCCCTCACCCACCTTCTTTTTGTTGATGATGTGATACTTATGGGTTCTGGTACTCTACTTGACTGGTCAGCTTTTGAGGTTATTTTGGAAACTTTCTATAAAGCCTCCGGAATGAAGATCAATTTTGATAAATCATGTTTATTATATTACAATCTTTCTGATGACTGTTTGAATTGGTTTATTGGTAATCTGCCTTATAAATTGCAGCCTTTACATACTGGTTTAACTTATTTGGGTTTTTTTATAAAGCCCCTCAGTTATAGAGTATTGGATTGGAATTGGATCATTAAAAAACTTGAAAAAAGAATCAGTCATTGGACCAACAAATTGCTGTCGATTGGAGGCAGATTGATATTAGTACAATTGGTCCTCTCCAGTATCCCAGTGTACTGGATGGGTCTAGCACCACTTCCTGTTTATACTTTACAGTCTATCAGAAGGGTTATGTTTAATTTCCTATGGGGTTCAACCAGCACAAATAAAAAATTTCATCTGGCCAACTGGTCAGATCTTTCCTGGCCCAAGGAGTTAGGAGGTTGGGGCATTAAAAATTTAAATTGGTTCAGCTTGGCTTTGAGAATAAAAACATTCTGGCGTACTCTCCAATCTGAGGGACTTTGGTTTCAGGTTCTTTATGCTAAATATATTATAAAGGGTTCTGTTGTTGACTGGTTCAGATCAAAAAAAATTTGCAGAAGGAATGTATCAGTCATTTGGAGAGGTTTTTTATATTCTCTTCCATGGATTGGCAAGCATTTGGCATGGCAGGTTGGTAAGGGATCTAATGTTGTTATTGGGATCGATCCAATTGTTGGATCTAGCACTGGTTTCTATTTTCCTGAGGACCTTAGATCTTATCTGCAAGATCTAGATATTTGCACACTAGCGCAGGCACATAATACTCAATCAGATGCTAAGGGTTACTGGTATACGGCTGAGGAGTTAAATTTGGGAGGTTACTTCATTAATTTATGGACAGATTTTACAGAGGGATTAATTGGTGCAGGCATACGCATGAATGATAGTGAAGATGAACTGGTATGGGACTTTAAAAAGAAACAGGGTCTTCTTTCTGCAAGGAATGTGTATGATAGTATTGTCACTTCATCGCAGGGAATGGTATCATCACCAATTGACAAATATCTGTGGATTAATTCACTGCCAAATAAAATCTCATGCTTTATTTGGCTAGCTGTTAGATGTAAAATACTTACTTGGGAGAATTTACAGCGAAAAGGTAAACAGGGTCCTGGTATATGTATAATGTGCAAAGAGGATAATGAAACTGTTGAGCATCTTTTTATAAACTGTACAGTGTGGAAGTTAGTGGCTGAACAGGTATGTCTACATTTTAATCTGCATGGTTTCATATCACAGCATTCATTGGTGGACATGTTGCTCGATTGGATGGGGAAGGTACCAAAAAGTTTGTCTTACTTTTAACTGCCTTTTTATATGATGTGGACACTGTGGAAGGTACGTAATAAAATGATTTTTGAAGATGAAAAAAGAACTATATCCAGTATTGTTTATCAGGTCATATCATCTGTTCAGCATCTTGCTAATATGCCTGTTAAAAAGAGGAAATCTGGCAGAGTATTGGGAAATTCACCACCCATGATTTATCCCTGTGGTTTCATTGATGGCGCATCAAATTGCATGGTTGCGGGTGCTGGTTTCTGCATATATATAAATGAATGTCATCATTTGGAGTTCATGATGGGGGTTGGACAAGGAACCAATACTAAAGCTGAATTGCTCAGTTTATGGGCAATTCTCCTTACCTCCCAAATGATGGGGATTCCCCTATCCCAGATATATGGTGATTCCCTCATAATCATCAATTGGGTGAAGGGATTGACTGCTCTCTCCCCCACTAATTTGGTTCATTGGTGTCGGGAGACAAATAAGCTTTTTAAAAGCTTCCAGGCATTGTCAATCACCCACATCTATCGAGAGCACAATCAGTTGGCTGACCGACTCTCTAAAGATGCACTCTTATTTTCACAAGGAAAAGGTATTTACAAGGAATTTTATGAGGATCAATTGGTCTCTCAGGATCTATTTCAGCTCTTTTGAGTTTTTATGATGGGATTATGCTCCCTGGTGATGATTTATAGAGTCATCTTTTTAGACTGTTGAGCTGTATTGAGTTTAAAAAATTAAGGGAGTTACCCTGATGATGATATTAATAGAGTCATCTTATTTAGATTGCAGAACAGTACCTGTTGGCACTCGCTAGATGTGGATGGGTAACGATCCTCATATGATGAGACATTTTTCTGATGGGTTATTTTACAAGTATTGTGTTCCTTTCCCCTCGGATGAACTCCATGATGTAGTGACTTGATGTAACCCTGTTTGGGGGATGAATGTTGAGATGCCCTTTGATTCTAATAAAAGAATAACAAGGTCAGGCTTTTTTCTTCCTGAAAAAAAGATACATGATCTTTTCATAATTAATATAAATTTTCTTTGAAAACGTGGTGCAAGTGTTTTAGATTCTTTTTCTATTGGACGATGAAATTTGCCACTACTTGTTAGGTTACCAGTATCATGAAATTTGCCACTATGTGTTAGGTTACCAATACTATCAATTTTTTTCCTATTGGACCATGAAATGTTTTGTTTCTCTATTGGACTATGAATTCTATGTGTCTTTCACTTATCCTTTACTCCAGTAATTCTTTCTCTATTGGACTATGAATTCTATGTGTCTTTCACTTATTCTTTACTCTAGTAATTCTGAAGAGAATGTGCGGTTAAATAAAACATGCATTTAACCATGACAATGGATTTATAAAACTTGTCGAGACCAACAGAGGACTAATGTCGTAAACACAAACTTAAAAAATAACAAGGATGTTTCACCTTTTATGGAGCTTCGGCTCTCGACATCTTTCAATCACACAGAACTTGAGCTCTTGAACTCTTCAAAAAGTTTTTCTTTCTTCTCCACTATTAAAATCTTTCTTCACTATTTGTTGTGTCTCTGTGTGTCTTTTTTGAAACTACAAACTTCTTCTTTATATAGATAGACTAAACAACTTCTCTGAGAAGCTACCAACTAAATCATTAAAGACTATAATAACTATCCACCTAGAAACTTAACTTCAAAAATTTAATTCGATTGGTTTACATAAGAGAGACGTGAACTCTTCAACCTGTCAGAGAGGGTGACACAACATGACGAGTTACAGACTTCGACAGAGTCGACTAACAAGATAAGAGGATCAACGAGTAATTAATATTTCCAACACTCCCCCTTAATTATAAGCATATGGGGATTTTAAACAAAATATTAACAAATTTTTCAGAGCTTAAACTTGCTCTGTTCATGACAGACTTCACTATGCAGAACTTCTCATTCCAAGATAACTTCGTAGATACTGGAACATATCTTTTTCCAATGATTTTGTAAAAATGTTTGCAAGTTGATCTTTAGATAGGTTGCAAAATTCTAAACAAATTCCTTTGTTGTTCGCCAATTCTCTTATGAAATGAAATCTTGTGTTGATGTGCTTGGTTCTCTTATGAAACACATGATTTTTCAACAAACTAATGGCTGAATTGTTGTCGCAAAAAATGGTTGCTGGTTCTTGCTGGTTCTGCGACGGGTCTTTTAAAATTCTCTGCATCGAGATAGTTTGACATGCAACACCTATAACTGCAACATGCTCTGCTTATGTTGAAGACAAAGTTACAGTGGGCTATTTCTTTGAATCCCACGACACAACACATGTACCAAAATGAAATGTGTACCCATATGTGCTCTTTTTGTCATCTATGCTTCCTCCATTATCATTGTCAGTGTAACCAATGAGATTAAAAAATTTCGAGGTTGAATACATTATGCCAAGGTCCTTTGTGCCACTTACATACCTCAAAATCCTCTTGCATGCTTTCCAATGAGAGTCTTTTGGCGACTCCATGAATCTTGAGATCATACTTACTCCATACATGATGTTTGGCCTTGTGGCTATTAAATACATGAGACTTCCAACAAGCCTTTTAAAAATCGTAGGATCTACTGTTGATCCATCATCATCCTTGCACAATTTTAAACTTGTTATTACTGGTGTTGGGGTTGTTTTTCAATTAGACATATTAAATCTTTTCATAATTGCACTTGCATATTTTGACTATGATATGAATATACCACTTTCAGACTGCTGGACTTCAATGCCCAGAGAAAACTTCATAAGCCCCAAATCAGTCATTTCAAATTTTCTTTCCATGACTGCTTTAAAAATATTTTATGCCAAAGTCACCAATAATATTAAATCATCTACATACATGCAGACAATTAACATGTTACCTTTCTCATTAATTTTTGTGTACAGTGTTGGTTCACTTTCACTTCTATGAAATCCATTTTTGGTGAGATAGGAATCAATACGACTATACCAAGCTCTAGAAGCTTGCTTTAAACAGTAGAGTGCCTTTTTAAGCATGTACACTTTCTTCTCTTGACATGGAACTTCATATCGTTGTGGTTGTTCCACATACACTTCTCTAGATATCCATTCAGAAATGTTGATTTAACACCCACTTAATGAACATTCCATTTGTTTTGTGCAACAATGGACATAACTGATATGCCTTTATCCATGCACGCGACAGGTGCAAATTTTTCATTGAATTCTATAATGAGCTGTTGTGTGAATCCTCTTGTGACCATTCTTTCCTTGTTCTTCTACACATTCCCATCAACATCTTGCTTAGTCTTGTAGATCCATTTGACATTGATTACATCTTTATATTTTGGTATATCTACTAGCTCCCATGTTTGATTTTTCTCAATGCATTCTATTTCTTCATCCATGGCTTATGCCCATACTGGTTCTTTGACAACTTCTTCAAATGTTAGTGGATCATCTATTTGAGAAAATAATGCAAAGATAGAGAATGAATTCAATGTACCAGCTTCATATATTTCACGCATAATTTTCTTCACTAGATCTGCCGATGTTGACCTCAGCGAACTACTTGATGGAGTCTATTGTTCTCTCAGTAAACTTGTCGGTGTATCTTGAGCTCCGACTTGTGTTGACATTCCTTGTGTTGAACCATGTCTCGGTGTCGTGGGAATCGACGGTGCTGTGACATCTTGATTTACATGTGGTATATGAACCACTTCCTTCGCCATTTCATCATGGTTGACATTCCACACAATCTTGACATTATTCTTAACGCTTCCATCCCATGATTCATTTTCGATGAGTTGAACATCACGACTGATGATCACTTTCCTTGCGATGGGGTCATACAACTTGTATGCCTTTGTGTCTTTAGAATAGCCAACAAAAATACATTTATGTCCTTTGTTGTCTAGTTTCTTTCTCAGCTCATCTAGAACATGAGCATATGTGACACAACCCAAAACTTTTAAATGAAAAACATTGTGATTCACACTTGTCCTTTCTTCTTAAGGAAATTTGTTCTTCACACTCTTTGTCAGACACTAGTTCATAATATATGCAGCAGTTGCAACTGCTTCAGCCCAAAATTACTTTCACAAATGCTTGGCTTCCATCATGTTGTGCACCATCTCCATAATGGTTTTGTTCTTTATTTGGGAAACACCATTTTTCTAAGGTGTATAACATGCATTGAAATAATTTTATATGAGACGGGTCTTGCAAAAATTTAGAAATTCATTCGAAACATATTCACCACCTCTAACTGTCCTTAATATTTTGATGCGGTGTCCATTTTGGTTCTCCACAAGTGCCTTGAACTGCTAAAAACAACTAAATGCATCAGATTTATGTTTCATAAAACATACCCATGTTTTTCTTGACTAGTCATCAATAAAAGTAAGAAAATAATTGCAGCCACCCATGGATGAATTCTGCATTGGACCGTGAATATCAAAGTGCACAATCTCAAGTGGTGTGAGAGATCTGTATGAATTTTCGACTAGAAAGATATCTCTATGCTGCTTGCCAAAAATGGATCCTCCACAAACTCTCTCTGGTTTGTTGACCAATGGAAATCCTTTTGCCGTATTATTTGTGTGCAGTAGATTCATCCCACCAAAATTTAGATGTCCAAATCTGAAATGCCACAGCTAGGACTCATCCTAAACTTTTGTTTGAAATGTAGCCTGAAAATCAGCGATGTCATTTCTTTGTGGTCGAAGTGCTTGTCTAATTATTTTATTTCTTCCTTGAATGAAGCTCATGCATTTGTCTTTCCTTTCATGTCTAGAATTATCCCCAATAGAAACAAGTGATTGCTTGTCATTGGTACTTTTGCTATTAGCTCATTGCTTGGACGCTTGTCTTTAATCACCTAGTGATTATCTTCTATGTAGACTCTGTAGCCTTTCTGTATTAGTTGTCCAATACCCAAAAAATTGTGTTTTAATCCTTTGACATGATAGACATTAGACATGTTCTTTTGTTGCCCCTATTTGGTTACAATACCAATAGTACATTTTCCCAAAACAACGACTTGGACATTATTTTCAAGTGTGACATGTGACCACTTTCTTAACTGGGGTTCTGATTTTGTCCTCTACCAATGACATTCACAGGACTGCTACTGCATTCTCCTCTGAAAAAACTTCTTCCTCTACCTCTAGAGTTGTTTCTCCCCTTGCCTCTTCCACGGCTTTTGGATGATTGTGTTGCAAATGCACCTTCCAATGTTGTATTTAATCTATCGATTCTATGTTCATGATTAATGAGCGAGGCTTGTAACTCATCAATAGTAAACATCGACATGTCTTTGTTTTCTTCCAAGGTTACAACCAAGGATTCAAATCTATGGGGAAGGGTTCTAAGAACTTTTTCAACAACCCTTCTATCTTCTATATTATCTCCATGAGATTTCAGTTGATTTATAAGACCAACAACTCTAGTGTATAATGAGTCTACTGATTCGGTGTCTTTCATTGACAGAGATTCAAAATCTCTTCTAAGAATCTGCAACTTAGAAGTCTTTACCTTGTCCAAGCCTTAATATGTGGTTTCCAATGTATCCCATGCTTGCTTACGGAATTTGTTGTTGCTACTATTGGGAGTATGCATGCATGGCTTGGTGTATGTAGAATGGGTCTATATAGCAAGTTTGGACTATCTCCTATACATCTTGACCTCTAAGAAAAGTCTTCATTGTTAGAGACTACTGACTACTTTTGGTCACCCGACACCTTTTTATCTGAACAAACACTTACTTCATTTCGACCACTTTTACTTCAAGTGTCTTACTCGACAAGTTAACCACTTTTAGTCGAACTCTTACAAAGGAGAATTCATAGCCTCAAGACTTTATAAAATGAAAAAACACTTTTCACGGACACATAACTTGGAGTAAATCTGGACACAACTATAAATCGAGAGATTCATAAAAGAAAATAGCACTCTGTAGTAAAAACTAACTTTTACTTGGTGAAATGTTTATGGATTCTATGTGTCTTTCACTTAACCTGTAAATGTAAACAACATTTACTCTAGTAATTCTGAAGAGAATGTGCGGCTAAATAAAACATGCATTTAACCATTAAAAGGATTTATAAAACTTGTGAGTAATAACAGAGGACTAATATCTTAAATACAAACTTAGAAAATTACAAGGATGTTTCACCTTTTAGAGAGCTTCTGCTCTTGACATCTTGCAATGACATGGACCTTGAGCTCTTGAAAGTCTTCATGGAGCTTTTCCTTCTTCTCCACTATTTATTTCTCTCTTCACTATTTGCTCTTTTTTCCTTCTTCTCCACTATTTAATTCGCTCTTCACTATCTACTGTAACTCTCTCTTGTCTTTTTCAAATTTACAAACTTCTTCTATATATAGACAGACTAAATAACTTTTTTGAGAAGCTACTGACTAAATGATTAAACACTGTAATAACTATCCATCTAGAAACTTAACTTCAGAAATTTAATTCGACTAGTTTACATAAGAGAGACATGAACTCTTCAACGTGTCAAATGATGACATAACACGACCAGTTACAAACTTTGACAGAGTCGAATAACAAGATAAGAAGATCAACTAATAAGTAATATTTCCAACAAATATCAAGAAAAGAGAGAGTGGAGCTCAATGTAAAGAAAAGAGAGTATGGACGTAGTTGTCTAGTATGTCGAAGTGTAAACATTTTTTTCCTCAACTCCTTTACAAAAGATAAAAGCCAGTTAAAGATTCCTTATACCACCCCTGACCTCCTCCCTGAAATATATATTATACCATTACCTCCGACCTGTCATATAGATCATGGCACTACCTCCTGCCTCCTATATTTCACATATCATTTATCTTTACAAACAATCATATATATTATATCATTACCTCCGACCTCTCATATAGATCATGGCACTACCTCCTGCCTCCTATATTTCACATGTCATTTATCTTTACAAACATTCATTCGACCAAAAATACCTAAATATATATTATATCATTACGTCTGACCAGTCATATAGATCATAGCACTACCTCCTGCCTCCTATATTTCACATATCATTTATCTTTACAAACAATCAGTCGACCAAAAATAATATCACACAATGGTTAATGTTTAAACCCCTTTCATATTAACAAAATGGAGTTGTTCCTATTACATACAGACATAATGAGAGTGTTCAATTATCTGTACAAAATGGAGTTGTTCCTATTTCATATATGAGTTTTTTTTCTTTTCTATTGGACTATAAATTGATAGAAATTTGGAAGGCACTAAAACGTGTTTAGTCTATTGATTTTTTGAATTTTTGGCACGGTAACTTATACCTTGCATGCAGCATCATGAGGTCTCAAACATAGAAAATATATGTAATCTAAGAATGAAACACTGCACACTTCCAATCAATAACAGGAAACATTCCATACATAAGATAGAAAATTACAATAAAAATCTCTAATATGCTGCAAGTTGTTTGGTCATGGTCATGGGAAAATCAGTGGATAGAGTCCTTTTCATTCGCTTATACCCCGTTGCGGCAGCATTCGACCTGTCGTAGCAACTACTTATCACATAATTATTATGCACCGAAATGAATATGCTCACAACTCCCCATTTATTGCACTCTTGATAAATCCCTCAAAACCAGGTGGCCTGTCAATGGGAACCCATTTCCCAGAGTTGTGGAGCTTGTAACACACCTGCTCACCCCAACGGCTAGTAGAACCGCTCACAAATATATCGTCATGCCACACTGTGGCGCAGGTAGCAACGTCCATAGTTTCAGGAAGAGACGCCACCACTTCCCAAACGGTCTCCTTACCGTTATATCGCATCAGTTGTTGGTTATGGAAGAAATACAAGCGACCCAACGCAGCTATGCACGACCTCGGGCATACCCCAAAACTCCACATATTCTCCACTCTGCTCCAAATGCCTGTGCTGTGATCGAATACTTCCGCACTCTTCTCGAATCGACCCTGTGATTCTGTTGAATAGCCGCTTATCACAGTGAATTTTCCATCCAAAAATTCTCCGTGGCATCGGTCTCGCTGTTGGCTCATGGGAGACAGAACCTCCCACTTGTCATCTCTAACATGATATGTCTCTGCAGTTCGCAGAGCGCTTTTGTTGTCGCTTTGTCCTCCAGCGACGTAGATAAACCCATCTGGAGAAACAGAACAAGCGAAGAACGATCGAACCGTCGGCATGTCGGCTCCCCGGAGCCAAGTGCCGGACGTGAAATCATAAATGAAGACAGATTTCATTGCCTCCCAACGTAAGGGATTCCATCCCCCAATCATAACCAGTTTCTGATCCACCCAAACGCAGTGACAAAGTAGGGGAATCCCTTCGGGAAATTGGGGAATTGAAGGGAGCCGATCCCAAGTTCCCTGCAAAGGGTCATACAGAGTTAGCCCATAAACAGGAGTGCCGTGCCACTTATCCTCAGCCGAATTCCCGTGAGGAATAGCCTGGATCATACATATGAACTGCTCGCTAGTACCGGAGATCTTTCTGTCTTCATAGAACCGCGGGCTACTCAGCGTAGCCTCCCAGCTTTTGCACACAGCTTTGAGGTTATCATGTGACTTGTAAGTCACTCTGAGCAGGCACTCTCGACCGATTTCGTGAGGAATATTAGGAATAATATCCATTGATCTCACTGTGCAAATCGACAAATTGCTCAAACTAAACAAAAACCAGACGATAGTTAAATCACAGAGATTAGAAACCGTTCGGCTATACTAAAAACGAATAAAGCCCGTGACCAAAGATTGAAAAACACAGCAGGGAAAATATTGCGCAAACACCGGAAACTATTGCGCTAAAAACGATGCAAGAGCATCAGCAAATACGGAAACGATGCAAGAGCATCAGCAAATACTTTCCAATTTCTTACAAATTGTACGTTCATGACATATATATGCTCTCCTTTCAAACGAAAACGAACCATTTAACTCTTATGAAAGAAAACGAAACATTTAACTTTTATTTTTTAAAGGTTCATGAGCTTCTTTTAATATGGAGATTTTGTTTTACTATAGAGATTAGGTTCGTAACTTTTGAATGAAGGAAGTCGAAACTAGTTGTAAATTTTGGATGGTTTTCACATCATAGATACATCTTTCACATCACATATGTTCAAAACTTTTGAATAAAGAAAGTCTAAATTAGTTGTAAATTTTGAATGATTTTCATATCATATATATATATATTTCATGTTACATCGGTTTACTTTAAGGTTTTATAAGTAATTTATATTTAATTTTGTTCAAAACTTTTGAATAAAGAAAGTCTAAATTAGTTGTAAATTTTGAATGATTTTCATATTATATATATCCTTCGTTTACTTTAAAGTTTTATAAGTAATTTATATTTAATTTTGTAATTTTTTTCTTTGAACTTTTTATAATATATTTTATAAAAGTAAAGGTACATCTACTTAATTTTTGAATTTTTTATAATATATTTTATAAAAATAAAGGTACATCAACCTAATTTTAATTTAATTTTTCTTTTCATTTGGTTATAGATTTTAGGATGGAAGTTTAAAAGAAGTTTGTATGAAGGAGGGTTTTAGTGATCTATAGATTGGTTTATGGGGATCTAGATAGTACAACGAGATGAAATTTTTTGTTGAGATCAATAAATTAGCGTTGATAATTGAAGGATCAATTAGATTAGTCAAATAAGTAACTTTGAGAAGGAAGGTGCACCAATTTTAAGAGGTTTATTGGACTATAGCATCTTTGTACAAAGTTGAAGGACCTTTTAGATGCAATACTACTTTCACGAAACTTAGGAGAGTTGAGTAAAACAAAAACACGCGAGCGTTTCTTTGAACTAGGAATGGGCACGCTCGAGCATGCTATATCAGTTACACGCAAGATAGGAAACAAAAGCATTGTCTTTTTGTAACTACTACAAGCTAACATTTTGTATTATATAGAAACACTATAGAGTTTTGTAATTACAAAAATCTCTAGTCTTTTGTATTCAATCAAAACTATATAGTGTTTTGTATTACATTTATCTAAGGATATAGGGGCCAGGGGTTAAGGAGTTTTTCTTAATATGGAGATTAGGTTCAAAACTTTTGAATAAAGAAAGACAAAACTAGTGGTAAATTTTGGATGATTTTCACATCATAGATACATCCTTCATATCATATTAGTTTTCTTTAAGGTTTTATACTTAATTTATATTTAATTTTGTAATTTTTTCTTTGAAATCTTTATAATATATTTTATATAAGTAAAGGTACATCTTCCTAACTCCTCTTTCCATGTTGTTATAGATTTCAAGATGGAAGTCCAAAAGAAGTGTGTATGAAGGAGGTTTTTAGTGATCTAGAGACTGATTTCCACAGGTCTACATGGTACAATGAGAACACATTTTTTGTTGAGGTCAATAAATTAGCATCAACAATTGAGCGATCAATTTGTTTTAGTAAGAGAAGGAAGATTAACAAGGCAAATGCACAAATTTTAAGAGGCTTATTGGACTAAAGGGTCCTTGCACAAAGTTGAGAGACCTTTTAGATGCAATGTTACTAAATTCATGAAACTTACGAGAGTTGAGTAAAAAAAAACGTGTGAGCGTTTCTTTCAACTAAGAATCAGCGCACCTGAGCATGCCATGTCAATTACACACAATATAGGAAACAAAAGTGTTCTAGTTTTGTAGCTACTACAAAATCCTAGCATTTTGTATTATATCAAAATGCTATAGAGTTTTGTAATTAAAAAACTCTCTAACGTTTTGTATTACATCAAAAATATCTATCATTTTGTAATTACAAAACTTTGTAGTGTTTTGTATTACATCAAATCTATCTAGCATTTTGTATTACATCTATTTAAGGATATAGGGGCTAGGGGTTAAGGAGATTCTTTTAATATGGAGATTAGGTTCACAAATTTTGAATAAGGAAAGTCCAAACTAGTTGTAAATTTTGGTTGATTTTCACATCATAGATACATCCTTCGCATCACATCGGTTTACTTTAAGTTTTTATAAGTAATTTATATTTAATTTTGTATTTTTTTCTTTGAAATATTTATAATATATTCTATATAAATAAAGGTACATCTTCCTAACTCTTTCCATTTGGTTATAGATTTCAAGATGGAAGTCCAAAATAATTTTGTATGAAGGAGGTTTTTAGCGATGTAGAGATTGATTTCTAGGGATCTAGATGGAACAACGAGAACTGATTTTTTTGTTGAGTTCAATAAATTACTGTAAACAATCAAGGGATAAATTAGTTTTAGTCAAAGAAGGAAGTTGGACAAGAAAGGTGCACAAATTTCAAGAGGCTTATTTGACTATAGGGTCATTGCACAAAGTTGAGAGACATTTTAGATGCAATCCTACTTTCACAAAACTCACGAGATTTGAGTAAAACAAAAATGCATGAGCATTTCTTTCAACTAGGAATGGGCACGCCCGAGTATCCCATGTCAATTACATACAAGATAGGAAAAAAAAGAATTATAGTTTTGTAACTACTACAAAATGATAGCATTTTGTATTATATCAAAATGCTATAGAGTTTTATAATTAAAAAACTCTAACATTTTGTATTAGATCAAAAATCTCTAACGATTATAACTACAAAACTCTCTAGTGTTTATATTACACCAAAACTATCTAGCGTTTTGTATTACATATATCTAAGGATATAGGGGCTAGGGTTTAAGGAGATTCTTTTAATATGGAGATTAGGTTTAAAACTTTTAAATAAAGAAAGTCCAAACTAGTTGTAAATTTTAGATGATTTTCACATCATACATACATCCTTCATATCACATCGGTTTACTTTAACATTTTATAAGTAATTTATATATATAATTTTGTATTTTTTTCTTTGAAATATTTATAATATATTTTATATAAATAAAGGTACATCTTCCTAACTTCTCTTTCCATCTGGTTATAGATTCCAAGATGGAAGTCCAAAAGATGTTTTTATGGAGGACATTTTTAGTGATCTAGAGATTGATTTGTAGGGATCTAGATGGTGCAATGAGAACACATTTTTTTTATGTCAATAAATTAGCGTCAATAATCGATGGATCAATTACTTTTAGGAAGAGAAGGCAGTTTGACAAGGAATTTGCACAAATTTCAAGAGGCTTATTGGACTATAGGGTCCTTGCACAAAGTTGAGAAACCTTTTAGATGCAATGTTACCTTCACGAAACACACAATAGTTGACTTAAAAAAATCGTGTGAGCATTTCTTTGAACTAGGAATGGTTGCGCCCGAGCATGCCATGTCATTTACATGCAGGATAGGAAACAAAAGCATTGTCATTTTGTAACTACTACAAAATGCTAGCATTCTGTATTATTTCAAAACGTTATAGAGTTTTGTAATTACAAAATATCTAACGTTTTCTATCACATCAAAACTCTCTAGCGTATTGTAATTACAAAACTCTTTAGCGTATTGTAATTACAAAACTCTCTAGCGTATTATAATTACAAAATTCTCTAGCATATTGTAATTACAAAACTCTATAGTCTTTTGTTTCACATCAAAAATATCTAGTGTTTTGTATTACATCTATCCAAGAATATAGGGGCTAGGGGTTAAGGAGCTTCATTTAATATGGAGATTAGGTTAAAAAACTTTGAATAAAGAAAGTCAAAACTATTTGTAAATTTTGGATGGTTATCACATCATAAACACATCCTTCATATCACATCAGTTTACTTTAAGTTTTTATAAGCAATTTATATTTAATTTTGTAATTTTTTCTTTGAAATATTTATAATATATTTTATATAAATAAAGGTACATCTTCGTAACTCCTCTTTCAAATTGGGTATAGATTTCATGATGGATGTCCAAAATAAGTATGTATGAAGGAGGGTTTTAGTGATCTAGAGATTGATTTCTAGGGATCTAGATTGTACAATGAGAAGAATTTTTTTGTTGAAGTCAATAAATTACCATCAACAATCGAGCGATCAATTTTTTTTAATAAGAGAAGGCAGTATGACAAGGTAGGTGCACAAATTTCAAGAGGCTTTTTGGACTAAAGGGGCCTTGCACAAAGTTGAGAGACCTTTTAGATGCAATGTTACTTTCACGAAACTCACGAGAGTTGAGTAAAACAAAAATGGGGGATCGTTTCTTTCAACTAGGAATGGGAAAGCCCAAGCATGCGATGTCAATTACACACATGATAGGAAACAAAAGTGTTCTCGTTTTGTAACTACTACAAAATTATAGCATTTTGTTTTATATCAAAACACTATAGTGTTTTGTAATTACAAAACTCTCTGACGTTTCATATTACATCAAACCTCTCTAGCATTTTGTAATTACAAAAGTCTCTAGTGTTTTATATTACATCAAGTATATCTAGCGTTTTGTATTACATTTATCTAAGGATATAGGGGCTAGGGGTTAAGGTGATTCTTTTAATATGGAGATTAGGTTCAAAAATTTTGAATAAGGAGATTCCAAACTAGTTGTAAATTTTGGATGATTTTCGCATCATAGATGCATCCTTCATACCACATTGGTTTACTTTAAGGTTTTATAAGTAATTTATATTTGATTTTGTATTTTTTCTTTGAAATATTTATAATATATTCTATATAAATAAAGGTACATCTTCCTAGCTCCTCTTTCCATCTAGTTATAGATTTCAGGATGGAAGTCCAAAAGAAGTTTCTATGAAGGAGTTTTTTAGTGATCTAGCAATTGATTTCCAGGGATCTTGATGGTACAATGAGAATGGATTTTTTGTTGAGCTCAATAAATTAGCTTCAACAATCGAGGGATGAATACATTTTAGTTAGAGAAGGAATTATGACAAGGAATTTGTACAAATTTTAAGAGGCTTATTGGACTATAGGGTCCTTGCACATAGTTGAGATATCTTCTAGATGCAATCCTACTTTCACAAAACTAACGAGAGTTGAGTAAAACAAAAACGTGCGAGCATTTTTTTCAACTATGAATGGGCACGCTCGAGCGTTCCATGTCAATTACACACATGATAGGAAACAAAAGCATTCTCATTTTGTAACTATTTTATCAAAATTATATAGAGATTTGTAATTAAAAAACTCTCTAACATTTTGTATTACATCAAAACTCTCTAGCGTTTTGTAATTACAAAACTCTCTAGTGTTGTGTATTACATCAAAACTATCTAGCATTTTGTATTACATATATCTAAGGATATAGGGGATATGGTTTAAGGAGCTTATTTTAATATGGATATTAGGTTCAAAACTTTTGAATAAAGAAAGTCCAAACTAGTTGTAAACTTTGGATGATTTTCACATCATAGACACATCCTTCATATCACATCGGTTTACTTTAACATTTTATAAGTAATATATATATATATATATATATATATATATATATATATATATATAATTTTGTATTTTTGTTCTTTGAAATATTTTAATTTATAAAGGTACATCTTCCTAACTCCTCTTTCCATCTGGTTATAGATTTCAGGATGGAAGTCCAAAAGAATTTTGTATAAGGATGTTTTTAGTAATATTCATTAGTGGAAATTTCAATTCAAAATGGGCCTCCTAAGGAAAATAATAAAATAATATTTATTAATTTGGGAGGAAGAGAAGAAAAAAATACTTTTTTTGTTCGTATTTTCAACATATCTCCTTCCGTTTTTACTGAAATTTTGATTCGGAGAGCTCATTGGATGTGGAATTAAGTTTTGGATCCACCGAGTAACCACACTATATAATTTTAAAGGACCCCTCTACCCCAAAAACAAGAAATACCTGAAAAAATGTGATGATGATGTCCAGTATACTTTTCAGGTATTTCTTGTTTTAGGGTAGTGAGGTTTGTCAAAAGTATATAGTGTGGATACTCGTTGGATGAAAAACTTAATTCCGCATCCGAAGAGCTCTCCCGATTGAAATTTGTGTAAAAACACAGGGAGATATGTCAAAAATACAAACAAAAAAAATATTTTTTTTCATGATACCTATCTCCAAATTTATACTAAAAAATTGTTTAAGACCTATATGGTATTTCAAATTTAAAGCAATTTCATTGGCTAACACATGATGACATGGAATTTGAATTAGGGTTGAAAGGCCCATTTTGAGTTGAAATCTCCTCTAATGAGAGATTGATTTCTAGGGATCTAGATGGTACAATGAGAATGGATTTTTTGTTGAGGCTAATAAATTAGTGTCAATAATCGAGGGATCAATTAGTTTTAAGAAGAGAAGGAAGTCTGACGAGGAAGTTGCATGAATTTAAAAAGGATTATTGGACTATAGGATCCTTACACAAAGTTGAGAGACCTTTTAGATGCAATACTACTTTCATTAAATCACCAGAGTTGAGTAAAAAACAAACACGTGAGCATTTATTTGAACTAGAAATGGGCATGCCTGAGAATGCCATGTCAGTTACATGCAGGATGGGAAACAAAAGCATTGTCATTTTTGTTGGCGTGACCCACCAACAAAGCCTTGTTGACAAGGGGTTCCTACTCAGTCAACATCCAACCAACACGATGTCCCTAAGCACTGGCCTAGACAGGTTTGACCCTGCTTGGGAACACCCATAGAGAGGATGAAGTCTCACCTGAGATGTCGAGGGAGAGTTTTCAGAACCAAGTTTCCGGTAGTAAGAAGGGAGGGAATGGAATAAATGACTTACGAAATAAACAAGAGATGCTAATTAGACCATTTGTTAGAATCACATCACAGATTTATAGGCATAACTAGTATATCGCTATTAGATCGCATTACTTCAGTCATCACAATAGTCACATTCATTCATATAACAGATTTAGTAAGCATCCATCATTATCATTGCAGATCATAAAAACAGGAAAATAAGAGACAAAATCACTTTAGGGAAACATACGTCATGTCATATTACTTCTGCAAAATAGATTCAAAACATGCAGTACGTCTCCACAGTAGGAGACTGAAAATCGATCGACACAAACATAGCCAAAAACCCGCTCACAATAGATGCAGATGCAAAAATATACCCAAAATACAATTTATCCTCAAAATTCCCTCCCAAGTTGATATCTACTATTGCAACTCTAGCTCTATATATAGGCTTTCTCCTTTACATCCAAGGTCCACTTCTAACTAACTTCTAACAAACTATTGACCTATATCCACAAAATGTGGTCAATCAATACATAATTGCATAAAGAATTCCAAAAATGGTTATTCTTCCATCTATCACGTTGTTGTGGTCCTTCGCGATGGCATGTGAGCTTGCGCAGCCTCCGTGGTTCTGTGCAACTCACTTACCCAATACCCCTACCAGCAGGTCCCCAACATAGTCTTGTGGCTTGTCCTCGAGCCACATCAGGTCGAAAGGGTGTACTTCATCGTCTTGGTCTTGAAGTCCTCAACCTGCTGCGAGATCTATCGAACTTGGAGATGAACACATTCAACTGTGTATCGATAATTCATTGTGTCCTACTTCAGTGGGTGCTCCTCCCCAACCTTTCCATGCACCATATTCCTACCTTCTTGTACTACCTGCAGTGCAGCGACTACTTTCACAACCAACTAACTGCCAATGTCTTGGAAGTCGTCAAGCTCGGTGCTGCACTTGTGCTGGCATTCTTGGGCTCGAGAAAGATTCTTATCATTATCCTGTCCTCTGAAATACTGCGTCGGATCTTCAATGGCCTTTGGTAGGCCCGTAATGTTGGCAATTACATCCACCATGACCGGAATAGGGTTGTCCAACTAGAGCGTCCCACCATGAAATCATGCCAACATCTATTTGACATAGGAATTTTCTTCATTCAATCTCCCAAAATGAGGCATGTTAATGAGCCCCAACAACCTAAACCTATCCAATCCCTACTCCCAAGGGTGAGGAATCCGTTGAATAGGCTCACCAGGTACCATCGAAAGTGACTGGTAAACATCCTCTAATACCTCCTTTAGTAAAATTTTGTCATGGTATTCATAGTTCATCTTGACTAAGGCAGGTATGATTTCCACCTAGCAGGTCATCCCTTCTGGTAGCAGTGGCAACTTTGGTGGATACCTCTGATTCTTGGTGACCTTCCTTGGCTTCACCCTCGGTCATGTTGGAGCAACATATCCAGGGATATTGTTGATAGAGACACCCTTAGGTGCCACAGACTCAACAACTCCCAAGCTTGATGGTCTGGTCTATGTTGGTTCTTCCCCTTGCACCCTAGTAGTCATGCATGTGTATCTCTTCTGCGACAGTGTGGAACTAGGATTTTGGGACTTTCGCTTCTCTCTAGGGATCGAAGAGGATTCAATTGGCATGCTCATGAATTCCTCTTCAACCCATGTGGGCCAAATGGGGGATTCCTGCTCGCTTGAAATCTCAACTGTGTCGGAAGTGCGCAGCGTGTTGCACTTTGCAATCCTCACAATGGAACTAAAATTTAACTCCTTGCTTATCACACTCAATTCTACTCCTGCACTGAGCTCACCACTTCACTCAACCTGACTGAACGATACCTATTGCTCGCATCCCACGCATTATTATAATCACTTTCCCGATCCAACTCATCATTGCCAAATCTACCGTGTTCGTCATGACCCAATATGACATTAATAACCCCAAATCTAGTGGCAATCCTATCTTACTAACGGTTGGATCAGTCATAAATGTGTGACGCTTCATTAAGCACTGCCAGCTAACTATATTGACTATCTATATTTATTACCGATTTGACCACCTCACAGTCTTCCGGCTCTCGTCAATGGTCTCTCTCTCAATAATACTGAGTGCTATCCTTGCGCATCTTCTCCCTCTATGCTCGCCTCACTGCCATCTACCCAATTTTTTTTTCTTTTTCTTTTTCTTTGCACAGTGTCTCAAGCATTGTACGGCTCAGACCCCATTCTATAGGGCTTCAAGCGACTTCCATTCACAAGTTTGGGAAACACCAAAACATCTAATTGTTGTAATTGAACTGCACCCCCAGAAGTAATTGAATGAAAAAGATATGGACCTAACCATTGCATCTGTAACTTACCTAGATGCTTCATGAACTTACTGTCGTATAACAACACCAAATCCCTGTGTGCAAATTTCTTGTTCTTAATGTGGCGATCATGCCACACCTTCTGTCGACCCTTCTCAACACTCTGGTGGAAGCCTATGACAAAGCAGTCCTCTTCTAGCTGGATCAACTGTGCGATGTGCTCCTCTAATGATTCTGCATCATCCATGCCTGTCACAGCAGTAATATGCAGACTAGGAACAATGTACTCCATAGGCATGAATGCCGCTTGCCCATATACTAATTTGAATGGTGTTTGTCCCATCAAACTTTTACAAGTGGTGTGATATGCCCATAGTACTGTTGGAATTTTAAAATCCCAATCATCGCGATTAGTATTGCATATCTTTGTAAGCGCGGTTTCCAATATTTTGTTGAAGGCCTCGATAGTTCCATTTTCCTGTGGGTGGTAGGGTGTGCTTTTCTGATGCTGCACTTGCAACTCCTTTATTAGGGATTTCATGGTTCGATTGATAAAGTGACTACCTTGGTCACTCCTCAATATCCTAGGACAGCTAAATCTTGTCACAATATTCTCGAATATGAACTTGGTTGTTGTCTTAACAGTGCAATCCATGACTATCATGGCCTCCACCCACTTTGTCCAATAATCGGTTGCTATAATGATTTACTGCACACCAATCCTATTTCTTTGTGGATTAATTGGGCCCACAAAGTCTACGGCCCATTTATCAAAAGGTTGTAGAGTTACCTGTGGCACAAGCAGCATCTCATCCCACCGTGATGGTTTGTCGACGCACTGACATACATCATAGATTCATGCATAATATGATGCATCATTATGTAAGGTAGGCCACCATAGCTCAACGCGCAGTAGCCGTGCCTCCATAGTGGCCTCCGAAGATTCTTGCATGTGCTTCTTCGAGAATGGGTCCATGCTCATGTGGTAAGATGCACCATTGCAATATTTCATCTGGTCCAAGTTTGTGTAATTTCCCCGCAATCAGTTGGAAATCCAAAGCTTTCACTACCCACTACTTCTTCTGATTGGTCGACAAGTCCTGTGGACCAACTCTAGTTGCCAAGCAATGAATGATTGGAGTAGAATGGTCATCTGTGATATCTACCCAGAGCAGTCGCGTATTGGGAAATCCATCATCAATATTGGTAGGTTCTTCTCCTATCTCAATGTGAGACAGATGATCGGGGCCAATATTCAACCACCCTGGCTTCATAATTATCTCAAAGTCAAATTCCTAAAAAAGTAGCAGCCGTCAACAGATATTCCCCCCCAAGACAGTCTTATTGACCAGGTATTACAAAGTAGAATGGTCTATGAACATTTTGAAGTGACTTCCCAACAGATAGTGCCTAAAATTTTGCAGCACATAAACCATGGCTAAGCCCTCTCTCTCAGTGGTTGTATAATTTCTTTTTGCAAAATACAACTTCCTACTTGCAAATGCGATTGGATGATCAAGGTTGCCCTCGCCTGGCTATGCAAGTACTACCCCTAGTGCAACAGAAGAGGCATTGACATGGAACTCCTTATTCCAATCGAGGAATACCAGGATAGGCGCCGACACCATCTTGGCCTTGAACGTGTCAAAAATCCCCTAACACTTGTGATTCCACTCAAATGCAACATCCTTCTTCAGTAGCTTCTCCATAGGGGCCGTAATTGCAGAGTATCCTTTGATGAATTTGTGATAGTACCCCGTGTGTCCCAGCGTCGCCCAAAGCATCTTCACATTAGTTGGTGG
The DNA here is from genome assembly GCA_001517045.1 of Pseudotsuga menziesii. Lineage (NCBI taxonomy): Eukaryota > Viridiplantae > Streptophyta > Pinopsida > Pinales > Pinaceae > Pseudotsuga > Pseudotsuga menziesii. The sequence continues at coordinate 77,963 of LPNX010467780.1, read as the reverse complement.
TGGTAGAATAAGGATACGTGCAATCTTCACAGGGTCGACCAATAGCCCTTGCTTGCACACAATGTGGCCTAACAGTATTCCGAACAGTGCACAAAAAATGCACTTCTTTGAATTCAATGCAATTTGAATATTTCGACACCTTTCCAGCATCAATCATAGATTCCCTAAGTGATCCCTAACCAAACCATAAACTATCCAATCATCCATATATACCTGCAGGAACTTTTGAATGAAGTCTTTGAATGCAGTGACGACCACCTGAGATTACCGATGCATTCTACAATCCAAAAGGCATGAATGTATATTGAAAACAACCCCATTTAGTGACGAATGTGGTCTTATGCCAATCCTCCTCCACAATTCAGGTCTGGTGATACTCCAAAAATCCATCCATGAAAGAGTATATCTCCTGACCACTTGCCCCTTCAAGGACGTCATTTGTAAAGCGAGTGGGAAATGGATCATGTAGGAAGGCATCGTTCAACTTCCTCATGTCAACACAAATGTGAACTTATCGAGTATTTTTATCCTGAATGACCATAAGGCTTATCCATTCTGACTCTTCAATAGGCTCAATGATTCCAACATCTAAGATCCAATCAAGCTCAACTTTGACACGTCCTTAGTATCATGGGTTTAGTCGATACGGTCTCTTACGCACAAGTTTCGCATCCGATTTCAATGGGATTTTCATCTCCCCTAGATCCCCTAATATCCCTTTCATTTTCGAGAACCATGTTGGAAATAAATCCTGGAACTCATGCAATAGATCTGTGATTTCGGCCATTGTCTCATCATCCCAATAGTCCCCAATATTAGAAAACTTTGGGTCTTCCTCTATCCCATTGTTAAATTTTTGGATCTTCAGGGGCTGACTCATGGGGTTATTTGGTATGTACGGTGTTGCAACATTGCGACTGCCTTCTGATTATGGAATATTGACATTCCTCATGTCATCATTATCTTTAGGTTCACCAGATATATTGTAGCATGCCATCAGGGATTTCATATTGCACTGCGCATGTGGATCTACAGGGTATGTGGTTGGCACAACCTTCAATACTACCTCGCGAATGAGTTGGAGTGCATTGTGGACTTCAGGGTTAGTCTCCTGGAAACTAAAAATCTATGCAAATCAAATCAACAGATCCCCCTAGGTAGCTATGGTTCTTCGTAGCTCTGCAGCTAGATACCAAGATCTAGGCATTTCATCCAAAGTATGTACGAAAGCATGGACCCACTCATCCTTGGGTCACAATACCCATAAAGCCTGACATTCTATTAAATTACCGATGGGGTTAGTCCACCTATCATATCTTCTAGAAAGATAAGTATCTGAATCACCAAGGTGCACTAACATCAATCGTCGACATGGTTCCCATTCATGGATTTCCTGTTTGTGAGCCACCCACAAGCGTGATGGGGTAGCCTTCAACTCTTCCTCTAGTGTAACCAACCTCTGCGGTTCAAACGCTTTCTCTTCAAATTATTGGAGGAATTTGGAAAACTCCGATATCCCCTCGTAGATTGGCAGCTCAACGATCTCGGTCGTAACATAGAGTAGAGATTGCGTGATTAGTCCACACTTTCTAACAGACACCTCATGAAGCCAATTTTTCCAATTTTCTAGAGAATCATCAGAATCAGAGCATGCAGAGCTAGCTCTACGCCATCCAAGTTCACCATCGACAGTAAGGTGGATGTAGTCCTTGCAGATATTGTAGGAACTATCCTAGTCTCTACCATTCTCATCCTTGATAGCTTCAATATATCGGCATCCTTCCTGAGGGTCCATGGGAGCAATGACTCTGATATCTTAGTTTTCAAATGTCATAACTTGCTTCTTGAAATTGATAACTGGCATGCTATCATTAGCCCACCTGATCCCAAACAACGCAAGATAAGATCCTCCAACATCAACCACTTCAATGACGTTGAAATCAACATATGTCTTCATACCTTCGATGTCGACGACCAAGTTTGAGACACGGCCAATAGGCTGAACCTTGGGTTGATTTTCTAGTCATAGTTGCACAGAGGACCACCCCAATGTTGGATTTCCCATTAAATACCAAGTCTGTTTGGTCAAAATATTCACATTCAATCAAAATATTCATGTTTGACCCTAGATCTAGAATAACAAAATCAAATTCATAGTCCCCTATCTGGATGTTCATTCTCATCCCTTTATTTGTCTTTCTCTTCTGGAAAGAATTTATTGCATAATCCTTCAGGGCCTGATTCCATTGGCACAACAACTTCTCAATCTCTCCGAGAGCCTCAGGATCTCTAGCTAGCAACAACCAGCTCTCAAAGAACTATTGCAAGGTACCATGTTGTTGGGATGGTCTTGCCTCAATAGAAGGATCAAAAGCAGATGGACTTTCAACAATAGGAAACTTACCTGGATTCCTCTCAATCACATGCTTGGCCTAAAAGAACTTCTCCTTCTCCATCATAATATCAAATGCTTCCTTTTTCTTTCCCACAAACTGAACTTGTTGGTGGGGTCCATCTTCCCTTGTCATTGCACCTACATGAGTGACAACAACAATGTTGACAACCTGGGTTCTGGGTTCTGCTAGAATTGTCACAACCGTGGGTCCTTGATTCAGGTTTTGAGCTTGGTTTACAGGTGGATTCTGAGTCAGCAGTGGGTTCATTGGCTGATTCTGATTTTGCAGCGGGATCAGAGGCTGATTCTGCAATGATTGCTGAGTCTGCACTTGATTTTGGGTTTGGAACTAGTTCTGCAATTGAGGGATGTTTTCGGCCTGCCACTTCGTAATCAATTGAGGGAAATTTTCGATATTATACTTGCTTGCTTCTTGCTGCGCAGTATGTACACTGCACATAGGGACACTCCCTATGATAGTGGCCAAATACCCCACAAGTGTAACACTTGATGGATTCTCTACCTCGTCCGAAGCCTCCTCCTCATCCCCTAAATCCTCCTCGGAATCCTCTAGTTTGCTAATATTGCAGTTGGGATAGCTACTGCAAGGGATTCGGTTGCTGCTGAACATAGTGTGCTGCTTGAACATACTATGGTTGATTCTAAACAGTCCGCACTTGATTATATTATGGTTGTAGTGCAAACTTTGGTAGTGCTACGAACTATGGCTGCGGTGTGAACTGTGGTTGTGACTACGATGGAATAAACTGCATTTGTGGAGGTGGTGTATACTGTACTCTTAGTTGTACCATATATGGCTATGACTGTTGGACTACGCGGGGATCCTCGCTCTTCACAAAATATGAATCATATGTTCTCTCTTGAAACAATTCGTAAGCTTGACAGTCTATATCCTCGTGCCCTACGGAGTTACAAAAGGAGCAATACAAACTTTCTGCCTTCGTAATCATCTTCTGCATGTAGCTCTAGTTTTCATGTCGATGCCCGTATACCTTACATACATGAGACCATGGCATGCCAGCACAACTCAAAGGGTTTGGTGCTCCTGAGAGAAATTATTTTTGAAAATTCGAACAAGTGTCCTTGGTGTGTCCATCCGTACGAAACCACATACACTAGAGGTCATCATTCTCTTCTTTTTCCTTCTTAATATCCTGCAGCTGGAGTGTCAAATTTGCTAGCTGCACTTGAATCTAGTTCATGTCAACTATATTCTCCCCAATAGGTGAAGCTTCCAATTTCATCGCCATCTCCAGAGCCTCATTCCGCGTTGTGATATTTTTCTACATTAACGACTGTCTAATGTGAGAAACTAGTGCAGCGATGAACCACTGCTTGTGCTAAACATCGCTCATTTTGAAGCTAACTGAAGCCATCAACATCTTAAACCATTGTTCAAAATCCCTAATAGTTTCATTCGAAAACTTCTTGGTTTCCTTGAGTTCTGTAATATATTGAGCCTCAGATTTAGGTTTCTTAAATTCCTTGAATAGTCCTTCCTGGATCTCATTCAGTGTTTTTGCCGCTATCCCCTGAGGAACCTACATGAATCTCATGTCCTGGTCAAGTGCGTGACCCCTGAGGGTGGTTGCCAATTGGCTTCTCTTAATGTCATCATCCACACTTTGTCTGGAAGTCCAAACTGCTTCACATAATAACTAGTTCTACTCTGGCTCATCGGTCCCGTTTCGATGGAATATTGGTAACTTCATATCGATCCTACAAATGCTGTTCTACTACTCAAATGCTACTAGCACGTCAGATAAGGTGACGTAGAATGCACTTTTCTACCTGTTGGTGGAGTATTGTTCGAAGGTGTGGACACGTTACTGTTAGGGTTTGAGCTTCTCACTATCCTGGGAGTAGCCTGGGTCTGGTCGTCCTCGTCTCCACTGTAGGGTCGCTTCATCTCGAGTGGTTGTTCTTCACGGTCTTGTGTCATGATCATAGCATGACCTTCTCCTGTCCTCTACCTCTTCTCTTGTTGAAACCTTGATCCTCCCCTTGTACAACCACTTGTTTCTTTGTTGACCCTGACAAATTCCTTAGAACTCATACCCATCTATCCCTTATCTTTCCATTTGTCTCCCCCCTTTTGTCGTAGTGTCCACGACCCTCGCACATCAGGGTTCCACTACTTAAGGTGCATTTTTAGAATACCCTTCTCACAGACAAGCATATTAATATATAATTGCAGAGATAGCAAGAGCCTACCTCATGGCCCATTGAATAACTCTCTTTCTGCTTTGTTGTATGCCTTATTCATATCGACTGCAAACTGAGTGATGTATCCTTCCAGAATATTATCCAGCCATACTTCGATAGCTCTCCATGCTTTGTTATTAGTTTCTTCTAGCTTTTGGATCAGACCAGGTGTCCAGGATGTCGGCTCTCCTCCTTGATGGTTATTCTTTTTATAAGTGAATCGTGCTAACCATTCATATAGTATGACCATGAATTCACAAAAGAAACATTCCTATGGATCATCATAGATATATCTGTTCAACCACATGGTTGTCGACAACTTCATATTCTAATTCTCTGTTTCAGCAAAATCTTGCAGCTTTAGGTCAAACCAATCTTCAATCTCCAATTTTGTTGGATGCCACAACATATCCTCCCTTCAGTTGCAATGAGGTCTCGATAACGGAACCATTTGTTAGCGCAACCCACCATCAAATACTCGTCGATAAGGGTTCCTACTCTGTTGACGTCCAACCAGCGCGATCTCCCTGAGCACCATCCTATACAGGTTTGACCCCTCTTGGCAACACCTGCAAAGCGTGGATGAAGTATCACCCGACATGTTGAGGGTGAGCTGTCAGAACCAAGTTTATGACAGTAAGAAGGGAGGGCATGGCATCAACGACTTACGAAATAACCAACAGATGCTAAATAGACCATTTGTTAGAATCACATCACAGATCTATAGGCATAACTAGTAGATCGCTAGCAGATCACATTACTTCATTCATCACAGCAGTTACATTCATTCATATAACAGATCCAGTAAACATCCATCATTATCATTGCAGATCATAAAAACAAGAAAATTAGAGACAAAAGCACTTTAGAGAAACATCCGTCATGTCATATTACTTCTGTGAAATAGATTCACAACATGCAGTACGTCTCCACAGTAGGAGACTGAAAACCGATCGACTCAGACAGAGCCAAAAACCTGCTCACAATAGATGCAGATGCAAAAAGATACCGAAAATACAAGTTATCCTCAAAATTATCTCCCAAGTTGATATCTACTATTGCAACTCTAGCTCTATATATAGGCTTGTGCCTTTACATCCAAGGTGCACTTCTAACTAACTTCTAACAAACTAGTGACCTATATCCACATAATGTGGTCAATCAGTACAAAATTGCATAAAGAACTCCAAAAAATGGTTATTCTTCCATCTATCGCATTGTTGTGGTCCTTCACGATGGCATGTGAGCTTGCGCAACCTTTGCGGTGCTGCGCAACTCACTTACCCAATACCCCTACCAACAGTTTTGTAACTACTGCAAACTGATACACTACAACAAATTTGATTTTTAGCCATTTTCTTCTACCTCCAAAATTCACTTCTGGGGGCGGTTTTGATTTGAAGGTGGTCATTGCAAAACCAGCCTTAATAGAAGCAACACTAAAATTTTTGAATTTTATGGGAGGTTTTGGAGGAGATCAAAACCACCCCTAAAAGTGAATTTTTGGGGTGATTCTAACCCACCCCAAAAGTGACTTTTAAGGGTAGTTCTAAACCCTCCTCATAGACACCTATTGGGGTGGTTCCAAACCCTCCCCCAAGTCCTTATTACAAACCTTTGGGGGCGGTTACAACCCCCCCTCGTAGGTACCTATGGGGGCAGTTTCAAACGCCCCATGTAGGTATGGAGGTGGTTTTAAACCACCCTTGTAGGTACGGGGGAGGTTTTAAACCCCCCTCGTAGGTACATATGGGGGTGGTTTCAAACCCACCCCCATAGGTTCCTATAAGGTAGGTTCTAAAACCCCCCTAAAACTCATTCGTACTAACCTTTGGGGGAAGTATTAATAACCCCCCCCCCAATAGCATCGACACTAAAAGTTTGGAATTTTAAGGGAGGTTCTGGAAGAGATCAAAACTGACGCTAAAATTTACTTTTGGGGGTGGTTCAAAACCCCCATTAAAAGTATTTATTACAAAACTTTGGGGGTGGTAATAAACCCCTCTTGTAGGTACCTATGGAGGCGGTTCAAACCCCCCATAAAAGTATTTATTACAAAAATTTGGGGGTAGTTATAAACCCCCCTCATATTTACCTACGGATACAGTTAGAAACCCCCACTAAAACTCTTTACAAACCTTTGGGGGTGGTTATTAACCCTCCTCATAGGTACCTACGGAGGTGGTTCAACCCCCACCCTAAAACTCTTTACAAACCTTTGGGGGTGGTTATGAACCCTCCTCATATAAACTTACAAGGGGGTTTGGGGGTGGTTACAAACCCACCTGGTAGGTACCTATGAGGGAGGTTTCCAACCTCTCCCCCATAGGTTCCTATAAGGGAGGTTCTAAACCCACCCTAAAACTCCATCTTACTAACATTTTGGGGCGGTCTTAACAACCACCCCCCGCCAATAGCAATGATGCTAAAAGTTTGGAATTTTAAGGGCATTTATGGAAGAGATCAAAACCGACACTAAAAGTGACTTTTGGGGGCAGTTTAAAACCCCCCTAAAAGTCTTTATTACAAAACTTTGGGGGCGGTTTAAACCCCCCTCATAAGTACCTACAAAGGTGTTTCAAACCCCCCTAAAAGTATTTATTAAAAAAAAATTGGGGCGGTTATAAAACCCTCATAGGTACCTAAGGAGGAGGTTCAAACCCCACGCTAAAATTATTTACAAAACTTTGGGGGAGGTTATGAACCCCCCTCATAGGTACTTACAGAGTGTTGATGAAATTGTAACTTCAGAATGTATTCACTTATGTATCTTATGTATTGTACCCCGATGTTTATTGCGGGAAGTGTTTGTAATGTAATTGAGTCATGTCATGCCTCGATGTTCCTATTGAGAGGTTCTATAATGTAAACAAGTCATGTCAAGTCATTGTGGGTAACCCTCCTATTGATCAAGGGTTAAAGTACCCGCAGTTCCGTGGCACTAGGGTTATTAGACTCTCCTAGAGAAGTCAGCCCTAGTAGGGTTTTTCCAAGTCAGGAATTAGTATAAAATTTCTTTATAAACAGTATTGCATCATTAAGATCAAAATGTTCAAAATTTAGCTTCAAAAGATGCTCGGTTAACTTTTCATACCATGCGCGAGGCGCTTGTTTTAGGCCATACAAGGATTTGACAAGCTTGCATGCCTTCTGTTCTTTTCCTTTCACAACAAAGCCTTCTGGATAAGACATGAAGACATTCTCTTTCAAGTCTCCATTGAAGAAAGAAGT
>LPNX010467780.1:36137-69979 GCA_001517045.1 Pseudotsuga menziesii | reverse complement strand
GAGTCTTTCAATTCTCTCAATCACATCATCCAGTTGAACCTCTTGTTCAAGTGAAGTAGCAGGAAGTTCTTCATGCGGGGGAGTTGGTGCTTCATATGGAAAATCCAAAGGTTGATCTAGAATAGGAATCCCCCCTTCAAGGTTTGGAATTTCATATTCATTTTCAGAATATGTCTTTGGATGAGGATATTTTTCCAAATGATCAAGCTGTCTCTCAATGGACTGGTCATTTGATTGGTCTTTGCCAGCAAGGGCAACACCAATAATAGATGCCAAAGAGTGCATCTCTAATCTGGAAATTGTAACTTACAGAATGCTTAAAAAAAGATATGGGATGCAGGTTTAGATTCTTGCTCCTTTACAGATTACAATATGATCCTGCAGCCTATACAAATAATTCTACAGCCCTATCAAAACAATCTTGCAGCTGCTTTATATTTAATTTTGCAACTCTATATCATTTTCTTTTAGAGTTCTATTACATGAACAACTCAAAACATGCAATATTAATACAATGTATTATAGCAGAGTGGGTTCTCAACACTTTTACACTCTGCAAATCACATCATTCACAACTCATTATAAAGGTCATGGCTCACACTCATCCTTCGTAGGTTCATACATAAGAAATATGCTCAACACGTAATACTCTCGGGCTCATACAATATCCATATTAGGTAAATATTTGTAGACAAACTCTATGCATATAAGTTTGGACAGAAGTTAGGGTTTGTGCAACCCAATGGTCACAAAATATTTTATCAGCAATATTTTACCTCCATGCTCTTGAATCTTCACAGTGTCTTCAAGATTCACGTACAGCTTCACGGGTTTAGTCTTCAACGCTTCAGTATTTAGACTCGGCCTCCATGCACTTCACAAGCAGTCTTGAGGGAGAGCACCATCTTGATTACAATATTCAGGTGGAGAGCACCAACTTGATTGCAATATTCAGGGAGAGCACCAGCTCTGATTACAATATTCAAGTGATTGCAATATTCCACCAGCAGAATGCAGTCTTCAATGTAAAATTTAAATTTAAATTTTACAGCACGCAGTCAGCAAGAAAATTTAAATTTTACACAGTCTGAACCTCTTTTCAATATGATCTTTCATGGCATGGAATAATAACAACGTAGTCTGAAACTTTATGGGGTCTTCTATGTCATGGACAAGTAATGACAACATGTAGCTGAAGAATGAAGACCAAGCAACAAGAAATCAAAGGTCTTTTAGTGCCAAACTTCCCACACCTCAACGCCGATATAAACTCACACCCTCAGCAACAATGTCGGTCATATCGAATTCAACAGGTAGATCACCATTGAAAAGAGAGGCGGATGCCTTTTCCAGTAAGAAAGGTCAGTCAAAAACTGAATGATGACGCAGAGAACAGCGACCAAATCCACGCGCTAACCTCCAATAACCTCTTCGCCAAAAATTCCTGAAACGGTGAAATTTTTAGTTGAATCGTTCATATATGTTGTAGAGATTCCAACAAGCCAAGCTCAGGACACTACCACAATTGGTTCGTTGAAAGACAACTACCGAAGAATTTGAAAATTTTCACAGCCAGCGAGGGTCTGCCTGCTATGAAGAGTCTCACAACGATGAAAAGTAGAGTCTTACAACTCAGGAATCTATTCACATAGTGAGGAGATAGCACTCTTCACACAGGTAGATAAAATGTGGTTATAGTGAATTCAACCATTATAGATCGCAGAGGATAGAAGAGGCGGCCCACAAAAAATTAGGGTTAGGTATTCTGCACGTTTTTTTTTACCCACAAGGTTCATAATACACAGGACAAAGACTCTAGCAGGAGAATCAGAGGAGTGTGAATGGCCTCGTTTGCTAACATAGAAAACAAAGTGAAAATGGTTAGTGTGGAGGGTAGGCCTCATTTGCTAATGCATCACTCATTAACGTTAGAGCAGCCAACACATGCTCCAATGCATGCAATCTACAAACTGAGGAAAATGAGTGAGCAGTCTGGCAGCCAGGAGGGCTAGGACTGAAATGCAGCCATGATTTATGGAAAATAGCCAAGCTCTGATACCACTGATAGGTATAACTCCCGATTCAATATTATTCCAATGCCAATGCACATATTTATACAAATGATATGACGGTTGTGTTTCACCTTCTGCCCAACCTTTTCATCTTCCTACTATTCATATTTATTTATTTATTTAAAATATATAATCCCTACGGATTATATTCTAACACTGAGGAAGAAGAAGACACTGGGGCTAGGAAGACAGAGGTTACTGCTGTTGGGAGATCATCTTACTATTTTGGGGTTTAAGTTTTGGTGTTGATTCTATCTCTAAGGAAGTTGTAGGGTTTTCTCCATTTATGGTTTCCCTAAGGAAAAAATTGTGTTCATTGTCTCTTGTGTTTTATTTTTGTGCTTATTATTCTCTCAGTTAAAGATCCTAATATAATGCTAGCTTAATGTTAAAATCTAACATGGTATCAGAGCTAACTTGAGAAGAAGACACTGTGGAGCTGTGGGAACTAGGGCTTCCTACTTTGTGTATCTCTCTCCACATATTTTTCATCAAAATAAGGTTGAACTAACTCTCCTCCCTAGGGCGCATCTTTCTGTCGAAGTAGAATCCAATTCTGAGCTTTTTTAGTTTTGGACCCGATGCTACTACCGAAAATTAGGGATTTCCACAGAAGTGGAATTTTTCAGTGAGCCCAGGCCTGGATTGATCTCCTCCTCAAAATTGAAGTTTAGATATCAAGATCAAAGCATTTGGTTGGACAGAACTCCGAAAAAATGAAACCCTAATCTGCTCCTGAACCAGCACTGCAGAAATTCAGCTCCAAATCCAGATCCGACATCTTGACCTGGTAGGATCTAAATATTTTGTATTTCCATTTGAGGTTCTTAGTTAATATGTCTCATCATACCAAACTTGATGAAAAGCTTGAGGGATCTGATAACTTCTGAGCCTCGAATTATAGGATCTCCCTGGTCTTGGAAGAAATGAGCTGGACTCCTATATGAATGAGGAGGTTCCAGTTCAAGAGGGAGATGAGGCTAAGGCCTTACACAAGAAGAAGTTGGTTATGGAAAAGAGGATTATTTCTGACTCAATCAAGAATCACGTCATACCACAGGTGTCCTCCCTAAAGACACCTAAAGCTATGTTTGATTCCCTAACCAAATTGTTTGAAGGGAAGAACATAAACCGGAAGATGACTCTGAGAAACCAACTAAAGAATGTAAAGATCCAGAATGCAGAGATGATCTAGTCTTACTTTACAAGGGTCTCTTAGATCAAGGAATAGTTGGAAGCAATAGATGAAGAAGTGGAAAATGCAAAGATTGTAAGGACCACCTTGAATGGTCTGCCTAGATCATGGGACTCCTTTATTGAAGGAATCTGTGCCAGAAAAAAGTTAGTCAATTTTAGTAGACTTTGGGAAGAATGCTCACAAGAAGAAGCTCAGATAGCAGCTCGAGAAGAAAAGATGGGAAGTGAAGATCAATATCTCACAACTCAATCCAAGAAATCCAGAAGGGACCGTCATCATCATTCTAAAGGTAAGCACTCTTCCTAGAAGAAATCTCATCTCAGATGTTATACTTGTGATGAAACAGGGAACTTTGCTAGATATTTTCCTAGAAATAAAAGAAACTCTCACAAGAAGAAAAACAACAAGAGAAAACATCATGCTCATGCTGCAGAAGATGATGAACCTTCCACAAAGAGAAACAAGCAAGAAAGTGATGATTCCTCAAGTGATGAAGAATATGTTTTGATTTTTGTTGTCATGGGAAACATCACACATGGAAGCAATGATTGGATTATAGATAGTGGGGCTTCCAAACATATAACAGTATTGAAAGAGTCTTTTGTAAGACTATTGAAACATGAATCACCTCACAAGGTGAAGCTCGGAGATGATTACTAGTACCCAATAGAAGGTAGTGGGGAATCCTCCTATAAGCTGGACTCTGGAAAATCCATGAAGATGAAGGATGTATTGTTTGTACCGGGACTCAAGAAGAACCTCCTCTCCATATCTGCATTAGATGTAAAAGGCATGAGGATTGCATTTGTAGATGGCCAAGTTCTCATGTGGCCAAAAGGAAAGACCTTCGATGATGTAGTAGTGATTGGGGAACAAGAGGGAGGTCTATACAAATTGAAAGGCCATCTAGAACAAGCCTTGGTCCATGACATAGTAGAGCCAAATGAACTTTGGCATATAAGGCTTGCACATGTGCATTATAGAGCACTACCACTTGCAAGCAAAGTTGTTGAAGGTCTTCCAAAAATTCAAGCAAAACATGATGGAGTCTGCAAAGGATGTATGAAAGGAAAGAATACAAAGAAGACATTTCCAAGTAGTGAGAGAAAGGAAAAAGGAATCTTGGAAATCATCCACTCTGATGTATGCGGACCAATGTCATCAAGCTCACTAAGCAGGTATGTATACTGTGTTTCTTTCATTGATGATTTTTATAGGAAGACATGGACTTACTTCATGAAGAACAAAGATGAAGTATTCAGAAAGTTCAAGGAATTCAAAGCCTTGATCGAGAACCACACTGAAAAGAAGATCAAGAACTTTCGATCAGATAATGGCAAAGAATTCACTTCAAATGAATTCAAAGACCTATGCAAAGATTCAAGGATTAAGAGGGAGTTGTCCACTCCATATAATCCACAACAAAATGGGATTGTAGAAAGGAAGAACAGAACTATCATGGAATCTACAAGAGTTATGCTTCATGATCAAGATCTTCCCATGAATCTATGGGCAGAAGCTGCCAGAACAGCGGTGTATGTATAGAACTGTACTCCACACAGAGTACTCGAGAATAAGACACCTGAAGAAGTCTTTTCCAGCAAGAAACCAGAAGTCATCCATCTCAGGATATTCGGCTGTCCAGTGTACATACACATTCCAAAAGAGAAGAGGACAAAATTAGATCCTTCAGGAAAGAAGGGTATATTTGTGGGATACTCTAAAAGCTCGAAGGCTTATAGAATATACTTCCCAGGATTCAAGAAGATCGACATCTGCAGGGATGTGACATTTGATGAAGACTTGGCTTACAACAAATCTAGAAAGAGACCGACTGAAGAACCTGAAGAAGTAAAAGAACCCAGAATTCATGATACAACCATGAACGAAGAAACTCAAGAAGAAGATTGAGAATTTAAAGAACCTCAAGAACCTGTAGATCCACCTCAAGAAAAGAATCCTCATAAGAGGAAACCTGCTTGGGTACGAGAAGCTATCCAAGGTGCGGAAAGATATGGGGCTCCAGAAGAGAATCACAGAAAAAGAAAGAGGACCAGATCCTGCTCTGGGTATGTAGCATTATTATGTGATTTCATTGATAAAGAACCTTCCAATTATGAAGAAGCGGCAGAACGAAAAGAATGGAAGGATGCTATGATCAAAGAGTATCAATCGATCATGAAGAATGATTTTTGGGATGTTCTCCCAATACCAAAAGGGAAGTTGGTTGTAACTTCCAAATGGATCTACAAGATCAAGCATGCTACAGATGGTAGCATAGAAAAATATAAGGCAAGATTTATTGCTCATGGCTTCTCCCAGAAGAAGGAATATATTGTGAAGAAAATTTAGCACCTATAGCCAGATACACTTCCATCAGATCAGTACTTGCTCTGGCTGTAGTGATGAAATGGAAGATACACCAGATGTCAAGACTGATTTCTTGAATGGTGTAGTGGAAGAGGAAGTGTATGTGGAGCAGCCACTCAATTTTGAGACACATGACAGGGAGTCTCATGTATGTAGATTGAAGAAAGACGTGTATGATTTGAAATAGGCACCCAGGTCATGGTACGATAGAATTGACATATTTCTATCCAGTTTGGGCTTTACCAAGAGTAAAGCAGATTCCAACCTTTACTACAAGGCTGAAGATGGAAACCCAGTGATATTACTACTGTATGTAGATGATCTGTTTGTTACAGGTATGAATGGGTTGATTTCTGATATGAAGAGGAAGCTTGCTGCCGAGTTCGAAATGAAGGACTTGGGTATGATGCATTATTTTCTAGGCATGGAGGTGTGGCAAAATGTAGATGGAATTTCCCTAGGACAAGGGAAATATACAGTAGAGATCCTGAAGAGATTGGGGATGATGGACTGCAAGGCCATGACCACACCTATGGCATTGAACCTGAATCTATTGAGTGATGCTTTATCAAAAGCAGTTGATGCTATGATTCATCGTCAGATGATTGGGTCCTTGATGTACCTGGCAAACATGAGACCAGATATTTGCTTTGCTGTGAAAACCTTGAGCCAGTTCCTGACAGATCCGAGACATGTTCACTTGATTGTTGCAAAGCATATTCTGAGGTAAGTGAGGGGTACAGTTGATTATGGGCTCAAGTATGAGTTGAATTAGAAGATTAACCTAGAGGGTTATGTTTATTTAGATTGGGCAGGCAGTGCCATCGATAGGAAGAGCACTTCAAGGTGTTGCTTCAGTATGGGATCAAGTGTGATCTTTTGGTTTAGCAAAAAGAAATCCTGTGTAGCACTGAGTACAGCTGAAGCAGAGCATGTCGCATCTTGTTTAGCTAGTTGTGATGAAGTATGGCTAAGGAAGATACTGTATGATTTATTTGATCTCTAGTTGGATGCTACTTGTATATATTGTGACAACCAAAGTCATGTGAAGTTGTCGGAGAACCCGATGTTCCATGACAAGTCAAAGCATATCGAGATCAAGTATCACTATATCAGGGATATGGTGCAGAGGGGAGCAGTGAGGCTCCAGTATGTTGCAACAGACGAATAGATAGCTAATGTGTTGACAAAGCCATTGGCTAGAGTGAAGATGGAGTACTTTAGGGAGAAGCTTGGTGTTCTCTATATTGAGGTTCCTTCCAAGGGGAAGTGATGAGTCCGTGGGCCATTCTGACATGGTGAGAGGATTGGTTCCTTCCATGGTCATATGTAAGGGATGAGCCATTATATCATGGTGAGAGGATTGGTTCCTTCCATGTCAGATATGAGTGCTGAGCCATTCTGATATGACTGTGGGATTGGTTCCTACATGATCAGATATAAGGGCTATTGCCATTCTTGGAATGGAGGTTCCTGGTCAGTTACCATGAATACTCGGTCTAGGACTGAGGGCCTTTGTGATATGGCTGTAAGATGTAGTCTTACATGATTAGATGTGAGTGCATGGCCATTCTGATGTGATTGAGGGATTGGTTCCCACTTGATCAAATATAAGGCCTGATGCCATTCTCTGGGAGAATGGAGGTACCTAGTCAGTTACCAGGAAAGCTCTGTCTGGGACTGAGGGCCATTCTTATGTGACTATGGGATGTGTTCTCACATGATCAAATATGAGTGTTGGGTCCTTCTGATGAGTCAAGGTCATATGTAAGGGTTGGGCCATTCTGACGATTCAAGGTCATATGTAAGGGTTGGGACATTCTAATGAGTCAAGGTCAGATGTAAGGGCTGGGCCATTCTGACGAGTCAAGGTCAAATGTAAGGGCCAGTCCATTCTGACATGGTGAGAGGATGAGGTTCCTTCCATGGTCAAATGTAAGGGCTGGGCCATTTTGACATGGTGAGGGGATTAACTTCCTCTCATGGTCAGATGTGAGTGTTGGGCGTGCCTTTCTGATGAGTCAAGGTCAGATGTAAGTGTTGGATGGGCATTCTGACTTAGGGTTAGATATAAGCATTGAAGAAGACCTACATGGAGGTTAGTCCTACACCCAACATGAAAAAGGGTTGGCTCTATAGAACTTCCAGTGACGAGAAGAATCATGAGATAGCACCCGTGATGATCCAGTGAGGATGATTCAGTAGTGATGATCCATATCCAATGATGTTTCTCTAGTGATGATCCAGATCCAGTGATGATCCAGATCCAGTGATGATCTAGATCCAGATGAAGATGAATTACAGATGAAGATGACTTGAAGATGAAGATGACTTGAAGATGGTGAGGACTCAAGGATGATACAGATGATACAAATGATACAGAGAAGAAGACTTGTGCTGATAAATTGTGTCGAGAGAATACCTTCCTAGTTAAGAGGGAGTGTTGATGAAATTGTAACTTCGGAATGTATTCACTTATGTATATTATGTATTGTACCCCAATGTTTATTCTGGAAAGTGTTTGTAATGTAATTGAGTCATGTCATGCCCCGATGATCCTATAGGGAGGTTCTATAATGTAAACAAGTCATGTCAAGTCATTATGGGTAACCATCCTATTGATCAAGGGTTGAAGTCCCCGCAGTTCCGGGGCACTAGGGTTATTAGACTCTCCTAGAGAAGTCAGCCCTAGTAGGGTTTTGTCAATTTCAGAATTATTATAAATAAAGAGTGAGCCTCTCTATTTATCACACACTCAGTTATAGCGCATAGATGAGGAAGAAGAAGACACTGGGGCTATGAAGAAAGAGGTTACTATTGTCGGGAGATCATATTACTATTTTGGGGTTTTACTTTTGGTGTTGATTCTATCTCTGAGGAAGTTGCTGGGTTTTCTCCATTTATGGTTTCCATGAGGAAAAACACTATGTTCATTGTCTCTTGTGTTTGATTGTTGTGATTGTTATTCTCTCAGTTAAATATCCTAATATAATGCTATCTTAATGTTAAAATCTAACACAGAGGTAATTCGAAACCCCCCCAAAAACTCTTTACAAACATTTGGGGGTGGTAATTATGAACCCCCCTCATATAAACTTACAACAAGGGTTTTGAACCCCTCCCATTGTAACATACAAGGGAAGTTTTGAACCCCCCTTGTAGTGACATATGAAGTCAGTTTAGAACCCCCCTCATAGCCATAATAAATCATAATAAATTATCTTTTATTAAAAATATTGATATTGCAATATCATTAGGGAACGAAGGAATCGAACCTTCAACCTCCTTGTATAGAAAGCGCTCTTCCATTAATCTAGAACCCTTTAAGAATTGGAGAATCCATAAATATTAAAACCAAGATTGCATCATTTATAATTCTAAGAAAGTACTAATAATCCCAACATTGTTTATGACTCCAGAGACCTAATAAAGTAGTCTGAATGGCCCTGGCCTTCTTTAGATATATGCTAACCACTTCAAATTGTATGATGTAATCAAGATAATGTATATGTATGTTAGGAAATTCACATTTAGACTCTTAAACATATAATTATGCATCCAATTGACCTCAAGTTGGCATTTAAAAACAAGAATGTTATGCCACCCAGGAAAACACTTAGTTTTCTTGATTATGATCGTGCCACTATACAGCACACAAAGTAACATCAAATAAATGCATTTTGGAGCTCTGTAGATTTGAATCTTATGTTGTTTTATTACAAAGAGTTGTATATAATTTTACCTTTTGTCTAGTAGGCTTAAGATAGGAAGAAGAGGGGGACTAGTGCAATCAGCTATGGTTAGTTTATCTTTGCAATTATCTATTATATAAGATGGTTTTCTTCACAAATATATTGAATACCTAAATCTTGTTTGTCATTATTTCTATCTTACTATGATTTGTTGCTAGGCGGTTGGTTTATCCTCATTTCAATGATGAAACCCAATAAGCAATTTGATTACATAAACTCTTGTCTAAGATTATTTCACTAGATTTCTTTAACATGACTAGCAATGCTCCATTTCTTAAGATACAAAGGGACTTTTGTATATAGGAATTGGAGCATGCAATACATACTGGCATGGGTTCTAAACTTGTCACTTTTAAAATGTAGAGCGAGGCACTTGACACCCCAAGAGGAAGACTTGAATCAATGGGAGGTAGAAGATGGAAGAGAACTGCAAAACTTGAATGGGAGGACCACCAGATAGGGATTCAGAGGTGTACTTGAAGCTGAAGGGAAGAACTACAACACATGAATTTTTAGGAGCTAAAGATTTGAAACTGTTATCACTCTGAGATAGCCCTAGAATTGTTTTCCTGTCTTTCCATAATGGATTGAGCACAATCCATTTTTTTGAATTTGGGTTTCTTTTTCTCCAAAGGAAGCTTGATAAATCTGTTTATGCTTTCTCATGAAGTGGATTCTTTTATATGTTGGTCTATTTCCTATTTATGTAAAGAGTGTCCTTATTTGGTTTCATTACCATGGTTGGATGAGTAATTAAAAATACAATGCACTGTATCTTGTTATTTCATGTGAATCTATTATAAATATGTCAAAAGTCCTTTATCTATAATAGTGTTAATTATTCGGTTATTAAGGGTGATTATTTGGTTATTAAGGATAATAGCAGGGTATACAACCTATGTATGTATTCCCCAACTGTTGTAGTGCTAAGGATACCCAACAGACCAATCATAGTGGAGGCATCCATGAGTGGAGAGTGCTGGTGGCAGGATAGATGCCCAATTTTAATAAAATAACATGGAAGGAAAAGGTTTTTCCACTAGATTGAAGGACCTGCATGTGTTGTTGCAGGAAGACATGCTACAGTCAAGAGATTTAGGCATAGATTCTTTGGAAAAATCCAATGATTATTTCCATGCATAGACTCTTCAAAAAAATCCAATGTTAAGTAGCTGCTCATGTAACCAGGAATATTTCACCTTCTGCGGACAAAAGTTGTTCCTCTGGTCTGAATGGTTCAGATCCAGAACAAATGAGTGAATGACAAAGGATGAAGAACTTCCCTGGATGTCGTAGACACCTGGAATGTTGCTTCAATAGTGAACCCATGTACCCGCAAATGGATCAAACACACAAACACATCAAAGCTACAAGAACATCATCTACTTATCCATGTTAGTGACTAAGCAATCTAACAACGTGTACATGTGAAATCAAAACAACAGTAATGTGGGACGAAAATCAGCTTTGCATTAAATATGTATGGAGAATATTACAACCATTGCCTTAGTGTTGATAGACATCTCCATGAAACCAACATCTCATCCCCATAAGCTCCAACTTTGCTCTCTATGCTCTCCAATGGCTTGGACTAGGTAGTCAATCCAACAACATAACAATACCTCTATAGTTCTCCCTCTCAACTATGGACATGATATTGTATTTATAAGGCTCAATGGATAGAGATAGTTGAGAGATTTGTGGGTGAGGTGGCCTCTAAGATCCTGTGATGGGGGATCTCAAGCTCAACTGACCCACTATGATAGGGATAAGGGAGGACATGAGGCTCATGATCTAGAAGCCTCAAGAAACTTATCTTTTTCCCATTTTACCTAGGGTACCGCTTTTCTGCTCTTATGACAGAGCAGTTTAGATAAGAAACACTTACGGAAGAAAGGCCATAGGCAGTGGCACAGCTTATGGAAAACATGATACAAGCGGTGTGAGAAAGGTACCACTCATGGGACACAAGACAAGCGTGGTGCTGAGTTTTTTCATGTAATATTGAAAAATAGGATAGGTTTCCACTCCAAGTGCTGGGATTAAGGAAAAAAATGGAAGTTAAAGGTCTTATCACATGGTGGTGATAGGATTTGGGTATAATAGAATTCCCCCCCAAAGCATGAGACTTAGAGGGATACGATAAACAAAATCTTTCAAAGAACAAGTTGTCACTTAGAAATGAAAATGTCAGCTCAATAGGAGAATGTCATCCAGTAGGAATATATAGTACATCAATATATTTGACTCATAGAAACAAGTAACCAACTCATGGCTTCAGACCAATACAAGGAAAATCCATGAGAGGAATAAACAAGCATGGCTACTAGAATACAAGATAGATCCATGTGATAGAGGACTCAAACTTGGACATAGCTACCAGACATACAACATAGATCTATGTCATACAGACACAAATTTGAGCATAGCAACAACCATACAAATGTGGATCCATGCTAGATGTACAAAACTCCATCGCAACCTAGGGAAATCAATGAGCGCTAAACAAATACCCAGGGTCTTCATCTCATCTTCCACAAAGTATGATTCTATCCATGTGATTACAATGATCTGAAGTCAAACATGGTAGAAACCACTTGATTATCGACCAATGATGTGAGCCGTTAACAAGCACGAGGGAGATCACCATTGATGTCAATGATTCCCAAGGTACCCTAGTACAATCCACTGAGCGTGAATAGATGTCCTGATGTCGAAAACCCATTCGATTCTATCGATCAAAGGTCAATGATGTGAACCTATGTCGAGAGTGAGAGAATATGTCATTAAGGCATATAGATCTCAAGGTACTAATTTTTTGTTTCTAATACTAGGTTTTTGTTTCTAAGACTATTTCCCAGATGATGAGTTGATGTCGACGGGAATAGTCTCATCGAAGGAGGGCCATGATGAGTCCCACATCGATGACACGAAACTGGGAACATAGTTTTGGAATGATGTGAATGTCGTAACCACAAGACTGACTCAAAAAACTAGCACAGAGATTGTTTTGACTGCAGAGGTAAACTTCTTCAACTTCCCTTTGAACATCGGGTGACACGACACAAGACTTGGCAGCATGAGTAAATGGGACAAACTCACAATGCAACAGTGGACAATGCATTCTTTTGGAATACTCAAAGGAGTGACATGACTCATGAAAGTGGATCGTCATGGAGATCAGTTGAATACCCAATTGACTGAAATGATATGCAGACAAGTGCCATGTTAAAAGGTAATGAAAAACTATTGCCATTTATTTGCAAAATGTTTCCCTTCCCATCTCCCCCATCATGATCGATGAGTGCCTCTTTTCGATTTTACGAGTTCAAAGAGGGTAATAAACACTCAGTGTAGCTCATCCGAAGACAAGTCCAAACTCATATGTTTTACGAACATGAGAGAGGAGGGGTTCGTTCCCAAAAATGGGTCTCTCAATGTTTAATTTAATGAGTCCAATGAAAGAAAACTCGGTATCATTCATGTTTAGAGAGTCTGAACGATTATGGAACAACACTCCAAAGGGTCCTTTTTCGTATGATTTAGTCCCTAAGGCCCCAAAAAGTGTAAAATCATACCTTACAGGACTCTTCCAGTAATGATTGGCTGGAGTGTTCCTCTTTCGTAAATAGTCTATCCAAACCAAAAAAGAGATAACCTACTGTTGGAGAGATGAATCTTCAAATATTTTAACGAGCGTGAAGAAGACAAGATCAATCGATGATATTTTCGTATTTAAGGAGCCTGAAAAGAGTTTAAAGAGGACTTCATGATGTTTCTTTTTACGAGCTTATAAAGAATCGAAAACGGACTTGGACCTTTGATACTAGGTTTCAAGAGCATGACCAAAGTGTCGTAACAAACTCTCATTGACTTTTTCTATTTTATGGTAGTATGAAAAAGTCAGAAACGAACTCCCAAAACTTTGCTACTATGGTTCTTCTATCCTGCAACGACTCGAAAATAAGTGTTAAATGCACTGATAACTGCATTAAGGGATTACGACTGATAGATTTTGAGTAATAAGTGATTTTAAATGAAAACTATAACATGTCAAACCCAAAATTGTGTATAAAAGTCATGTAAATAGTGAAAAACCAAAACATTTTACTATTTACCCATAGTGGAGAGAATTTGGGGCACTTTCTTAGCCAGATCTTCAACTGCTGATATCGGGAGTTTCCACCATCGGATTCGAGCATCGTTAGCTCTAGGTAACAATTCAAACCCTACTCTTTCCTTTCATAGTTTCAATTTTGATTTTGAAGGGAGTTTTGGGCTTGTATGGCAAGCCCTAAAATTGTGGGAGCGGGTACCATGCTTACCCCTTGCAGGATATGCGGTACCTCACTAGAACCGTGCCAAAAACAAAGCACATAGGAGGTGCCACCACATGTCTTCAATAGGGCACAGGTGGTGCCAGTCATGAAGGTGTAAAACTATTGACACAAGAAAAACTAGATCATTTCTTTTGATTTGAATGATTAAGAATGATTCTAATGGGTCTTGTGATTGTTTTTGGTAGGTTCTAGCTGATAAAAAATGGTGATATGGAAAGAAAGACAGCATGATAATGAAAACGCTTTCACCGAAAGGAATGCGGGTTGGATAGCTGCATTACAAGACTGTTGACTCTTAAAATTATTTCAAACTCCCAGTATGGTATCACATGAGCAATTGCTAGAGCATGTACTTCGGATGTGGAATCCGAAGCAGCAACACTTTGAGGTTGGTGCTCATGTTTTGGTAGTGGAGGTAGAGGAAATATACTTCTTGACTGGACTTTTGAGACAGGGTGCCCCCATCTCAATGTCAGGTTCCCAAGGAGGAGATATTACCACACAAGAGTTGATAGACTGTTACTGTATTCCAGGGATAAGGACATCGGGGAAGAAAATCCCCATAAAAGTAGTGATGGATGGACCTCTACGGACTGTACTATTTACTATGCAGAGAGTGGTAAGAATCCAAGGAGTGCACCAAGCTTCCAGAGCACATATGCTCTATGCCATAGAGGCCATGGTGCCTAAAGTATTCAACTAGGCGAATGCCATACTTCCGATATTCAAGGATCAGCTGACTAGGTGTCGGCAGGGGGAACTGAAGCAGTTTGGTTTTGGTTTCATTCTAGCCTGCTTCTTCTTTGAGTGGGTTCCACAGATGAGACCTCAGGTTGTCTTTATAGAGCTGAGAGAATGACACCCTCGCATGCTGAGGTGGGTCCGAATTAAGGCTCATACTGGAGCGGGCAGGGGGAAGGTAAAGTTCGGTGACCCATTCTTTCGATGGTTGAGAGATCAGATCCTCATGGTGGAGGACTATGCATATGTGGGCACGGACTTCAGCAGAGACCCTGACCTACTGCTCTTACCTAGTGGACAGTGGGGTGACATCAATAAGAAGCAAAAACCCTAAAATGGACATATTGTTTTTATGTTTTTTGATGTTTTATATTTTGTATGTTAAGTAACGATACCTGAAAATATTCATACAGATGTTGGAGCAGCATGACCTGGGGGAGCTTCCCCATTGGATAGACGATTCGGAGCCCACTTTGTACCACAGGGTGATGATGTGACTAAAGAGTTAGAGGAAAACCTGGAGAGGTTGACCCTAGATATCCTTGATGCTTCCATTGATGACCTCCCTCTGAGGTATCAGAGACCTACAGTGGGAGTACCTTGTTCGTTTAGTAGACTGCTATGTAGAGTAGCTCGGGCAGTGATGTGCTACCACGAGCATCACTAGACAATGTATGCATGATGTATCTACTAAAAGTTGATAGATTAAGGATTTTGTATGGTTATTTTTACCTAAAATACTATGTGCTTTAGATGAAGTCTCGTGACCTATTTTTTTGTAAACATTTCATATATATATATATATATATATATACATACTTTTACATGGTGTTTATATGTCTCAAATGGTGAATTTATTTTACATGAGTTTTATGTGTCTTTAATTGTTTATTTACAATGAGCCATGTTTGATTTTAATGTCATGAGTGGGCGATATGCCAATCTAGGATGTAATTAGCTAATGAGTCAGCAACCACATTATGTTCCCTAGGGATATGCCTATAGTTGATGGTTTCAAATGACCTTTCTAACAAGCATACCCTCCAGAAGAGGCAGAGAAGCACCGTGTTCCTAATGGTATAAACATGGTTTAGATGAAAAACCACGAGTTGTGAGTCCATCAAGACTACCAAATTGTGAACATCTTGGGAGGCATTTTCAGTTAGAATACCTATGACTTCTCGATACTCGGTGATATTGTTAGTAGCGGGACCAATACAAACCACTCCTGAACTAACCAAATCTTTAGCTGGGGAATAAAGGACCCAAGCAGCCGAGGCGAGATTCAAGGTGTGGCGGCAAGCACCATTAGCGAAGCTGTAGAAATCCATCTGCTCTACATGACTAAAACATGGTATAAATAGATACGGACACTAAACTCAAAACCATATTGAAAATACTCAAAGCACACTGAAAGTCAAGCAATATACATATATACAAGATACTATCCAGGAAAGACCTAGGCATAGTACCTCTTCAGGTACAACCCATTGCAAGGTTTTCCTAAAGGGATTTCATTGTAGTCTACAAGCTCATAGGCCCCTTTATCTAAAACTTTATAAATAACAAAAGGACCGTACCACATGGACTCGAAATTTCCTTTCCACGGTTTGTCATATCTGTGATCATAAGTCAAAACTAGGTCACCCTCATTAAAGGCATGAGGTTGGATGGATTTATCATACTACACCTTGACGTGTTGCTTATGTGCCTCATTAGCCAAGGCAGCATCTCTCCGAGCTTCGTCAAGGTCATTCAAGTACAATAATATTTCTTCCTCTGTGGAAGTGTCTGGGAGAAGTTCGACGTCAAGTTACAAGGATGGAATCTGACATTGAATCGTAAGACAACTTCGAGTCCATAGACAATATGGAAAGCTGTGAAACTAGTAGTTGTTTTCGTTGAAGTCCTGTAAGCCCAAAGAGAGGAGAAAAGAACATGGTGCCAGTTGGATTTATGGTCTCCAACCATCCGACGAAGCATAGTTTTCAAAATTTTGTTAATGGCCTCTACCTGACCATTAGCTTGCGAATAATATGGCGTAGAGTTTTCATGGCGAAAACCTAGCTTGGCACTTAGTTCCTCCATCATTTGATTATGGAAATGTGATCCATGATTAGTGACAATGGACTGCGGGACTCCAAATCTAGCTATGACATGATTGAACAGGAAGAGAGTGAAAGTCTTACCATCTTCTGCATATGTAGGCATGGCCTCAACCCACTTTGTAAAATAGTCAATGGCTATGATGATATAACCATGCCCCCCGGCTGGGGTAGGCTTACAATGCATAAAATCAATCCCCCATTTGGAAAATGGGCCAATAGCAATGACGGGGTGTAGTGGAGCAGGGTGAGTGCACTTTTTGGGATAAAAATGTTGACAAGGTGGGCATTTCTTAACAGCCTCGTGATAGTCTTTGAAGACTGAAGGCCAAAAATAGCCAGCGTGAAGGATTTTCTAGGCTGTAGCCATCCCATACAAATGACCACCACATGCTCCAGATTGGAAATCATTCAACACATGTTCAGCCTCCTCATGAGTGAGGCATCGCCGGAGAATAGAATCAATCCCACGTCTATACAAGGTATCATTCAGGGTGAGGTAGTATTTTGCGTGGTGACGGATATGGTGGCGATCGTCATGGGATAGATGTGGCTGAAATCTTTGTGTCTGGAGGTAAATAATAAAATCTCCATACCATGGATTGGTAGTGCTTATCAGGAACAAGAATTCATCCAGAAATGAATCACTAGGCTCAGATTCTGTCGAAGCACAGGGAAGATCACACATGAGCTCGACAAAGACCAAGGATTTCTTTGACATGGCTCTAGAAAATTCCATATCAACCTCCTATAATGACTATCCATCGGGAGTACTTTCCCCCGAGCACCTGACGAGTCAGGATGTAATACATAGGGTTCTGGTCTACCAATACAGTGGTTGTGTGGAGCAAAATTTAGTGACAAAATTTTTGTACAGCAATGACCGTAGCCAGCGCTAACTTCTCCACACGTGAATATTGGGTTTCAGAATCCATAAGATTCTTACTAGCATAGTAAATCACGTGCTCTTAACCGATGGGATTTTGCTGCACCAAAACCATAGCAATGGTAGTAGCAAAGGCAGCAATATACAAGAGAAAGTCCTTTGAATAATATGGGGGGTGTATCACAGGTGAATGAGTCAAAGCATGTTTGAGATTATCAAAGGAGCATTATGCTTGGTCATCCCAAAAGAATGGGGTGTCCTTTTTAAGGAGACACATATAGCCATGCGTTTTCTTTGCAAAATTGCACATGAAATGGCGGAGAAATTTTTCCTTCCCTTCAAACTTTGGAGTTCGAGGAGATTGGTTTGGGCTGGTAGAGCTAAAATGGCAGCAATTTTCAAGGGGTCTATCCAGATGCCATCCTTAGAGAACACAAAAACTAATAGACATCCCGTCTCAATGCAGAAAACACATTTATGCGGATTGAGCCATATATTATAATGACGACATCTTAGGAAGATGTCTCTAAGATGACCAGGGTGGTCCTCCTGTCGCTGTGAATGAGAAGGGAGGTCATCAAGGTACGGTTCAACAATATGATTAATATCATGAAACGCATAGGACATCGCACGCTGGAATGTGGCTCCAGCATTTTTCAAGCCAAAAGGTAAATTCCTATATGCAAAGGTTCCCCATGGGAAAATGAATGTCGTCTCAATGTGCTGATTGGTGGGTAATATCTCAATCTGATTACAGCAAGAGAATCCATCCATGAATGAAAAGATGACACTTTCGGCATAGTTGTCGATAATCTGATCGATGTGCGAAGTAGGAAAGTTGTCCTTGGGACAAGATTTACTCAAATGCCTAAAGTCGATACAGACTCTAATGGTTCCTTGCTTTTTATTGACAGGGACAATGTTCCATACCCATTTCGTCAGGGGTACGGGATAAATAAACTCGGCTTTGAGAAGTTTCTCTATTTCAGCTTTAATAGCTGCAGCCTTCCGTTGATGGACTTGCCTTAGTTTTTTCCTGACAGGTTTAGTCGTGGGATAGGTTTTAATTTCATGGACCATAATCGATGGGTCAATCCCTGGCATTTCTTCATAGGATCAAGAAAAAATATCACGAAATTCTTTGAAAAGTGCCTTATATGCTTCAGATTCATCTACCGGGTAGTTCTGCCCAACATGAATATGCTTGATGGTATCAGGCTTGGTTGATATGTCAATCGAATTCATCTTAGTAATGTTGCAAAGGTTTTCTTCAGAATCTATGTCTTGCAACAATATGGGACTTTGGGGTGCGTTGACAATATTAGTAGGAAACAGAGATGCATAATCATGGTTAACCAAATTGGTGTTGGGGAGGAACATGGATCTATGATGGTGATCCTCCCAAATGGACTCATCTGTATTCATGATCTCCATAATGGACTCATTAGAAGGAAAAGTCTCTAAGAGATAATCTAGAACATGGAGAGACAGTTCTAACCAGTAAGGTAGGTGGTAAGGATTTGAAGCCACTAGATGAAGGTCATCAATGTGATCATTGAAAAGGGATTAAATGGTGTCGTTCATTGCTTTATGTGGACTCAACGAGGTGGACTCAACAACTTGTTTTCCCTTAGGATCATGGTCAAATGACGCAATCATATTTACTGTCACGGTGTCCGTGTTAGGAGGAGTGGATGGAAAAATCCCCATAAGGGATGGATCCCTCAACATGTCTACCCCAATCGACTGTTAAGGAGGAGGGGATTGGCCTAACATAGGATTGTTATTAGCTATAGAGGTAGTAACATCCGAGGTACAAAAATAAAGCTGGTTGATGGTAACAATTCTCCCTAGATGTAGAAATTGGACTATTCGGAATACTGTCAAAGTGACAACAGTCATGGCATAAAAACAATATCTTCCTAGAAGGAGGTTGTAATCTAATGGGCATCTACTACTTCTGCTTGAATAGAAATAGTTTTTCCCCCAAGTTCGACAGCAAGGGCTGATATAAGACCATGGGGATGGAAAACTCATCCATCAAAGGATTTGAGAGTCGTAGGTGATGTTACAAGCTCGGGAGAGCCAAGACCTTTCCAACAAGACAGAGACAAAACTGAAGTCAAAGCTCCTTCATCTAGAATAGTTCTAAAAACCTTCTTTCCAACTACTTTCAAAATGATTTGAAAAGCAAGTTTATGAGATAGCCTAGACTTATAGTTCTCAATATTGAAATGAATCAAATTAGTATTATCTAGGTCTAAAGCTCCTAATGCAATTAAAAGATTTTTGCATTGTATAGGACAACTTTGGAGCAATTCTAAGGTAGACATTGCACATGGTGCCTAAGCGAGATCTTCAACTACATTATGAAATTGAGGGGCTCGGGCATTAGGATTAAAAATAACCTTCCTAAGAGTACTCTTGGGTGGATGTAAAATCATGTCGAGAGTAGGCTTCTCGATGGTTAAGGGGACAGTAGACGAGGATTCCAAAGAAATAGTAGAGAGAGCTTTTCATGAAGAAGAAAGGTCTTCTTTCTTATCTGCGAGTTTGTCATAATTCTGACTTCGAGTTTGTAGACTAATGGTATCTGAGGACATCATACGAATTTCCTCTGATGAACTAGAGTTACCCTGATTAGACTTGTGGTCTATCAGTTGTTGTTGAGAGGGAAAATGATCGGTGAGAACTGCGGGTGTGGGATTTGATTTAAAAAATTGGGAGATTCCATCCCGACGGGGACACTCTTTTGTGAAATGGTCACCTATGCATAGTAGACATGGATATTTTGCTTTTCTTTTCCCTTTATCATTATCATTGTTGGTTGGTCTTGGATTCTCCTGTTGGTTTCTAGGTTTTTTATTCTTATTTTTACCTTTCCTTTTATTATTGCCAGAGGTTTGAGTACTTTGAATAGAATTGACCTTGGTGGAAACCTTAGGATTCGAAGGAGTAGGGGTGGCAATTTGGGGTTGCTTGGTAGGTTTAGCTGCTGATGGGGACTGGATTGAACCAACAATCCCATCAACAGGTACTTCTGCTGGTGGCTTTGCGGGATCGGTGCTTGGGCGAGGAGCTTGAGGAATCAAGTCATATAGAGTTCCAAACTGGGAATAGACCAAGTCTAGATACTAGGCTCGACTAATGGTTGGCTCTTCAATAATGGCACCGTCGCCCATAGCCACATCTCAAGAAATTGGAGGAAACAAATATTTGGTACACCAATCAGCTAATAACTGATCCGGAATAGGAGCCTTAATAAGCCTTCTCTACCTTCTCCACTCATGGATATGATCGGATATGTGGGTGGAGGTGTTCTGTCATAGAGAAGTTAAGAGATCAGTACTCGTTTCATAATGGATGGGGAGCTAAAAGTGTGTAAGAAACACGGTTGCCAAGGAGCCAAAATCCACAAACGAGTGTTGTGGAAGTTCAATGTACCACTTTGCGGCTGTACTGGTCAAAGTTCACTGAAAGAGTCATAAACGAAATGAATCATCCATGAGGGAACTTGAAGAACACCACAGATGGAATGCCATGACATGGTTTTCCAGATCGTCTCCCTGCTTCCCATTGAACTTTGGAATGTTCGATGGTAACTTTACCAGAATGGGAGGCCACAAAGGATTATGTCGAATGGAGTCATTAATCAACTTGGACAAGTCAGAAAAGTCCAAAGTTGTTAGGAAAGGTAACTGAGGGTTAGGTTCACATACTGGTAATATTGATATGGCATATATCTACCAGTAGGACCATAATTAGAATGATAGATAGGTTGTTGCGAGGAAGAACTACCGAAAAATCTGCCCATGGCGGGGTGATTTCTAGGATCAGGACCGTTAGGGACACCAGGGCCTTCGGGATCACCAGGATGGCATTGGGACCACCCACAGACCACCAGGACCACCAGGAGGTGGACCACTAGACCCTCCGGGACCTCTAGGAGGTAAACCCCCAAAGCTACCGAAACCACTAGGAGGAGGGCCACAAGACCCTCCAGGGCCATTAGAAGGAGAGCCACCAGGCCCCCTAGGACCATCAGACCTCCCAGGGGAAGTACCTCAGTAAGGTGGTCCTCTGGCACTTCTCGCAGTATGTATAGGTATCCCCCCCATAGCTAGAATGTAAGACCAATTAGGTTGCCCCCATGGCATAAAATTATTACTAGGGTATGGAATTCCAGCATACGACATTTCTGTAGGGTTGGGTGGATAATTAATATTTCCTATAGTTGCAGTATAACCATAACCCCTAGAGGATTGAGTGGTTACAGGTTGTGCCCCCAAGGGCTGACCTAAACTGGATGGGGGATTAACCATATTAGTGTGGGTGGGAGGGACATAAACTGTAGATTGTTCTATACTAGAGGTCTGTCCTTGACTAGGTACAATTCCGGTGCCAAATAATGTAGGTCATGAAGGGGGTTTCCGCCCGATACTAGAAGGTGATGACGAAACAGGAATTGAAGGTTGAGCCCCAGGTGCAGAAGACTTGGGAGGATTAGGAACAGAAATAATATAGGAGGTGGTGGGGTTGGAATTTTGATCTAGGTTGTGTGGAGTCACTGTGCGATCTATAATCGGTTCAATGGGTCTCATAGAATCAACAAGTGAGCGATATCCCACAGGCACAGCTGTGGAATGTGGTGGTGGTGTGCCCAATATATCATCTATTTTCTTTTCAATCTCCTGTGCACGGAGAATGGCTGGATGGTATTATGTACGTTCTTCTTCATCTGGAGAGATTTATTCAGAAAATTTTAAACAGGTGCCAAATGAGGCAATGGCCTGTCTTATAGAGGTATCCCAAAATGGAGCATTGTGACCATAATCCGGGTGGGTAGTATCATCAACATGACCTTCTATGGGAGAATGGAATGAGGTATTTCCCTGATAAGGTTGTTGGACCAAGGGAGGCAAGTGTGAAGGATATGGTCCTCCGCTTTCTACAACCACATTATCTCCAACTTGGGAGGTGGTAGCAGCTCCTTGGTTGATAGCTTCCATTGGATTTTCTCTTGAAACAGGAATAAAATCGGGCGGCAAGCCCCGTACTCTTCTAGACTGTCTTAGCTTATCCATTTTGTATAGTTCCTATCTAACCTAGGGTCTCAAAAAACTAGAAAGCACACCAAAAATTTCCCTACTCAAGCTATAGGTCAAACAAGAAAACTTAAATGACAGGAGGAGTTCAGATAGTCAGCTCTCTCACCAGGATTGTCAAAAAGGTGCCACTCGTGATATACCTCAAGGGTACGTGCGTATTAATCTCCCTGAATGTTGTTTTTGGTATATGGCTCCAAGCAAGACGACCAAAGGGATTTTCTCAGATGGATAAGGTATTCTAGTGGGGTCACCCGATATACTCAAGGTACGTGGGAGCTCAAATCGGTAGTAGTGTTGTCTAATGCATAACCGTACACAAGGAGCCTTCCAATATACAATCGAGTATGTGAAGTACCTTTCGATATACCTCAAGGGTACGTGAAAGGTCGTTCGATATATCGACGATATGTGGAAGAACTGTGCAAGTCATGGGATGTAATGTGGACGAGTAACAACAGCTCCTACACTTAACGATGCCCGAACACGTCTCTAACCTATCACTCAAATTTCTATGTAAATTTTAATCTATAACTACCATTAATTTTAAAGTGGATGGTAGGTGAATGCATGGAATTTTGACAGAAAAATTAAAACCATGCAGTATGCACATGCAAATATTTCACTTTACCGTTCGTGGTATGCCTACCTATGGGAGGGAAAGAGAGTATTTTCTTTTGTTTCAAAACCAAAAATTTCCAAACAAAAATCTTGAACTAATCAAAATCAAAGACAAGCAACACTTTCCAAACTCATTTCTCTTTTCTGAAAGCAATCAAAAGGGGAAGAGTCTCTTTTCCTAAAAGAAAAACAAGAAGCACACTACATGCATATGGACTCTATTTTTCAATTTTTCTTAAAACATAGATAAATCTAACTTCAAACTACCATATTTTTTATTTTGATGAGATAGTACTAAATGCAAAAGAGAAAAAAGAACATAAAGAGCTTGAAAGCTTGTGAATCCAATCAGAGATCTAATGTCTAATTCTCAATGATGATAATAACCTAATATCAGTAAAAAAAATAAAAATTTAAAGAAGCAAAAAGAAGTCCTCTATGAAAACAAAAATTTAAATCAAGATGCTAATCAAATGTTTTTCTTTCAGTCTATATAACATAAATGAAAAGAGATCTCACTGACATCCTCAGCTTTTCAAAAAACAAGAAATCCTTTCACAATCACAACCAACAAGCACAGAAGTAAATGAACAATCAATAATCCTAATATAGCTTTTGAATTATTCAATCAAACCAATCTTTCACCACAAAATTTCAAACCATAAGCATCAGATTCTAACTCACAAGCCTAACAGTGCAGGGCTGAAAGCAAATCAACTCAATATTTTTTGCAAAAATGAGAAAAAAGTGGTCTTGAAACAAGGCTTACCTGACACTGCACTGCAGGGGTCTTGACAGAGAGGTTCTGGACCAGCACCGCTTCTGGATAACAAGAATCAGGTGGTGGCACCGCGTGCTACTAACAGGGTTTAGGCGGTGGCACCACTTCTCACCAACAACATAAGAGCAGTTCCCTGTATAGATCCAAAACACAAAGGAGAACGAGAGATCAAGTTTGAACAAGATCAGATCAAGGAAAAATTCGATGGATTGATAGTAAAAAAGAGCGTAAAGGTCAAAATAATTTAGATCTAGACAGATCTGGGAGTTTCAAACCAAAAAACACTGAGTCATATAGCAGATCTAACTGAAGAGAGTTGGAGATGGAGCTTGTATTTGGACAAGAGTTGAAGAACTGAGGAAGACCAGATCAACTGATACATGTAACTACTCCCTAGTGGAGTTGCCAGATTTGTAACCAGGAATATTTCACCTTCTGCGGATAGAAGATGTTCCTCTGGTCTGAATGGTTCAGATCCAAAACAAATGAGTGAACGACAAAGGATGAAGACCTTCCCTGGATGTCGTAGACACCTAGAATGCTTCTTCTATAGTGAACTTGTGTACCTACAAATAGATCAAACACACAAACACATCAAAGCTACCAGAACATCATCTACTTATCCATGTTAGTGACTAAGGAATCTAACAACATGTACATGTGAAATCAAAACAACAGTAATGTGGGACGGAAATCAGCTTTGCATTAAATATGTATGGAGAAGCTTACAACCATTTCATTAGTCTTAACAGACATCTCCATGAAACCAACATCTCATCCCCATAAGCTCCAACTTTGCTCTCTATTCTCTCCAATGGCTTGGACTGGGTAGTCAATCCAACAGCATAACAATACATCTATAGTTCTCCCCCTCAACTATGGACATGAGCTTGTATTTATAAGTCTTAAGGGATAGGAATAGTTGAGATATTTGTGGGTGAGGTGGCCTTTAAGATCCTATGATGGGGGGTCTTGAGCTCAACTGACCCACTATGATAGGGATAAGGGAGGACATGAGGCTCATGATCTAGAAGCCTCGAGAAACTTCTCTTTTTCCCATTTTATCCAGGGTATCTCTTTTATGCTCTTATGCTAGAGCAGTTTAGATAAGAAACACTTATTGTTGTTCAGGAATAAACACCTTATAACCAAAGGTCCGGGGTTACCAACGTACTCTTAAAACTTGCAGACAATCAGCTTTAAAGTACAGAAAGGAAATAGGAAGATAGAATGTACTCACCTGATTAACAACGGTTGATCCAAGCTTTGTCTTCTCCCGCTTTGCTTCTCCTCCAAAGCTTTCAGGGACGCACCTC
This sequence comes from Pseudotsuga menziesii, assembly GCA_001517045.1. Taxonomy (NCBI): domain Eukaryota; kingdom Viridiplantae; phylum Streptophyta; class Pinopsida; order Pinales; family Pinaceae; genus Pseudotsuga; species Pseudotsuga menziesii. The sequence continues at coordinate 44,692 of LPNX010467780.1, read as the reverse complement.
CTTCACCTGCAAAGAGCAGATCCTCCAAGTGCAAAAATATGCATGTATATATGACAAGTTAGATAAATAATATATAGAGTGCTTAATCATAAATATTCATCAAACCATGACACATTGAAGATATTCAACACACATTTGGAATAAGGATTCTCTTTATTAACAATAGTGAATGAGTTAAGGTTACAACCCAACGCCTGAAACAATGACTCCTCTGCAATCAAAGGATTATGAGTTCTACTACTCCAAAGACTTCTAAATAGATACCACCAACATAAATTTACTCTCCAAGTATGATTGATTAATGCCCTCCCCAAGGCCTCTATTTATACTTAGTGAAATAGAGTAATTTCGAAGGTTGAGGAGGTTGAGACAGTTAAGATAGTTATTGATTAGGGCTTAACACATCTCCATTAATTGTGATTTATTATTTTTAATGTCAAAGGAAGGCCTACGCGAGTATTGATACTGGAAACCCGCGTATGACATGCGAGTTGCTATAAGGGAAACTCACGTACAGTACGTGATATGCTATAGGAAAAGTCGCGTATGTATGTGGGTTGCTTATAGGAAAAGTCACGTACATAAATTGACATATGAAAAGGTAAAAATGGCAAGCTGGATGGATAATGAATATATTTCATAACATGCCCATCTATAGTGTTTTAGGAAACCTTCAATCCATAAATGTCCTTTTGTGTGCCAACATATGAAATGTCGGCACTCGAACGGAGAAGTGCCATTTGGGTTGATAACAGATGCCCCCTAATGTGTGAGGTCAAATGGAAATGATGGCCGAAATACATTATAATCTTTATCATTGGAGAACTTAGAAATCCAATGGAGCAGAGATAGTACTTGAAACAAATACATAATAATGTCATATACAAAGTCATATCTGAGGATGCTATGTTCAATATACTAGAACAGAAGCTCCTTTACAATATTTGAGTACATCATATAATACGGGTACAAGACCACGTATATTACAAAGGTGGATTGAAGCCACAATATACAATAATTATGAGTCTTCAAAGATCTGGAAGCTGTGTACATAAGTGTAACATAATCTTGTGCAACTTAGTCCATAGATGAGGAGCTAAGGTCTTCATAAACAATCCCAAAGAACCAATACAATCCAAACCATGTGAATAAATGTAGACTGAAGTCAAACATGGAGTGGATTCAACAGTTTGTCAATCAATAGGTGATAATCGACAACTGAAGCAAAGGAATTCACCAATGATGGAAGTGAATCCTGAGGTACTATCGTCAAAACTCTAGGTCTTCATCGTCAAGAAGTAATAAAGCAGAACCATACTGTGATAAGAAAGGCAATAGATCCTCCAACGGATCACAAGAGTGACTAGGAACTAGGCAAAGGAAGGGAGACACAAGAGATAACATATATGACAATGATGGGATCAGGATAGAGATCAAACATTGAGTTAAGTCCTTGAACAGTGAGCATGACACAGAGATGACTCAAGGCAGTTTTTAACTTTGTAGATAGAACAACTAGACTTATCTATCATGTAGGATACATGATCAGATTCCCCAGGTATAACAGACAAGAGGAGGAGTAATAAACTCAAAGTAATAGCTGAACTAAAAGTGAACACTGAGACATGGGTATCAGAAAAAATAGAGAGTGCTATGTTCAAGGATGACATGTTGCCACTAACTGAAAACAAGAGAAAACTTCTTCCTTACCTTCCCTGTTAAATTTTAATGAGTCCAGGAAAGTCAACTCAGATCTCTCTTCATTTTTTAACAAGCTTGAAGAGAAGAGAAAATAATGCTTGATAGTATCACTGATTTGTGGATTTAATGAGCCCAAACTAGTACATGATCAGTCAGTGTTTTCACATTTAGCGAGTCTGAAAACTCCAAAGAAGACTCCAGGGGGGTCCTTTTTTGTCCAATTTAGTCTCCTAAGGCCGAAAAAGTATAAAACATTCCACAGAAGAACTCTCTGAACTTCTATAGAAGAAAAGGTGAACCTTTTTCATACTTAGTCAGGGAGGTCCAAAAAAGGTTAAATTACCACCTACCCAACGCTCCTTCTAAAACAACATATAGCTTAAGTTTTACGAGTGTGAAGGAAAGCAAGATCACTCAGAAAGATCCATTTGAGTACGAGAAATGCGGCTTACAACAATAAACTCAATGCTTTGTTCTTTAATGTTTAACGAGCATGACAAAGACATAAAGTACACTCGGAATATTTTTCATGTTTAGGTCCAGAGCACGAAAAAGAGAAAACTAAGCTCATACTGGGAGTTCCTTTTCCGTAAATTTAGTCCCTCAGGTCCATAAAAGTGATAAACCTATGCCTGAGAATATTCTTCTCAATTCAGTGGAAAAGAGAGTGATCCTTTCTCGTATTATTCCGCAAGGTCCGAGAAAGAGATAACCTACCACCAATGTGGATGCCCATTCACATATTCTTAACGAGCTTGAACGGACAAGTTAACTCACCAGTCAAGTCTATTTTTAAGGAGTCAGACCTAGGCCTAAAGAAACTCCATATCTTTCCCGTGAATTTTTAATGAGTCTGGAAAATTCAACTCGTGACCTCCTTACTGTTTTTAACGAGCTCGAAGGAGAGTAGAAAGAATTCTCTAAATGCGAGGAGACGAGTGTCATAGGTAGGTGAAACTAGTTCCAAGCTCAAGGAACAGACCTATGCATAATGCAAGGAACATGAGCAGGATAAAGACACTCGGGGAATGTCTCCTCAAGGTAAAGGGTGTTAAGTTGCAAAGGAAAAATGATACAAGGCTTAGTGACGATGAGAACAAAGATGAGGGATTATACAATGAGCTAAAAGTGTGGAAGCCAGCATCAGGCTCAAAAGCGTGAGCAGGATACATGCAAATGCAATTACAACTTGAACAACAAGACAAGGCCAGTAAACAGTTGTGAATCCAACTAAAAATCCTGTCTCCAAGAAACAACAACATCATAATCATATTCAGAAGAAAAGATCTGATGTAGGTCACTTTGGGAGAAACACATGCGACTTTGCTATCTTCTACAAAAGGTAAAGTCAAGGTAGAATCAACCGAAGAAGATTCTATAGAACCAAGGCTTGAGGGTTTATAATCTTCAAGATCAACCTCAGAAGGAGAGCAAAGATCAACAAGGGAGATAGAGTACGCAGGAACAAACTCAGTATCACGGGAGTTGAAACATTCATAAGAAAAATCGAACTCATTAGGATCACTGACTTGTTATTCAAAGGAAGAGTCAAAAAACTCAACAAGACCAACATAAGAAGAAAGGTCAGGCTTACTAGGAAAATCAGGGTTAGACTTAGTCACAACTGAACCAACATCCAAAAGAAGGTCAGACTGTATCAAAGACTCTAGGAAGACTTCATCCGAAGGAAGGAGATCACCCGAGATAGGACACATGTCTAAAATTTCAAATGGATCAATAGAGTGGAGAGCAGGCTCCATGGTCTATATAGGATGACTCACCCGGTCAACTGCTGGGACTAAGTCCCGAGAAGGTAAGCATGAAAACAGAGGCTACTTCTCAGTAGTAATTGAATGCAAAGGACATGAGGCCACATAGTTCACCTGTGGCGAGGTAGTGTCTATAGAAACACTAGGAATCAATAAAGTAAGGACCTGGTCTCTAGTTGGGTCAGGAGAAGGATTAAGAAAATCCAACTGATCGATAGTGACAATTTCTTCACCATGATTAAAGTACATCATACAAAATAATGTTGACACCACAGCTTTCATGGCATATATATAATTACGTTCGAGGAGGATATTGAAGTCCAAGGGGTCTTTTATTACCATGAAGTCAACTAAGATGGTCTTCCCACCCAAAGCAACAGGTGCTTGAGCAAGAATTCCAAAGGCTATACAAGTTCTTCTATCAAATGCCAGTAACTGACTAGCAGTCGACATAAGGCTGGGAGATCCCATGCCTCGCCAAGCATAAGCATACAAGATACTAAATGAGGCTCCTTCATCAACAATACAATGAGCAATCGTGTATGATTCAACTTTGACCTTTATCTAGAAAGGTGCATTATAAGGAAGGCGTGGCTCAACTAGACTATCCCAATCAAAGGAAGCAATCTGAGAGCTTGGTGGGGGTTGATCTGAAGCAAGTTTAGTGCCCCCTTGTTCAGTAAGTTCTGAACCGGCAGTGAAGAAAATGTGACTAGCAGACACTTCACTCTCCAAAGGAAGAGTGGGATTGATTGATAATGAAATAAATTCAACCGCTTCATCAAATTCACTCTCTGTAGGGAGAGTGGGATTGACCAAAGATGACATTGGTTCAACCACATCAGGATCACTCTCCAAAAGAAGAGTGGGATCGACCAAATCTGAGATTGGTTCAACCGCTTGACCAACCAAAGGTTGAGTAGGGTGTTGAGGAACTATGGGTTGTTCAAAAATGGGAAGACCATGAAACCAAACTCTTCTTACCTATTCAATAGAAGGGCATTTATAAGTAAGGTGGTCTCCCTCACAAATCTTACAAGGAAACTTAAGCTTGTGTTTTGAATGGGTAGTCTTTTCAACAATGTCAACATGACTCACAGTGGCTAACGAATTGCCCCCAGCATGGCAAGTAGAGGCTGAGAGACTACCCCCAGCATGGCTTATAGAGGCCGAGAGACTGGGTTCAACATGACCTGCAGAGGTTGAACGGGTGCCCTTGCTTATGTGCCTTCTTCCTATTCCTCCTTCTTTTACTCCTTTTAGACTGTCGGTTACTAGTATTAGTACTTTCACCGCATGAGGTAGAAGGAAGAGGAGAATCAACTACAGGTGAAGGGGAAGCAATGTTTTGATGCCCTTGAAATAAGGAGCTTACTTGAGAAGCATCAGGAGAATTCAGGGTAGTTGGAGTGTAAAACAACCACACCGGTAGCCCTAGGGTGAATCTAGGTAGATTCAAGGTGGCCATCAAAGGAACAACAACATTCCCTATGAGAGGAATAGTACAAGGAGTTCCCAGCATGGGGATCTCTTGGTTGGTGTTCAAAGGGGTGTTAGCCATAGTTTCAAACTAGGAGACAAAATCTGAGGTTGACAAGCAACCAAAATTACAAAGCACACACCTAAAGGCACACTAAGCACAGACAAACCACAAAGCACTCACTAAAAATTCCTAAAGTCAAACAGACAAACAGGTATAAGATGTGCTTTCCAGAAGAAAGCTGATAGACAGTTACTTGGTGTCCCTGTAGATGTTCTTAGGCACAAGCGAAGGAATCACCCACTGTCCTCCCACACCTTCTACCAGGGTTACCTTCAAAGCCCGTCCAAGGTCAACCAGAAATAGCCTTCCGGTGTACCTGTGTATGAACCCTAGATGTCAAAGAGACTAAAGGATACCTTAAATATATTGACAGTCTGGGGGGACAGTCGCAAGCCTGGTTTGTATGCATGGCCAGGGTAGCTGAGCCCGAAACTCTGTCTAGGATAGAATCCCCAGATGTGCAAAAACCTTGGTCTACGCTTTGACAAGGAATCAGAGGGTTATCTCCTCAGTCCAAGTCTCCATGCGGCCTTGTGCTTAACTCCCGTTTGAGAGGAGCTTCCCAGATACAATCAACATAGAAAAAGGGTTTACCTAGTGATTAGCCAACTGCATCTGAAATTTTATACTTGTGGGGAGTTTAAACTCCCTATCCCACAAGTCTAGCCTGAGCTAGTTGGTGTATGACCCTATGAAATAAAACTTACTAATAATTTTAAATTATATCGTTTATTTTAAGGGTTTTTTTTAGTCAGAGGGTAAATGGCATGAAACTTATGTGGTGTTTTGACTCAAAGTTGAAACCAAATGACTAAGCAAAGATAAATCAAATGCTAAAAGCAAATTATTCTCTTTATTTTTTCAAAATAGAAACTTGAAAGCCACAAAAGAACCAATTTTTTTTTTTTCAAAAACAATGATATGCCATGCAATCTAGACTAAAAACCTAATCTACATGCATATAAAGCAAACATGTGTTTTTCTTTTTCTTTTATAAATGCAAAAGAAAAATAAGACTATATTTTTTTGTAATTTTTGAGATTATATTTTAAAAACTGAAAGTAAAACTACTCTATGCAAAACTACATGCAAAAGCTTCAAAATGTTTTTCTCTTCACTTTTTAAAATGCTCAAAGACTACTTATGCACCTAAAATGCACAAAAAATTGAGTATGCTTGAATTTAACAAACAGTATAAAGTAAGCAAAGCGAAGTAAACAGATTATAAAGACCAAGAAATCAACCACCTAAGGAAGACTTGGAACCCTAGCTTGGGCGGACACAATGTAAAGAAGACACTGAAATTACACAAAGGTAAGTGGCACACCAATCATTACTCGAAAATAGACTGGGATAGACAATGCCTGGAAACCTGATCACTGCTTCAAACAAACAACACTTAAACCTATAACCCAAACAGGCAAATCCACTTCAAATTTGTAAACAGAATGAAAATCCAAACAAGAGAACTCAAGGGATTTATAGAAAAGCACAAGGTGTGGCCAACAAGGTCATCAAACTAACAGCACAGTGCTTATAAGGAAGACCAACCAACAAATAGAAATTAGAGAGGGTTAGGGACAAGCAAACCCTAGCCCAGAAATTCCTATTCCAAGGCTTGTACATGACTATGTATATAAGGGTAACTCATGTACTGTACGCGACTGTCCTAGAGAGAAACCCGCGTACGCAGGTCTCTGTACACGACTGTATGCAAGAGCAACCCACGTACAGGTACCAAATTTTCTAAAAAGAAGGAAAATCCACAAGGTCTTCAAACACTATGGTAATCATGAACCAGGACAAGATACCACACACAAAATCAAGGCAAAGACTGGTCAAGGGTAACAGAAATAACCTACAGCAGTCTGGGCTCCCCAGCGGAGTCGCCAGTTCTGTTGTTCAAGAATAAACACCTTATAACTGAAGGTATGGAGTTACCAACGTACTCTTAAAACTTGCAGACAATCAGCTTTAAAGTACAGAAAGGAAATAGGAAGATAGAATGTACTCACTTGATTAACGACGGTTGATCCAAGCTTTATCTTCTCCCACTCTGCTTCTCCTCCAAAGCTTTCAGGGATGCACCTTTTTCACCTGCAAAGACCAGATCCTCCAAGTGAAAACTTATACATGTATATATGACAAGTTAGATAAATAATATATAGAGTGCTTAATCATAAATATTCATCAAACCATGATACATGAAAGATATTCAACACACATTTGGAATAAGGATTCTCTTTATTAACAATAGTGAATGAGTTAAGGTTACAATCCAATGCCTGAAACAAGGACTCCTTTGCAACCAAAGGATTCTGAGTTCTGTTGCTCCAAATACTTCCAAATAGATACCACCAGCATAACTTTGCTCTCCAAGTATGATTGATTAATGCCCTCCCCAAGGCCTCTATTTATACTTAGTGAAATAGAGTAATTTCGAAGGTTGAGGAGGTTGAGACAGTTAAGATAGTTATTGATTAGGGCTTAACACATCTCCATTAATCGCGATTTATTATTTTTAATGTGAAAGGAAGGCGTATGCGAGTATTGATACTGGTAACCTGCGTATGACACGTGAGTTTCTATAAGGGAAACCCGCGTAAAGATCTGTATGCGAGTTGCAATGACAATACTCGCGTACAGTACGCGATATGCTGTAGAAAAAGTCGTGTATGTACGCGGGTTGCTTATAGGAAAATTCGCGAACAGCAATTGACATATGAAAAGGTAAAAATGGCAAGCTGGATGGATAATGAATGTATTTCATAACATGCCCATATATAGTGTTTTAGGCAACCTTCAATCCATAAATTTCCTTTTGTGCACCAATATATGAAATGTCGCCACTCGAATGGAGAAGTGCCATTTGGGTTGATAACACTTATGGAACAAAGGCCATAGGCGGTGGCACCACTAATGTAAAATAGGATACAGGATTTGTGAGTAAGGTACCGCTCATGGGACACAAGACAAGCACGGTGCTGAGTTTTTTCATGTAATATTGACAAATATGATAGGTTTCCACTCCAAGTGCTGGGATTAAGGACAAACATGGAAGTTAAAGGTCTTATCACATGGTGGTGACAAGATTTGGGTATAACAGCTCACATGGATATAGGAAGGGTAGAGATATATCAAGTATTTTACTCAAAGATTACCTAGGTAACACTAAGTAAATTTTGGGATATTTTCTAGAGCATTGCATCCTAAAGGTCTAGCTTAGTGAATCAACAATTCCATGGTGGAGGTTTGGTCACTTGATAGTCAACCAACGATTCCATGGTAGATGGTTGATCTACTGTACTTGATTAATAAACTTAAAACATCTAGGTTGGTGTACGTATCGTCCTCTTAATTTTTTATTTAAGGTTTTGGAAAATTTGGACTCTAATCTCCATATCTATTCTTACCCTAAAGTATTACTTTCTATATGATAGTTTTGTTTTCAAGTCCTACTTTCGGTTTGACCATTCAAGCAATTAAATTTTATCATTGATTTTGAATTAAACAACAAAGATAATTGTCCTAGATTCAGATAT
>LPNX010467780.1:0-34809 GCA_001517045.1 Pseudotsuga menziesii | reverse complement strand
ATCGACATATTATGTTTTCATAAACATAAATTGTTTACGTCAGAACACCACGTCAAGTGTATTAGTTCTTGGGCCTGCTGGATCATCACAGAAATTTGCAAATCAACGCATTATGTTTTCATACATCTAAATTCTCGTTAAAAACAGGGAGCTACTGTTTTAGATATTTTTTGTGGAAGTTTGTCCGGGACTTAAATGTACTTATCATGTCACCGATATTATTGTAAAAGGTAACTCATACATTGCACCATGATGTCTCAAACAAAGAATATATATATAATTCCAGCATTGCTCACTTATAAATAAGAACCCGAAACCTCTTACACAAAGAAACAAGGTAAATTCAAGTCAACCATTGGAGTAGTGAGCTAAATAAAATAGAATGGACATTATTAATTATATTTATATATATTGTAGACTAAATATGTTTTATGGAACATTAAGATAGAGATATGAAAGAAATTAATTGATTTATTATAAAATATTATTTTATGTTAAAAACGAATAAAGGCTATGACTAAGTATAGACAAAATAGAAGGAAAAATATTGCGCTAAAGACGAATTAAGGAGAGATTTTTAATGTGAAAGAGAATTATAAACATAAAAAGGGAAGACCATTAATCAACTTGTAATGATAGCTACGCAGCTCATTGCTAATTGTTGGATTTTAGTATTGTGAGATCCCATTGTTAGCAATGAGTTACAATGAACCTGGAACAGGTCAATTAATTTTTGCCCAAAAAGTCTTGAATGATTCGTTGTAAGAACAGCTGACAATCAGTTCGGCCATGATTGTTAATTTCGAATCCAAACATGTGCGCGATGCGCAATAAACAATAAAGTAGCGTTTGAGTATACATCTTTGCCATTTGCCACATATTCCTCTGTGTTTTGAAAATGGTATTTTTTTTGAAGGTATTGGATTTTATTAGATTAGACTATGTAGAAATGGATATGATTATAGGTATGGAGTTTGCACTTTAGTATTCATGATATATATTAGAAAGTGCTTTATATAGTTTACCTATATCTCATAACTTTTATTTTAATGTGATAGATACTTTTTGTATTTCTTAGTTTATCATTTATGCAGGGTTTCTAAATCTCATTAATCCTTGGTCTCTATTCTTAGGTTGCTAGTTTGACTCACTTTGATCCTTGAGACATGCACTTAGGTTGCTTCCTCACTTTATGGCTTTAGTTAGGGGCACAAACACCTAGTTGGGAACATATACCTCATTTTGGTCCATGGATGCCCAAATATGTTTGGACTTGATTTTTATGGTGTTGAAGTGAGTCAAACCTCATTAACCCTTTTGGATCTCAGCATAAAATGTACTATATGAGTTCCTTATAGGTGTTGTATTTGTAATTTGCATCCAACATAACTAAGAGTCATTTTATGTTATGTATCTTGATGTTGAAGGTAAATAACAAACAATGTATCCAGGAATATGCAAGGAAAGATCCAATACTTTACTAAATACAAAATCTTCAATGTACCTGGTAACACAATACATTAATTTTTTTATGGAAGGATAAGCCCCTGTTTGCACAATAATGAGCAATGCTCCAATACTCATGCACCTTCCAGATGTCGAATATATCTACCCGATGTGTTAGGGGAGCACAATAAAGCTACGATTCAACTCAAGAAATGTAGCGTGTAGATAAAAGTTCAAGATCAATAGATACGAGTTCTAGCTCGACAGAGACATGTTCTAGATAGTGATATCATGCACATTGTATCATGAAATCATTTAAGTACATCAAAGAAATAATGTTTTCCTCCAATTGGTTAGCATGCAGGATATTCGACAATGTGTGGGTGCAAGGATACATTGGTTGTTTATTTTCTAATTTGATTTATGTAATCACATACATTGTAAAGAATTATGAACTGATTCTGCACATAAAATGCAAGCACTTCGTAACATTGTGAACTCTAGATTAATGAATTAAATGTAACCGCATTTAACTTATAAATTAACTGACATTTTTGTCTCCATTTCCAAGGAAGTGAGAAATAATTAGGGAATTTATCATTTTGAGTTTGATGTTTTCGTTTTAAACGATATTTATTCCACACAAAATGAACTATGATAGGAATGTGTTAATAGACCTAGGAATAGTAAAGGAAGATTTCTTCGAGGAGCTGGAATTTTACTCCAAATTCCATGGTCACTCAAACTAATTCATTTAGGAGAGATGTAAGATCCCCCTCCTTTACTAACCAGTTGGAAGGAAGAACAAGAAGAGGAGGACAAACATGAATATTTCTTATATCCCTCACAAATCCAAGAGGAAAATCTTTGGAAGAAAGTTTGGAAAGGAGATGATCATCAATAGGTGTAGTTGTAAACTCTACATTCTTTCCTGAACACATACCTATAGAAGCATTAAATGGTGAACCAAAGGAAAAAGTAGAGCTAGAAGATGACTCCAATCAAGTCATAGACCCATACTTTCCTCACATAGAGACCAAATTCATCCTTTTTCTAGGAAATATGTATGGTAGAAGGTGATGAAGAACTTTCAAACGTAGAAGGAGAGGTGACCTTCAAGTTTCCATTTTTGGATCCAATAATGATAATGAAAATGAAAATCATTCCACCATTGCTCCTACCACATTTCTATAAAAGGGTTATATAGGATCCTGATGTCTTTTTTTTTGAGTTGGAAATATTATGTTGTAGTTATGTTTATTCCAATGATTCAGAAAACTTAAAGGATTTCTTGCTACCCTAAAATATGCGGGTTTATGTTGGTTTGTGGGATTAGGAGGAAACACTATTAGAACTTGGGATGATATGCACAAATTTTTTTAATGAAATATCAAGAATATTGCAAAGCGAGATATTTGAGTGAGGTATTGTTTATAATGATATGAAATTAGGAAGAAATATTAGAATATTTTCTTCAGATATTTTTGGATAATATTCAAATATCCAAACATAGTAAGTTAGATATGGAGACAACTAGAAGTATTTTCTTAATACGAATTGCGGACGAGTCTATAAATTTGCTTGGTCTCATGGGATCTAAATATGTATCTCAATTATATATTTGAAGACATATATTAGCTTTGTAGGAAATATTCTTGGAGTCAATCTAGATTTGGTAAGGGACCAGAGATATTATTTCTAAAGTTATCAAATAATTGACAAGTGGGGTAACTAGAGAAGAACTTGGAAATTTCTTAGAAAAATTTAAAACTAACATTCATAGTAATCTAAATTGCAATTGGACACTTTGCAAATTAAAAAGAAACAAGAGTAAGATAGTGCAACTTTTTCTATTCTTTTTAACTATACAAATAAGAACCCATTGCAAGATTATCCTTTAAATAATATTGAAGTCTTTGCATCTATTAAAGTAAGAATTTAATAGAAAATTGTACTCCCTTACTTGAAATCAACGTAGTCTATAAAGGGGATGATAAATCAACATAATATCTCTACATGTTTTCACCAAGGAGACCACGAATCCCTCAACCCGAGGTATTACTTCATATATCATACCACAATTTACTTAATATTATTATGGAGAACAATACCCACCTCAATTTTTGACCCCCCCTATTCCTTGGAAATCATGGTCTCTATAGTCTGTCCAAATCAATCCTTGGAAAGCATGGTGTTTATAGCCAGTCCAAATCCATAGGTAGAAAGAAGGATAGAGAGGATATCCCTAAGGAAACAGAGTCTACCTATCCATACCCATCTCAGAAATAGTATCCACCCTATACTTCATAAATTTGACCACAACAACATTCCCCATTACAACAACCATATCTTGCAAAAGACCACCAACAATAGGTTTCACAACCATGAAAGTTGTAGGTACCCTCAAATCAACCTCCTCCTAGGCCTACCCATTTACCCATCCAATATATTCCTATCCCTAATAACAAGATAACTTATCCTGTTAATAACACTAACTTATAGACCTTTCCAAACTATGTGATTTCTCCTGTAGAATTGCAAGATATATGTTTAAGATCTTGAAAGGTGTTTAATAAAGAGTCTCGAGACATTATTGAAGAAAAAATTATGGAGGAAATTATATTCAAACTAACAATAATAATACCTATATAAAGATAAAACAAACATCTTCTCCATAACTGGAACAACAATCATCCAAATCTCCTCCCTAACTAGAGACGTCAAATATGAAAAAAATGAATAGTTAATTCTAATTTTTATTTCAAAACATAGTTGAAGAATGTTTGTATCAAGATCCACTTATGGAAATCTAAAATAATATACCTATTTATGAAAAAATAGTTAGGGAATTATGTTTAAAGAAACCAAGAAGAAATATTTTAGATTTCCAAATTATCCAATTTATTGGTAAATCAGCATGCATCATAGAATTGTTTTTTGGATAAAAATGTTGATCATGGTAGTCTCATTGTTAGAATTCACATTAATAACATTCCAATTGCAAACAATTTAATTAATTTAAAATATACAATTACTGTAGTGACTAAAGAAACCATGGAACATTTACAATTATGCAATCTTCCTAAAGAAACCATGGAACATTTACAATTATGCAATCTTCCTAGTAGACCCACATGTTTGGAATTAGTGGATAGATATGAGATCAAACTTGAGGGTATATTGGAGGATATTATTGTCTATTTCGATTCATACGAGTTCCTTATGGATTTTATGGTGATGTAACCTAAATATCATCATGGATGAATCAATTAATATGAGCTAAACAATGGCTAGCTATTGTAGATGCATTCATTAGTTACAGATACTAAAATATTATTATTTCACATGGCTATTCGATTAAGCAAGTAACTTTGTAACCACCTACAAAATATTTATTTGAGCTTGAAAATACAAAATGGATTAACAACACAAAATATGGATAGTAAATAATACATTAAGTTTTAACAATAAGCCAAGCTATGACTTTTACAAAGAATACTGGAGAAAATAACATTAACAATTTTCTTATTAATTTTGATTTTATTCAATATTTGGGGTAACCTTAATCCTCTTTCTCTTTTGATCATATCTTATGTGTCATATTTTTGGAAAAATTTAATATAGTTACGCTATTTAATTACGTACTAATAGTAAATACAATTTCACAATCTTCCAATATTCCCATTGAAAATAGTAACATCAATTCTAAATTTGAAGAATTTCCATAGAAACAATTAATCAAAGTACTAAAATTTGAGGATCCACACTTATAAATCTCTTTGTCATGGCCTCCATCCGCAAACATGGGAGACTTGGTTAGGGAATACTTATTCTTAACGTGGCCTTCCTAAGTCATTATTTATTCTTCTTTCTATGTGACTTCTGGTTCTTTCTATCGATAGCTCCGTAATAAAAAGATTGTGTTTACCAATTCAGACATAGGCTTATACCTGATTCTTGGATTTCTCAAAAATATCCTTTGCTTTCTATATCTTCTCCCTTATTAGTCCCTACCATGGGCTAGAAGGGACTCTTGTGATCGGCTTGCCACCATTCTATTAATGTTGACATAGAAATTCATGCATTCATATAACTATTTTCGTAAGTTTTCAATCCAGTATTTACTTCTATTTTTATTTTAATCAAAGGTGTTTACACCACCATTATGTCAACCAATAACGAGCTTCGACTCTTACAACACCCTTTTGTCCACGAATCAATAAGTTCGACCTCTTATTTGGTCTCAAATTGAGGTGAGGGAAAACTCGAAAGACAAATTAGTCCAATCTCATATGGAAGATTGGATAAATATATCGAAAGGTGAAATAATGCTAAGGAAAACAATAACATTACCTCGCTAACATTAAATGTTTAAGGTCCATTTTTTCAAAATCTTCGATTCTAAGCATCTATGCATGCATTAAGTGCAAGTGCCATGGTTTCTACATTTTATGGCCTTGGCACCGTCTAGCGTTGACACCACATTCTTTAGCACACCACAGTATTTAGCATTTGGCATTGTCTGGCCTTGGCCTTGACACAATTGTTAACATTTGGCATTTTCTATACCATGGCCTCTGTCTCTAAGTTTGGTTAGTATTCAAACATAAAACTCAAAATGCTCAGTAATCTAAACAAAATGCATTACTTGTTGTCTGGTCATGTTGGCCGTTCAATTAATGCTCCTGGTAATCATTTTGCTGCTACTAGTCTTTTGCTCCTTTGCTCCTGAGTACTCCTTCAACTGATATTGGACTGGTTATGCTAGTTCAAATGCTGATGGAACTACTGCTACTGGTACTACTCTTTTAACTGCTCCAGGAACTGGTTACACTCCTTCAACTCCTGGTGGCATTCTACTGGTCGTGATTCCGTTGAAAATGCTCTTGGTACTGCTACGGTAAGTGTTGATTCAACTATTTTTTCTGTGTTTCCTCTCAATGCATTCATGACAACAAACATATATAACTATACTGTTCTCCGCTAAATGTGTGCATGCTTGTATGCACAATTTGTCAAATGCACCTCTAGCTGACTCAAACGACCATTAAAAACACAATAAGTCATTATCGTTTGTATTTTATTGCAAATTAAGAGGATTTCCAGCAAATAGCATGTTAATGAACATGGTTGTCGATAAGTTAGAGGAACAGATCCATCCATCAACTATCACAGTATTAATGAGACTTGCAGGTGGACAATAAAGCTTCTCTAACATATAAAACAAATTTTAAAATAACTATGAAAATCTATCATAAAACAAAACACAAAATTTATCATTTTGACAGAAGCTAAGTTTCTTCACTAGATTTTGTAAAAGAAAAGACCGTGAAATAACTTTGCAGATTCAAATAACATAAAAAAATAAAACAGTGAATTCATTATTTTCATCAGAAACAAAAAATAGATCACAAAATTCATCATTTTCATCAGAAACCCAAAATAGAACCCACAATTCATCATTTCCTTCAGAAACCACAACATAGAATAATCATTTTCAAGCTTCGAAAAATGAAACCCGCGGCGTAATTTGGTAATTTCTCAAAGAAATCATTCAATCCATGCCCTCACAATACTTTGTTTGTTTTACAGGAGATCTGAAGCTGATATGGAAAATCGGAGCACCTGTCTTGCGATAATGAAATCAACGCCCAAGGCACAGGGGTTTGAAAGCTTGTTTAGGAAGCAACCACCATTAACTTGTATGTCTATATGTCTCTAAAGATGAAAGAAACTAATTTTATTATGTTGACAGTTCATAAAGTTATTACTATATCTATAAAGGTTTACAAATTCAATTCATATGAAACTTATCTCAAATGACTAGGGACGAGAGAGCTAACACATAAGAAGATAATGTGAGATTCCAAAATATGTTAAGAGATCTAACCTTAAAAAAACTAATCAATTCGGTCAAACGCCATCCATTCATAAGCATATCCACAAAACCTCAAAACGGAGAACACGATGAACCTCATCAAAGATGTAAATTACATACACACCATTACCCTAAATGAATTGGAACAAAGTAAAAGGAACCCCAATAGACATTATAGGCCCTTTAAGATGAAAGGATATACAAATTGGTTTTAAGCCGATGAGATCCTTTTCTCTTCTTGAGCTGGTGCTGAAACTGGGTCTTGGTTTCACGACGCCGGAGCTACCATCCCAACGCTCGGGACATCTCCTAAGCTGGTCGCTCCAAGCGCATGCATTGAAGGCGGTACATGCATTAGGGGTACGGAGATGTGGTAAAACAGGCAGTTGTGTATTGGGAGAAGAACTATGAAAGATGTCATTTGAGCATGAAGAATCACATGCATAAAAGACATGATCCATATTATTGTTTTAAAGAACCTCTGAACCTCTGGGGATTGTTTATGTAACACGTGTTCTCTCTTTTGCATTCAGTCAAGAATAAGTTGTGAGCTCTTCCACTATTTTCATTCACTATGTAACTCTTCTTTATGTTAATAAAGTATTGTGAGCATCGAACTCTTCCAATTTAAAACTTGGTTTGGGGTTGCAAATCCACTGGCTATGAGATGAGATCCTCCTTCACCCACGTATTAACATCATCGCCTATAGGTACTTGCGTGCTTTATAGATCCCATTCGTTTATTAGTCTTTGTAAATAGATGGTGCTTTATATATTCCATTCCTTTAGTACTATCTTAGTAATTAGATGGTCTTGATACAATAAAATGATTTGAATTCATATCTTCATACAATGAAATGATCTACATGAATCAGCCTCTTCTATAAGAATATCCACGATGCTTAGAGAAACTTTATACATTGACTATTTTTATTTTCAAATAGCAATGATTTGAAATCATATCTTGATACAATGATCTCCCATGGGAATATCCAGGATGCTTAGAGAAACTTTATACATTGACTATTTTTATTTTCAAACGAAAAAGGTCAAAAAAATGGTGGTTAATAAAGTATTAACGCATCAAAATCTTTTCCAAATTGGAAGCTTGTTTTGCATTGCAAGTCCACAGGTTGAATCGATAACATACTCCTTCACTTAGGGAGTGAAATCACCGAAAGGTGCTTATGTACTTTATTGGTTCCATTTATTATTATTGTATGTATGATGCCTTTCTTAATTGAAATCTTTCTAGAAAAGAAAGCAGCATATGAGGATTTTGTTTCACATTAACATCACTATAAACTTTGCTTGTGATAATTTTGCTAGTATTTAAAGTTATTTGGTCAAGTCAAATCAGTCGTTTTATCTTGACATGTGTGATCTTGAGAGTGGGATTTTAAGAGTATTGATGTGAACAAGATACTTGCGCAGTTGATTTGGTATGCTTCTTATAGAGGGTGGTATGTGTCAGTGTAATCTCAAGGGGAATGGGAAGTTGCAAGTTTTCCAAGGAAGTCGTAATGGATCTTGTGTTTACTGGTCACAGACAGGCATCTCCAACTACATTTAGACTTCAGTCCCGACTAACATAAACACCAACACTAAATCGCATAATGGATACAAACAATTTAGAACATGGAACTTATTGTTTCTATTACACTTATAAATTTAAGCTGTTCCATTGGCATGTATCAGTTATGTTGTACCTGCAATAAATTGTAACTTCAGAGAAGAAGAAAGGAAAAAATATTAAAATTTGAGATGGTGTACTACACCCGAATAGTTGCCTTTTGTTCATGTATCATAACTTAAGGAACGTGTATGAAGTCTTCTACACAGCCAGCAGATAAATACGTGGTAACCTAAATTTTCAGAATACTGAACTAGCCATATACTGACCGAACCCCTGTCAAAATCCCAACTAGCCATAAACAAAATCCCGAAATAAAGTGTGATTCATAGGTTAACATTGTCAAACTGATGACAAAACATGCACTTTCTTGACCAAGCTCCTCCATAACCAATTGGTAGAAATGTAAAATAAAACAATCACCACATACAGAGATTCGCTGATGCTTATGCACTGGTATTTACGAGGTTTACAGCCAAGTTCCAGTAACAAAAACGAAATGGGATATCCACCACAGGTAGGTACCACATGGTCTGCCATATGATTAGCATAGCTATATTTACAGTCACAGATAGCAAACAGGACAATTCTTTAACCATGAACATCACTTGCTCTTATTAGTTTGAACATGATTACAATAATGATCGTGGTCTTGCGTCCTAGTACCTACTCCTTCTGTAAGCCTGTTGTTTGACGTCGCCGAATAAATCCAACTTGTACATGTCCTCGACAGGATTGTATGAATACACCGCCATTGCTAATAGTTGCGCTGCGCAAGTTCCAATTCAATTTCTCACAAAGTCTGGTGGCAATTAATACAGACAAAATCTCTTAATACTACAACATTGTTCTTTGTTGAAAGCTATTATGTAAACAACACAACTACTAGTGCCAGGTAGGTATGCTCTGTGACTTCTTTGGTATGTGTCTACTGAATGTCAATGTAATAGCTACTCGACTCCAAATGGCGTGCTCCCATTTCTTCTTTTCTTTTCGATTTATCTTTTGGAGTAGTCAACACTTCCACATCAAAGTGAAATCATATTTGAAACTCTAGGGTTCAATCCTCCATGACTTCTTTGAGTTCATCTTCATTAATGCAGAATTATAACACCTCCATCTTGTTTTCTAGATTTGCATGCGGCTACCACCTTGTGATAGGATTCAACTACCACCTTGTTGGCTCCTAAAATATATTCAAGCGACAAACCAAACGTAAACGACCTAACACAGGAACTCGAGAAGATTTCTTAAAAAAAACTCCATATTTATTAGTCGTTTGTAATGATCACTGCGGATGGAATTAAGCTCCCATTAACCTAGGTATTTTCTCTTCTAAAGAGACTTATAAATTTGTGTGTATGCTTTCAGAATCATTAACTCTAATCAGGAATATTGTAAAATAAACTATAAATGATTAAAGGATCCAACTAAGAGTTTGATAAAAGAAAAACTTGTAAAATCAACTAAGTTTGATAAAAGAAAAACTTGTATAAAAAATAAATTCAGATACAATATATCATCATGTCAAAAAATATTAAAGACACATCAAGCATAAGGATAAATCCATGTGAGTTTATATTATCAATTCATTATAATAGAAAAATCTGATAATCTGATAAGCTTTCGGATAATCTTGACCAATGAAAAAGATAACCAAATGGAATACATATAATAAAAAAGAAGACTTTATTGTACCTGCCGATAGGCAGTGTACAATAGTAATCCATATTTGGTCACAATTCTACTAAGTTTTAGTTTAGAAATCTATTATTTATTTATTTATTTTAAATAAAAATGATTTATGTCTCATGCAATTGGTTCAAAAGTTTAGAGTGTTATTGCCGACCTACGACGACCTCCTTGGTTTTAGAAAAATCCTATTAAAACTTATTAATTATTTGACATATAGCACATCATCGTTGTCACTGCCGAGGTTTCCACCGCCTGTGGTTTTCGCAACTACCTCCTGCACCAGAGCCAGGTGCCAGCAGCCATCATTGGTTCTGCCAGCCGCCATCGTTTTCATCGTTTCCACCGCTAGACCACCGCCCGCCTGCACCTCCTGCAAATTCATTCACTTCATCGAATCCATCTTTGTGTCCTTCTCATAATCAAATTAATATAATTCAATTCTGTCCGCTTAAAAGATAACTTGATTTATCTCTTCTCTTCATTGTGTAGGATATCCAATGCTGTGCAGGAGATCCAGGCGATTCAACCAAACAGGCCCAAACAGATTATGTAGGAGATACATGTGATTCAACCAAACAAAGCATTTTTATTCATGAAAATTCCAGGAAGGAGGTAATGTGCTTCTGTACCTTCATATGTTTTGGCTCTGTAGCAAAAGCCAACGCAGCTGCCACCAGTAGGTCTTGGTTCTGTTAAACCAAATCCATTGGTTTTGTTAAACCTGATCTTCTGCTTCACATCTTTGATAGGAAACTGGTCGAGTTGTTCTTCTGCTATAGTAGTATAAGTTGGGACATTTTATGTATCGTTTAATTACCTGATGGTGCAGCTTGGCAGGTGCATTCGATGTTGTTACTTCTTTCTTTCTTCTTGGATTTCTTTGACTACCACTACCATTTCTCGAGCTTGTACAAACTAAATTCCCTTATTATGGCATGTTCTTCTTCCGCCATCCTACAGGTCGTTTCACAAAAGGCTGCTTCACAAATGGTTGCACTGCGTTTGATTTTAGAGGTATAATTACTAGACTTTAGTTAGTTTATATTTATTTAAATAATCCTTCCAAATCTAAGGGATACTTCTTATAGAAAGAACAATTTTTCTATGCTTGGTAGTCTATTGCTTATCTATTTAAGCAACTAGTTAGTATGTCAAATTAACTATACTTTAGGAATGAAATGTAAGACAATTTGATGATAATATAAATATGAAATTTAACATGCAAACATGGAAAATTGACCTTTAGTTTGCTCATGATTCCAGAAGCAAGATGAAATGAACGAGCTTGACAATCAGATAGACAAGATGTTTGCAGCAATGAGCCAACTGCAACTCTCTTTTCTCTTTCATAACCTGGTGGATGGACAGTTGAATCAATCTTCCAAGCTAGACATATAGATATAGACCAGACAGAGCTGATCATCTAGACGTACCTACACAGAGTAGAGCTAGACAGGGCTTTATTCATTGGAATCTTTTTTTTTTCTTTGGGCCCTCCGCAAGTACCCTAGCTGTTTATGATCCAACATCTCATAAAGAAGATAAGACTAGAAGGTGAACTACCTAGAAAATCCCAACTCTCGACGTCCTCATCTAAGGGCTTAGTTATTTTCTTTGGGTTGATTCATGGCACAAAGAAGGGAATATAAGCACAAGCAGGAACCACAAGTAGACACATTCTCTAGTTTCATTTAAATGGATGAAACAACATAATGTGACCATAGAATGTAGATGAATGCATAGAGATACAAAGGCTCGCCTCATTTGCATATGTAGAATGGCATACAATCCAGGAGATGCAACCACTCCCACTGGAACCGATGCAAGCATCGTTTGAGCACGCTCGTCATGTCCGTCGTGTCTTTCCTGAGCTTCTCAACCAAACCCTTAGGAGGCATCAAAACATGCTGTGAGTGGGATTCAAGAAATGAAATTGGGGGTTATTTATTTCTCGGCTCGTCATCCCATCAAGAACGATTTTCCATTCCTCGTAACAAGTTGTGCACTTATCTTAATCTTAATGATATCAAACTCTTCACTAGTGATGCCCTCCAGTAGCTTGATGGTACACTATTTGGCCTTGATAGGTAGCAGAACTTTGGAAACGGGGATCACACACTTTGAATTTGGGAGACCTGGATTGATGAAGTGGCAGCTGGTCTCACAAAAATTGAACGGGTGGAGAAATTAAATAATTGTCTTAGATGGCCATGAACTAAAGTGCGATATGGTTCACAACTTTTCCTTCATGATTGAGGCTACATGCCTTAAAGT
Organism: Pseudotsuga menziesii; assembly: GCA_001517045.1. Taxonomy (NCBI): domain Eukaryota; kingdom Viridiplantae; phylum Streptophyta; class Pinopsida; order Pinales; family Pinaceae; genus Pseudotsuga; species Pseudotsuga menziesii. The sequence continues at coordinate 21,883 of LPNX010467780.1, read as the reverse complement.
TGACATTAGTTTCCTTCAATCAAGATGCATGCCTTAAATGTGGCATGTTTTTCATGTGCTTGTAGTTTCCTTCATTGAAGATACATGCATTAAAGGAGGTCTCGTTGACTCTGGATGCATTCCTTAAACTTGGAATGGTAAGAAAGTGGCATATGCTCACTCAAAGACAACAACTGCGCCATTACAAGATGTATCTCTGAATTGGATGGGAATGATCCATTTACATCTGTCACAGAAGGATTTATTCACCCAATTACATCGATTATTGCACCAAAAATGTCTTGCATTAACTAGCGCTATGATTTGTATGCAGAATGTAAGGCATGCAGTTTCAACTTGCTTTCATAATTGACACACGCCAGGAAAACTACAAACTAGTATATGTGTCCCATCGCACCATAACTTCAGTGTGGGGTGGCATGAATGCCTACATCTAGGTATTGAATTCTCCCTTATCAACAAGTTTTCTCAGGGGTTTTTAGTTTAAGACAAGTATTCTTTACTTTTCTTTTGTGCTCTCAAATGATTTTTTTTTTTCTGTCAACTAAATGAAATCAATTTCTGGTGTTGATTTCCAGCTTTGAAAGTTATTCCTTGCAAGTGTTTAGAGTCATAAGAGTCTTAGTCTGTTCTTAGTTCATGCTTGCATGCAGAATCTGTAGTCGGTTTGAATGAGAATAGTCATATACTTAAACTCTATAATATCAGAGGTAATCCACATAAGCTACTGAACGGGAACCTTCTGATCACGAGTGGTAAAAAAAACCAAAAAGAAATTAAAAAATTTTCGGAACCCCCACCCATTTAAGGTGAAGGTACGCCAGAGAATTCACTTGAATATTATAGCGAACATATGCTCATCATTCTTGGCGTACCATGTTTTTGGTGCTTCTTCAAGCCATCGTGTGCTTTAATATTCAATATATCAATATATATAGACCCATATGCACTTATAAACGGTCTGAATGCTTCATATATTCTTCTTCTATGAAATATCCATCATGAAACATACTTTTTATGTAAATCTGGGACACCTTCGAACTCAACTGTGCTAATAGTGACAAAAACTTCCACTGTGGTGATACTTTTGTATACATGCTTGCTAGAACATTTAGACACTTTGATATGACTTGTCAAGCATTCCATATGAAGGAATGAGAATTCTCTGTAATGCTTTTGAACACAAAGGATACTATTTCACTCACGATACATATTTCAATTATATTCTTTGTACTCTAGGCTTACTTCATACAATTGAATATAAAGAAACCAAGATGTTTCTTCAATATTTGATATAATTAACTAAGTCGAAATTGAACGAACTCTTTGAACACATGTTTTGCTTACTTCATACAATTGAATATAAAGAAACCAAGATGTTTCTTCAATATTTGATATAATTAACTAAGTTGAAATTGAACGAACTCTTTGAACACATCTTTTGCCATTCATGTGTTACAAAGTTCCAAAACAATGTGCTCAAATTTGTTGTTATAGATGGTTAGTTTTATTCATGAATTCCATATTTTTTATACACAAGTTTTCATAGCATTTTAACATATTTAAAATGCACTTGCACTCATGCAGTGTCATTTGTATAATAGGCAAGAAATCCTTTCAAATCATAGCTCGGAATCCCACCATATATGAAATTGTTGTTCAGGATAACAACCTTTGAATGATAGTGATAACAATGAAGTGCAGGTACTAAAAGAAGAGTGTAATGTTTCAAACATGGTATTGTATAATGCTTTGAAATAAAGAGAGGTCATCAGATATACGAAGAATCAATGCCACCTTGTCAACTGCTATAAACAAAATATGACGTAGTAAGAAGATTTTAAACAAAATAATCAATATGATATAGATTGAAGTGCTATTCTCGTATTTTGTATAAACCAAAACTAGTGTGCTCAAGGTAAGTAAGTATAAAAAGTATAAAAAGCATTTCATCTACTGCTCCTAAATACCAAGACAATGTTTGATATATGTCTCAAATTTGTCCAAAGCTACAACAGTCTTTGTAAAAGCACCCCCCAATTTCTCGCTACAACATATTCAAAATGATTATTAATCAAAAACATATTCAAAATGATTACTAATCAAAGATCTTTCAATGGATGGGCACAACTCCATGCACAAATATTGGTAAAATGATAAACTTGAAAAGAAAAACAGGCTAAGCTCACATAGGTTATTTGCATAGTAACAATAAGCCATTGACAGAAGCCATATACCTTGTACTTTGCAGAAACCAATACTGCTCACCTCGACACCATATGCCTTGTACTTTGCAGAAACCAATTTCAAGTACTTCTCACCTTGAGAGTGCAAGTGAAAAGAACATGTAGTACCATTTTTTGAATTCTGTTCATTTGGAAAATTTGCATTTAATGAAAATCTATTCATTTACAATGTTTTCCTAGCCAATTTAATATGGTGTAATATTCTCAGCATCTTTTTCAGAAAATTTGCTTGCATTCCTAAATGTCAAGCAAATAGCTATGAAAACACATATAGCAAAATAATAACTCAAGCCAAATATTCATACAATACATGAATCAACATAAAGGCAATATGATTCATACAACTACTACAATAACGAAAAAATGTAACTCTTATGCAGTTTTCAAATGCTATTATACGATTATAGTGACGATTTCATCCTGGTATATACCAAAATCTATGTGTATATATAGCCAATTACTGAAATACCATTGACATGTCACACAACTTCAAAGTAGAAAATCCAAAATCCAAAGTGACAGCGTACCTGCCAAAATCGATAGGTATCCACTGCCATGCAGCACTTGTTAGATAATAGCTGGATCATTACATGCAAAACAATATTCCCATCACATTACCTAGCATGTAAGACATTACATACTTTGTTATAATAGGAAAAAAATCATGCAATTTTGTGCAACAAATCACAACCGTCTTTCTCCATCGAGCATTTCCTTTTTCTCCATCAAAATATCACCCTCCACCCTAAAAGGTTTTCTCTTTTAAATACAATATTGGCTCCCATAAAATTAGGATACAAGTTCAATTAACTTATACATCTACAAAAAATTCAACTACTCGTATCTATAAACAGTTTTTTCCACTGCAAGTGGACATCTAACATCTTGGTGATATATGAATAGCTTGTGTTCTCTAACTGATGATGAGCATTACATAATAGGGACCTTGTTTTGTTGAATCAGATTCTAGACCAACTTTCTAGGAACCTTTGTAAACTGATCTTAAGTTGAGCTCGGGTAGTGATGAATAGTCAAAATAAGGAAACATATAATTGAGATAGATTTTAGATTGTAGAGACTCATTTTTATCTTTGATCTTCAACTACGGATATATGTATATTGGATGGGTATGAATGACCAAGTTCATCAAATACTAGCATTCCAAACATCTCCATAAGTTCATCTATCAACATCCAATGGTTGCACAAAGTGTTTGACCTTTATAAAGAAGTTGCTCGACACTATCACATACTGCCAAAATTATAAAGCCTTTATGGCAATAATAATTCTATAAACAAGCTAATGATCTAGGCACACAATTAACTTCACAGAGAATTGCAGAGAATTAACATAAGGAGCGAAGAAGAAGAATCATGAAAACACATTAGGAATGATCAATGAATGATAATTCATATTATTGCATAGGTAATACATCCTTATAAAGGAAAATAGAGTTTTTAGGAGACAATTCATGCTAGCTCATAAAGCAGGACTACTAAATATGATAAACCCCCATAGGTGAATAAAGCATTTCTTAATAAGACCAAGAGATCATGAATTCGCTAAGGAATGAGTGAGTGATGATGTGTAAAGGAAAATATTGCTAATCATGGAATACAAAGAGAAAATCATGGAGAATGAGTTGGCCAAAAAATACAGCAGTTTCCTAGTTGACTAGCTTTACCTTATCCACTCAGAATTAGGAATAAACCAATCTAAGGTAGAATATGCACAAAAGTGGAGTTGCTAATTATGACATTCAATAAAGTAGACAAGATCAACCCTGAATCGGGACTAAAGCGCTCCTAGGATATATATGGAAAGTGTTGACTATGTGGTGCAAGTGGATGCCAACTATGTACGCTAGTGGGTAGGAAATTAATCAAATAATGATTATATTTTATCCTAAGTATTAAGTGAGTTTATTATATCCCAACACCCCCCCTTAAGTATGATTTTATGATGATATCTCTAAAATAATCATAAATATAGATGCATATAGGGCCCATCAACAAGGATATGGTCACCCTTTTACAATTTATCTTTTCCAAAGAACTGAGGAAAGAGGAAACACAACATGGGGAAAATCCTCTCTCAAAAAAGGACATGTGAGGGAAGACAAAAATGCTGAAATATTGTTGATGCTACTCCAAACTAAATTTTGATGTATGGAGGAATCTTCTTCTTGGGAAAAGGGAAATCTTCCCACCTAGATAAAGAACAGCTGAAGGATGGAAATTGGGACCATGCAGAACAACTGAAATCCAATGATGTGAAAGCAAGACTAAAGGATCTTGAGAGTTGTAATCAACTACGATATGATGTGATGACTTGAACTTCGAACCAATAGAGATGAAATCATCTCCATGTATGTGAAATAATTGTCCAAGTGAATGTATGAGGTCTCCAACTTCATTTACACAGAAAGGATGTGTTCAAGTGATCATGTAGGAACAGAGAAAAGCCATAGGATCAAAGCGTGTGAATGTAAGGGATTCATGGGTTGATCTAGCTTCCAATGAATCCAAAAGAACACTTATAAGCATATCATTAGACTCGTGGGAATATATTAATAATGAATCCTCTGTAGTAGAAGTATGAAAGGTGGAAGGAAGGATATGCTCAAAATATTCAAGGAGGCTTTGAAGATTGATGTCAAGAACAAAGGAGGATTTGCAGAAGTGCATGGGATAAAAATAGCTAGACATATATCTCCAAACACTCTATCACAGTCATTCATCCTGTCACTTAGGTCTTCATAAGACTCTTACCATCTCCAATAAATATATCATAGAATTTTTTTTCTCTTTAGAGATGAAATCATCTTCAATTTCCAATCTGAGCAGCTTGTGAATTGAGAAAGAAGAGGAATTGGTACTCTTGAATCCATTTGAAGTTGTACCTACAAAATAAACCTGCAAATATTAAAAGGAGAATTAATTAATGAGCTCTCAAAGCTATGATTTCATTTAGATATCTAATATCATAGAGATGATACAATCTCATAATTTTAAAGCATTGATGGCATCAAGCATTCTATAAACATGCTAAGGATCTATGCACAAAATTAATCTCACAAAGAATTGCAAAGAATTAACATAAGGAGAGAAGAATAAGAATCATTAACACACATTAGGAATAACCAATGAATGACAATTGATATTATTACATAGGTAATGCATCCTTATAAATGAAAATATAGTTTCTAGGAGACGACTAATGCTAGCTCATAGAGCAGGCTTACTAAATATGATAAACCCCCATAGGTGAATAAAGCAGTTTCCTAATTATACCCAGAGATCATGAATTAGCTAAGGAATGAGTGAGTGATTATGTGTAGAGGAAAAAATTGCTAATCATGGAATATAGAGAGAAAACCATGGAGGATGAGTTGGCCACAAAAGATAGCAGTTGTGTATTTCACTCGCTTTACCTTATCCACTAAAAAACAAGAATAAGGTATTCTAAGGCAGAATCTGCAAGGAAAGGGCAGCTGCTAATTTTGACAGTCAATAAAGTAGATAGGATCTACCTAGAATCAATATTAAAGCACTCCTGAGGTATATATGTCAAGTGTTAACTATGTGGTGAAAGTCGATTTCCACTATCTAGGATAGTGGGTAGGACATTATTGAAATAATGATTAAATATTTTATCCCAAGTATTAAGTGGGTTTATTATATCCCAACACATACCATTTCCTGTTATTTTATCAATATATTGGCTCATTCAGTATTTGACGAGTCAAGCTGATGTAAGTCTTGAGGATCACCTTGGATATGTTTTTTCCACTCCCACAACTCATCAAAAGTTAAATATATTGTCTTTCTCGTGCTAACATTATCTGCTAGTAAATACAAAATATGTTCAAATTTGTTATAATCTTCTTGTATTTGAATAATCCCTTGAAAAAATGAAATCTGAGTTTTCTTAGGACTTTCATTTCAAGAAATTGCTTCATCTTTAAACTCCTATTCAGTAAGCCTAAACAATACAAAGGATGCTTGATATTCGTTATTCTCTACTAACTGATCCTTAATATCAACCACTTCTACGGCTTGTTTAAACACTTCAACTTCCGCAATATCTTTTTGATTAGTCAAGTGACAAATATGGTCTTTTAATCCTTGTATTTCAGTACTATGTTGAGCTTTGAGTTGCTCAATTTGTTGGTTTAAGGTTTCTTGTAAGGGTTCCTTTTCATTCTAAATTTTTACAGTTTTTTCTTTCTCTTCATCAAGTTCCTTGTTTAAAATAGAAACTACATAAAAATTCTCCCCTACAAAAACTCCCATAGCTGTTGCTGCCTCAATAGCCCCACTTAGTGGATCCTCTAATGATACTTTCTAGATAATTTTACTAGCGACTAGTTCTTCAAGTACATGTCCTGCCCTTCTCCTTTTGTAACCTTTTTTAATATTTCTTTCTATCTCTTGTTAAAACCATGATCTCCTAAAAACACTACTTCTTTTTCTTTGAACTTTACAGTGTCTTCCTCATTGGATGTTAGCAATTTAGAACTTCTAATGATAAACAATGGTTGGTCATGGTTAGTGGGGACTGCTTGAGAAGGTTCATGGGGACTGGCCTATTCTTAAATGTTGTCCTTGGGTTCACTTATGTGAGTTTGGGATTACTGAGTAGGAATGGATTCTAAGCTTTACAAAGGAAGGGTGTTATTTTAATAGTTGGTAGAATCTTCAGAGTAGTTCCAGATATTAGTGAAGCTTGTTCAACTATAGGATCTTGTTTGGGTGTATTACTCAAAAATCTAGTTTGAGTATTGACAATGGTTTTACTTTTACAGATGGATCCTTTTCCATACCATTTCTTATGTGTTGAGAACTTAGGATTGAAGTTAGAGGTGGATCAGGATCTACTAGTGTGGGATCAACTACCTCTGTAGGTTTCTCCTTTTCTAAATCAATAATATCATTGTTTGTGAAATTAGGAGTTGGTTAATTGGGTTTGTTTACTCCTTCTATATTTACAGAGATATTAGGTAATATTTTGGGAACAGATTCAACATTATAAACGAATTTGGTATATGTAGCATTACCTTTTAGGTCTTGGTACCTTTGTGTCAGAGTTTTCAACTTAGAAATAGGATAAGTGAGATGAGGATCAATAGTTGTCTACTTACCTTGTATCTTCTCTAATTTTTGTTGTTCTTCATTTTTGGGAATACTAGGATAAGTCGTCATAGATTTACTTGGTCCTTGAATTTATTCCCTTTTATTCCTTTCATTCTTCTCCAATAACATGTTTATTTCTTCTAGTACTCTGAATTTTAAATGTTTTTGTGGCTCATCAATAAGCATCGTTTGATATGGATCACTGACCTTTCTTGTGACCTATTCAAAACTATGAATACCCTGGAAAATTAGGTCATTTGGATCCATCTCATGAATATAGGTATTCTTTAAATGTGCTTGAGAAAATAACCCAAGAATGAACCCTTTGGGGTCATGCATCCTTTTTTCAGCTAATGATAGTTTCAATTTGACTATTTCTTTGGAAATGGTATTTCCATGTCCTACATTTAGTATTGTCAAATGTCCAATGTATAAGGAAAATTTGGGCCACGCCCCTATTTACTTTGCATAAATTTGGCTATGAACACCATCCACTACTCTTTGGAAAATTATCTCTTCCAAATCCATCCTATTTGGAACAATCCTGAGAAACAATTGAACATATTTGCTTCCCCGTATCCTGAAGGATGTGAATAACTATGTGCAATACTGCCCCCCCTTGTTTGCAACTAGGGATAAAGTATTCTTAGATAACCAAAGTTTGTTCTTGTTAAATATGTAAAAATATACAACTCCAAAATAAATTATCACAAATATCATAAATGTGTGGTATGTAGTTTTCCTCCCATAGAACTAAACAATAAATATGAATAAGTGGCTTCACCTTTGTACAGTGTCGTTTCCTAGTAGGACAAGCAAATGAAGCGCATATTAAATCCATTCCATATGCCAAAAAATAAAATGAATTTTTATTAGTTGTCAAGTTTTCCTTAATTGGATGATAGCATCCTTGAATGTAATTAAAAATATTTGAGCCTAGTTGAAAATATTACCCATAGCCGCAATGTAGTAAGCTAAGGGTTCCAATTCTAGTTTGAAAAATTGATAGTTTTCAGCTTCGTAGAATCTACATAAGATTGTCGCAAATAACTTGTATGGTTATCTTAAAAATATAATATGATTGTCGGTTTGGTTCAATAATGAATGTACAAAGGTTAACCATCCATATTTTCAATATTACTTCCAGTTCAATCTTGTTTCTAAAAGCTTGTATAAGATCTTGTGTGACTAATTTCTATACGGTCTTCAAACTATATATCTTGGAAAATGTGTTCATCTTGATATTAGAAAACATTGATTGGATGGAATCTATGAAGGCACTAGTGGGGATATAAACGAAATATATTACCCATTTCACAAAATATTTGTATGGGAATATTGATGGGTGTGGCATGATCATATAAAACTTTGATTTGTTGATGCTTTCATAAATATCAGTGTCTTCTTTGAATTCAGATAATTCTTTCCCATTGAAAATCGCATATATATTGTACAAATATAGACAAAAGGTGTCAAATACCCTTACATCGATTTCAGGAAAGAATATGAAATTAGGGTCAATCTTCCAATCTCCTTCTCTAGATTACAACATGGTATAGCGAAACATGATTATACATAGAAATTATTTTACAATGACTAAAGAATATTTGAAAAACAATAATATACTTGTAAGCTAATGAAATGAATCTTTGAAACCTTAGGCCGATGTGAATTTACAAGGTGGTTGCTTTGCATAGTAGGGAGGTGATGTAGTTGCAACCTTTTCCCAAATTTTTTGAAAATTTTGGACCCTCCTTTTGATTTTATCTGGCTCAAGTTTGTTTGATTTCTTTAAATCTGTCTTGGAAGTCCGGTTTTTCCACTTAAAATTGATCTTTGGGAAGTTGGCGGATTAGTTGACTATTTTTTCCTCTATTTCGGAAGTTAAATGAGCTAATATTACTGTTGCCTAGCTAAAGAGTCTTTCGCTTTATGTGAGCACTTAACGTTTCTATTTTTTTCGATGTTTTTGTTTTATCATTGTCGGAGGTCAATTGACAAATGAGTCGGGGCATTAGTCCTCTATGCCGCCGACATTTCGAAAGGGAAACGACGAATGTCCCGATGGATAGTTCTGTTTCTCGTCGACCTGTGGCCCTTATCTCCTTTTGGTTTTATTATTTAAACCTTTTTTACTGTAAATGACTTGTTTTTTGTTTTGTTTTTTTTATCGAAATCGGAACGATTTTCGATAGTGGTCGGAGGATTAGTCCTCTTCGTCACCGACGTTTTGGAAGGAACTTATTGAGTAGTCCAAAGGTTAGTCTTTCCGCTCGTCCATTTTGATGTTGTAGTGGTTAGTCTTTTCGATCACCGATAACTTAGAATTCTAAGCTCCGATACCTTTTAATTTAGAGTAAGTCGTAGTAATACATTTCTTTATCGCCGACACTATGAAGAATTTTGTGGTTTGAAGTTCCGATGATTTAGTGGTTAGTCTTTTCGATCTCCGATGTATAACCATCGTGACGATAGTGCTCGGCATCGCCAACACTGTGACAGCGTTTAGGTTTGAATCACTGGCTCTTAGCGTTTAGAGCTTCCGATCGCCGATGGGTTTATGTTATCACGTATCCGTAGTAGTCTGTAAGACCATCGCTGCAGCTGTCAACAGAACTATCCTCCCAACGTCTAGTGTTTTCAACTGTCGACCTTTAGCTTTTAGTATTTGGTATCGCTGACACTGTGGAAATTCTTAGGTTTGAAGCTCCGACACTTAGCATTAAGAGTCTCTGACACTGATAGACTTAATAGTCTCACGGGACCCGTAGTTTGTTTGTAGCTTGCCGTTGCGGCTGCTAATTGAACTTTTCTCTCGAGGTTTAGAGTTTTCGACCGTCGATAGGGTTTTTTCCTGCTGATTCTTTTACCGAGGGTTTATATATAGAGGTGGGGAATTATTTTATTATTATCCTGGTTGAAAATCACTCTGCTCCATTCCATCTCGATTGAGCTATTTCACGTGCCCAACTATCCAGATTTCACTCGTTGCCGTGCTACCATGGAGGTTTTGGGTCATCCCACCAACTGCACTGCATTTTTTCCAGGTAGGAAAACTACAGCTTTGTTGTTTGATTCTTATTCATGGATTGGAACCGTGGGTTTTTCCTAGGTAGGGTTTTTTTCACTTAGGTTTTTGCGTGAGTTTAGATTTTCCCGCTTAAAGATTATTTTTTCTTCACTGTATACTTGTATGACATTTTAAGGTTGAGGAGTTTAACTATTACAGTTTGCTTGAGTGAGTTTTCTTTTGAGCCTGCATGATTGAGCCGTTATGTATACTTTCCTCCTATCTAAAATATTTAGGGGTGGTGCAGACAAGCGTTACGCTGTCTGCACCACCTATTCTTTAGTTATTCATGGTCGTTCGGGGGGGGGTGGGGGGGTTAAATTGTTGTATGCGTTTACCCTATTTTGTGGGATGGCAGAGGTTTTGAGTGTATTGGTCTAGTTAGGGTTTTTCAAGATGAGGAGCACCATATAGGGTCTGAGCGTTTTGAAGATTAGCAGTAGCAACATTGTGGTTCATGCTTTTATCGGAGGAGTTTGAGTTAGTTCAGCTACGGTCTGTATTAAAATCAAGAGTCCATCTATTAGGGTTGTGATCTTGGTTACAGATAGTCGAGTTAGAGGATTTTAAGCACAACCCGTAGGATTTTCTTTTTTTGCCTTGTCATGTTTCTTTTCATGCATTAATACTGTATATATTTCATTTTCAGAATGTATATGGAAGAGGTAAATAGATTGATACAGTTTTGATATTATTGTTTCACTTGGTAAAAGCTAATTGGTCTAAGAACATGCTATTTTTATGACAGGGTGATTGCTGCAAAGAAGATATTATGTCTAAAAGACAAAAAAAGAAGGCTCCAGTTGCCAAAGGAGAACCAGGGGTTGAAATCATCACCAAGGTTGAATACATATATGAAGATACCAAAGCTACCACTAGGGTTGAACTGGATTATAAATGTGGTGAGAGATACAGGATGATTGCAAATCAGAATGTGCCCGATGCAGGATTCGAAGAGCTGACTATATATGCAAATATCAAGAAATTAGCTCTTATGAAAGTAGCTACAAGACCTGAGTTGTTCCCGTGCTCATAGGTGATCGGTTGGATTCTGCCTAGGGCAGATGTAACTACGATGATCCTTGAAAATATTGCTAAACAGGGATATGCTGCATATATCCCTGCTTATGTCTCCATGGCATATCATCTGCCTCCTGCTCATATTTACTTAACAGAAAGCTGGTTGAAAGAGACAGATATGGACCTGGTAGAAACAATTAAAAGAATGATGATACCAGGGAAGAAATTTTGAACCAGGCCTTCACGAGAATATGATACATCTACTCTTCAGACTCCCTATACATTTATTGCACTAATGCTGAATAGGATTTTTGGGAGAGCTCATGGAAAAAGCTTCAAATTAGGACGGATACCATTTATTTTCTATTTGGCCACTCAAGCAACCATATTTAATCGGTAAAACATAGTGTCCAATAGCCTCTCCACATGCATATCTTCAGCTTTGGGAGGGGTGTCACAAAAGAAATCAGAGTTCTACATGAGCTCTATCCTAGTTGACTATATACTATGCACCCAGTCTTTTCCAGCCTTGAGGTGTAACTGGGATAGGGACATGACCCTGGTATACACTGCATATAAATTATTTTGGGCACACAAATACTATACCTACTACAGAGAAATATGTGAACACTTCATCAGGCCTTTGTACACGCTAATTTTCTTAACCGAATGCAACTGCATGTTCGAAGAGGCATTCAAAGTCATTGAGGAATATGGAGACTATTATTTAACTGAAGAAGGGATGTATATTAGAATGTATGGGGGTTCCAAGGAACCTTCTCTACTGCCTAAATATGCCACTGATTATGTGCTACATAAAGAATCGGTTAGGCAGGTATATCTTGATGGTGTGGGGAGCTATAAGTTTTCAAAGGTAAAACAGACTGCAGAATTTGTGCAGGAGCTGGAGCACTTCCGTTTTGGTGAAATGAACTTTCACAGGAATGACTCCCGGAATAAGGTAGCAGATCATTGCAAAGAGGAAAGAATTCATTTTGAGTATACAAACTTCTGGGACAAAGACGAGGAAACATTCAAGAGTGCAAAGAACATGACTGCCCTAAAGAAGAGATTTAAACATAAAATCACTACTATGGGCGGGAAAGGCAAAACTGCATAGAAGACTAAGACAATAGAAGAAGAAGATGCCAAAAAGAGGGAAGAATATGGTAGAAGGCTAGCATAAGAGGTAGAGAGTTGGATGAAGAATGAAGAAAAAGAAAGAAAGAGAGCTGCAGAGGAAGCAACAAAGAAGGAAGAGGAGGAGAGAAAGATGAATGAAGAAGCAGAGATAAAGGAAAGACAAGAAGAAAGTGAAACTTTGAGATTAATAGGATCTCAAAAAGACCAACAGACTACTGAACATAAGGGTACACAGGGGGGACATGATCATACAGATCAAGGGCTTGGACAAGATAATCCTAATCCGCAGGATCCTACTGCAGCTTTTGGTAGCACTCAAGGGAAAACTATGTTTTCTGGAATGAATTTGATCCCTTTTATGCAGAAAGAAGGGGAGGAGGTACCTGACTTCAGTACTATTTTCTATGACAAGGAGAAGAAAAGAATTGTTAAAAGCATTGAGAAAAGGGTTGAAACTGGAGGACAATCCGGAAAGATTATAACTGATAAGACTTTGGTGTATGGAATAGATGCATATCCAAGATTGACAGCAAGAGCTGGGGTGGCATTAACCTAAGCTATTAAAGATAATGTAGATAGGGTAATGATGGATCTTGAGCAGTCAAGAAAGAGCGTAGCTCAATTAAAAGAAACACTAAAGAAAGAGAGGGATGAAGGTCATAAGTTGAAGAGGAAATATGAGGACATGCAGAATGAAGTGAGGACTTCAAAGACAGAACTCTAGGCTCTACAGGAAAATAAGGTGGCTTTAGGAGTCTCTGTAGAGAAAACATAAAAGGATGCTTAGAACAACTTAGCATAATTACAAAGGATACAACTAGAGCATCAAGTGTTGAAAGTTGAGAAAGATGACATTCAGGTGTCCTATGAAACTCTGAGTGTAGAGAAGGACCAGTTACTAAGCAAAATTGCTGAGTTGGAAACAGAGAAGGCCACTACGGAAGAAAGAGAAAAGAAATATCAAATAAATGTGGCAGCCTTGGAAGAACGGAATGCTTCATTGATAGCATCACTGAAGGATGCTATAGAACAGAAGACAAACATCCATCCTTTAAAATAACATGTTCTAACTCAAAGAAGGAAAATCCACCATTTGTAAATGTGTGTTGAGGAAGAAAGATGTAAGATTTTACAAATAGATAGTAGATTAGAAGAAATTTTTGACACTACGTCTTGTTTTTTGGAAAGATCTCAAGAGATTTTGGAGATTCTGACGAGAAGAATAGTGTGGATAGAAACAAATGAGTAACCTCCTGTAGAACTACCAGTTAAATATCAACAGAGTTTAAAGTAGGAATATGATTTATTGGAGTTTGCAATCAATGTTGCAGAAGAATTCAAGAAAACTGTAAAGAAAACAAAATGATCATGTGTCGAATACTACAGGAGGGTGCTTGCTACGTACAGTAGATGCCATTTTCAGTAGAGAGAAGATTGGATGCAATACCAGAGCATAAATTGTATATAGAGCATATACAAAATAAATACCAGGAAGACGAGCAAGAGATCCAACAAGTAAAGGATCTAGATGAATAGATCCTAAAGATTGCAGTTGCACATGCAGCTATAAGTATGATCAACTGCGCCTCAATCCTGCAAGAATAGAATGGGTAAGGAATCAAGCAGCCAAATATGAGATAAACAACCATTTTCTTGAACCCTCTAGATTTGAAGGTCTAGTAGCGAAGGCCCAGGCATGGAAAAAGTTCATAAATGACCAAGCGGGCCCCTCTTCATCAAGTGTTTAATTTTTTTTTTTTAAAATGTAATATATTGTATAAATTATGAGCACATACTACGAGACAAAATTTTGGAACTAGAAAGGTTGGGGAAGCCCAAAAGTCATTGAGGGGCAGCCCAAAGGTTTTGTTTTTTTGTATAAATATAGGAGAGTTTAGATGTAGAAGGGACTTCTTTCCCAAGCAATTTTTGACAGTATATTGTAAGAAGAACTACTTCCTTTTACAATAAATAATTACAAGTTTCTGTTGGAGAAAGTTTGGTGGAATGTTTCGAATGATTTTCCATGGATCTGTTGAATGTGAACTATTTTGTTTTCAGTTTATGTCCATTAACTGTGAGATCGTTCTAACTCATTGAATTTTGGTCATGTTATGAATGCACTCTAGTTTATTCTGTGAAATTTCCACTATGAGTATTGAAGTTTGTCATAAACAATAAGCTACCTTGTTGTTCATATTTCTATTAATGTTCATGTGTTCTGAAATAAGTAACAACCATCTGTAATTTTTCTTAATGCATGCGCAGAAATACATTACTCATTGTCAACTGATAATTCTGCTCCCTAGGGATAGGTTAGTTAGCTATAGTTAGTTTCTTGTTGTTTGTGATTTAGATGCGAGAGAGGCAAGGCGAGAGGTAAGAACATGCACATCAGATTGTGACACTCCTCCTTATCTCTATCGATTTTGCATTTTTAGATAGGCACTTGCACATCATAACTTAAACACAAAAAGTAAAAAATATACACGGTGGACTGGGCCGTAACCGATAAACATTTTAATTTGTTACTTGACCTACAGTAGCCGAACCGTAAACCAGATGGATTCCCCATACCAAATAGTAATGGGATAATTAGGAAGGTTTAATGGCCCAAGAATCCCTAACTGTTGTTACCTACGATTTTCCAGGCCTCAACAGTTTTTGGCACTAGAACGAGGGCCACCAGTGCATGGTTGGTCAAGGAAACTCACTTCCTCGAAATTACTCCACCGGTGACAGTTCTGAAAGTATTTTGTTTCACAAATCCACTCCTGAAGATAAAGAGAAAGGGTATCTGTATCCTGTAGATAACGAAGTGGTTGATGATTTAAGAAGAATCACTAGGGCATATGCGAAAAATATTGGAGGATTACCTATCATTTGTGTCTTACCTAGAATATATTATCAGAAGAAAGATCACCCTCAATTAGAAGACTCGGTGTTGGTAGAATATCTTGAAGAACTGGTAGAAGCAGCCTTACAAGAAGTTGACCAACCTTTGAAACAATTGGACCCAGATTCACCTTACTATTCACCTTGTCGGGCCCCTGTTCAGTCATAACCTGATTCTTCACTTAGAATCATGGCTAATGTAAATGCAAACCAACCACCTCTACTGCTTTCTTGGAGAGCTAGGTCACCTTTAAATTTGACGCCTCCCTTGCATGATTTTCCTCAAGCTTTTGACAAGATGTTACCCAAGTTTGAACCAGGTGAAGGAGTTTTGGCAGATGATCATTTACAAAGTTTTTACTTGGATATAGAAGGATTACGAGTTGGGGAGCATGAAGATGTAGTGTGTAGATTGTTTCCCCACACTTTGAAAGGAAAATCATCCTCATGGTATTTTGCACTTCCTACAAATTCAATCACGGATTGGAACACATTTGAGAGAATGTTTAGAAGTAAATATGCAGTTCAGAAAACTCATGCAGCCTTAATGAAGGGGTTATGTGCTCTAAAGAAAGAAAGAAAATAAAAAGTACATGATTTCACCCAAAGATTTGCTGCTTACCTAAACAATTTACTGCAGTAAATAAGCCATCTGAAAATGCTCTAATAGAATACTATATCTCATCCCTTGGGCCTGATCTGGCCATGTTTTCCAAGAGATCAGTGAGACCTACATTAGCAAAAACTTATGAAGAAGTTGAGAAGGTAGAGGCTGATATGGAAAGCATAGAAAATTATCCTGTGTAGTCAGAAGAAAAGACTTTTGGAATCAAGAAACCTTTATTACTAACTAAGCCGAAGGATGAGCGGTCACAGGATTTTGAAGGGATATTGAAGATGATGCAAAAGTTGTCCAACAGAGTGATATATTTAGAGAAAGAGAAAGAAGCTCATAAATCATATAAGCCTTATTATAAGAAAAGGGAAGACAATAGTCAACCTAAGTCTCCTCCACACAGTCCTGCAGCAATGAATTTAACTGATGTAGGCATGGATAATTTTTGTACTTTTCATCAACAGCCTCATTTTGAGAATAATCCCCCCCAATGGATAAATTCTATGACACTGGTAATGAATCAATTATTGGATTCCAAACTGACAGAAACTGGTAAAGAGGAAGAAAAAGATAATCAATCTACAGAAAAACAAGAGGAAGATACTTTGGTTTTATGGGATTGTGTCTCAATGTTTGATATAGAAGAAGAAGATTCTCTGAAACAAGAGGAAACATCAGAAACCAATGTGACAATAAGAAGTCAGAGTTTGTTAAAAGAAGACAAGTCAATACTTCCTAAGATCAAGAAAATTCAAGAAAATATGAAAAAAATACAAAAGAACACTTCAACTATTAAAATACCTGAATTTACCATTTCAAGTCAAGATCCAAAGAAAATTAACATACCTCTGAAGCCTATTGAAGATAAGATTGACAGGGATGATTTTAAGGAACCATACTTATTTAAAAGTGTATAAATGTTGGCGAATATTACCAATTCTTAAAACGCCAACTATAAAATGATTGGTGATATTTTTCAAAAAATATTTCAATTTCCAAGGATTTTATATTGTTTATATAATAATTTGGCAATTTTTAGGGTGAAAATTTTTTACCCCATCAAAATTGGGCGAAACAGGGCTTCAGAAAATGAAAAATGACGAATCTTTTTAGGGAGAAAAACATGGAAAAATAGCCCACTGGGCTAAATTTTGCCCCTAAAATTATCCCTAAAGATTGATAACGTCAAGAATAATATCAAAGAGCATGAGATGGGGTATGATATTGTGGAAGACATTAAAAAAGCTAAGGAAAATATCTCATTGTTTGAAATGTGTAATGTACCTCAACAGAAAGAGAAACTATTAAAAGCACTTGAGGTACCAGAGGAAGAGCTTCCCACTGACAACCAACCTGAAGAATAAATTGGTGAAGCAAGTGTGGGAGGTAAGTCTAAGTATAAAACCCCAACATTTCTCCTAACTTTTGAGATTTTCAACTATAATGTGCACAACTATTTAGTAGACTCAGGAGAATTAGTCAACGTTATGCCACTTTCAGTCTACAAGAAAATCAATGGACAACCTAAGCCATCTACTTGCAGGCAGGTTCTTGTTGTAAAGGAAAGTATCCTATGGCTAGGGTTTAAGAGGTCATCAACATACTGGGGTTGAAAGGTAGATGCATATAGTTCTACAAGTAAATACAAGAAAGTTTCAGAGATAAGAAAGGTCCACACCTGATTAACTGAAAGCTGGTCCAAGCTTTCTCTTCAATCCTCTTCTTGCTCCTCTCGCTCCAAGAGACCTGCAAAACGAATTATACCTTCCTCAAACCAATATGACCACATATAAAGCAATGATAATCAAATAAACATGAGATAATAATCTGACTAACATCATCATATGATCATAAACAGAAATTCAATCACACATTGAACAATGATTTGGGGAAGAAGAAGGACATCACATCTTTATTAATCTTGAAAACAAGTACAAGTATACCTTCTCTTCAAGTTTGGCACCTCACGAAATCTTGATCCGGTTCTACTGCTTCTCTTCTCCAAAGAACTCAGCCTCCAAGCTCTGCAACACAAGGGGATGACCGCCAGGGCAAAGGTGTGGGCAAAGAGAGCTCCAAATCCTCTAGCATAACAATGCAAAATTCAAGTCCCCTCTCATGGACCTCCCTACCTCTATTTATATGGTTAAGGAAGAGTTAGGGGCGAAGACAAAGTAGTTACAACTGAAGGAGTCTGTCAAAACCCCAAAATTTTCAAAAAAATTAAAAACTTTTAAATAGCATAAATGTATGTTAACACAATCGTTAAATACTGATTAGTTAATGCTATTTATTTTGTAACTGTAAGATATTTACTTGGTTGGAATGCTAGTTGAGTTTTTCTTCAGTTTTCTGATTGTTCTCTGTTTGCAACAGCAAGTGGATATGCTACGTTAGACTGGGCTTACTTAGCTGTAAAGCTAACGCACATAGTTTTCCTTTCTCTTACAGATTGACAGGTAAAGTTTTTGGGATTGCTGCTAACAGATCATTCTAGAGTAAAATAAATCATATGCTGTTATCAAGTGCTTTCAGTAGAGAACTAAATAAATAGGTCGCATGTTAAACGGACTATTCAGCTTCCACAGGTATAGCCTCCTTTATTTCCCTTTTGATATAAAGCAAAATATGATGAGAAAGGTTAAAAGACACTAAAGAAAAAGATCGTCATTTCCAGTTATATCTATGAACTTTTCAGTTGAATGAACATTAAGAGATAAGGATGGCAGTTTACATAGATTTCTTTTCCAATATTGCCTATATAAAAAAAATTATTGAATTACTAGTACTAGGTAAGGGCTACAAAAGTGATGTTCAGTAGCGAAATTAAAAGCTGAAAAGGGACTCTTACAGGTTTCTAATGTCGCCCTTTTGAATGGTTAAAATCACTAGTTCAATTCATATAATTAAACAGAGTTCTTTGAATAATTAAGAACATAGACATTTATAATAATATCAGTTATGATAAATGATCTACGTCCCATGTTGTACATGGTCATTCCTTGAGATAAATAACTCACAATAATGAGATCATTTGAATTGTAAAATAATATAGATTAGACTCCTTGTTACATTATTACATTAAGTAATTGGTCGCAAGGTATATACTGTATAATTTATACGACTATAACTCTACACTTAGATTTCATTGTTCTTGTAATATGAGTTCATTGATTATATTATAATCAAATGAGATAACCTCATCATAACCTCTGATGAGGTCTCAAACCATAACTTTTACATTTCAAAATGTTTGAACTAGACTTAACAAATTACAAGTCTCTTGTAGTTCATGGTTTTTGTATGAGGAACCAATATTAATAGCTTAAACATTACAATAGAGTCCGACCCACTCATTGATAATAATTTAAAGGTTTACGTGGCTGCCTCCTTGCCATGCATTGGGCAATATAAGTTGACTTGCCTCCAAATAGATTCAGTCCTCCTCTCGCCTGCGGGCTTTGAGCTCTACTCTGCCAAACCCTAGTGGTTCTTGCTGGTCGATTTTGCTTGGAGACAACCTGGTGTGTAGCCCGTCTTCGTGGTGCTACTCCGTGGGCTGTGTTGAGTTGCTCCTTAGAGAGCTGTGTTGTGTTGATTCTTTGCAGGCTGTGTTGTATCGTTACTTTGTGGGCTCTGTCGAGGTGCTGTTCGATTCTCCCGGTGATGAAACCTCTGCTCATTCGTGACTGTTGATACTTCGTGTATTGAGGGTTTACAGCATTGTGAATGCTGGTGGTTGACACTCGCGTCTCCTTTGGGAAAGGGAGTTTGGGTTCTACGCGGTCCATTTTCCCCGGTGATGAAAGGGTTCGAGTACCCTCGTTCCATTCTGCTTACTGCTTGACCCTTCGCAGGTACGTGATTGTGAATACAATGTGATTATTATTTAAAGTTTTGGTTTGTTTATAAAACTGTTAGGGTTACGAACTTACGATTTCTTTTTGCTTGGCAGGTTTGCCTTCCAATGTCATCTGCCCTTCGATGGCAGACTTGCCCTTCAAAGTCGTAGCTGTAACGAAAAGAAAATATGGCTCGGCGCTTCCTGGTAAGCCCCGTTCTTCGATGTACGTCTCCATGCTGTATGTTTACAGGGTGCATAAACAGTTTCTTTGTTTCTCTGCTCTTCGCTTAGCTGTAGAATACTCCCACGCTTCACTAGGGTTTATCCCTGTGATAAAAAGGTTTACGGCTCCTGGCCGAGACTGTGTTTATTGGTTTACTTGTAGATTAGTATGGCGAGGGTTGATAGGTGTAAAGTTTTGCTTTCGGGTTAAACCCTAGCTCTTTAAGATCTTAACCGGCTACGGCCGTGAATGTAAACTGTTAATTACTGCAGGTTTTTGGTTTTTAAAAACAGGGTTTACAGGATTAAAGCCTTTGCGTTATTTAAAATGTGATTAGTTTATACAGGCTGTGAGCCTTGCTTTTACAATTATTTGTGTTTGTCTTTATAGGCCATCAGCCTTGCATTAGCAGCTAAGGGTTATTAAATGGTTCAAGTAATTAATTTCCATGTATTTAATCGAGCAGAGTAATATTTTACTCTCAGTGCTATATATGATGTGAGCATCTGGTTTTTCTTTCTTACTGTAATGAATAATTCACATAAAGAAATACTTACTGGTTATCATTTTATTAACCCAGCTGTAAATTTTTTTAAAAGATTTTTATTATAATTTACTTATGTTAGTTTTTTTTTAATAAAACTCATGCTCCATGATGGAGCACTCTGTGCTTGTATTCTAAATTCTATTTTATATAAATATATATTTATATTTAACTATGTCTTGATTTTGTTTACTTACATTGTGATTTATAATCTACATTATATAAATAATGTACAGAACAGAGTTATGATGTCCAGTTTTATGATTTCCTTACTATAGTTGTATAGTTTAAATTGTTTAGGGTTTTAAATCCTAAATCTAAAATTAGGATTTACTGATGCATTCTATAGTAATTATTATTATGTAGACATTCTATCATGCTATTCTTGTATGTTAATATAATAGATATTTATTTATAAATAATTATCTATATAATTATTACATATATATATATATATAACATCATGTTTTATTGTAAATCCTAGAAACACAGTTACTTAGAAATTATTATTATTTCAAAGATGTAAATAAGAGTATTGTTTAATATAATGTATTATTACTGATCTTTGAATTTAAGGTCTCTTTCATTTTTATTTAATATTTAAGTAAACTCTTAATAATTACAATATAAACATTTATACATAAAAATAAGGTCTATTTTTAAAGATGACAATTCATAAAGTATGTTATTGTTCTGATAACAATACTGGTATGCAGAATTCTGGTTCTTTTTACTACAATGCAAAATACTAAACCCTACTGATAATACCTAAATCTATAATCTGTATTGTATTTACTTTAAGCNTACTAAACCCTACTGATAATACCTAAATCTTTAATCTGTAATGTATTTACTTTAAACAGAAGAGAATGAATATAACTTATATTTCAAGTATACTTAGTCTTTTTTCTTTAANATGAATATAACTTATATTTCAAGTATACTTAGTCTTTCTTTTTCATGCACAGTTAATTCTTTTCCAAAGAACAGAGTACAGTTCAGATTTAAATAAAAGCTACAAGTGAGATGGCTTAAATAAAAGATAAGTACACAGTAAAACAATTGTAATAAAAGTAAAATAAACTAGGGAACTCAGTTTAGGAGATTACTTCTTCTAAGCTTTGAGATACCATGCTAGAGTACTACC
>LPNX010467779.1:11284-26088 GCA_001517045.1 Pseudotsuga menziesii | reverse complement strand
ACTTTCTTCTCTGGCCTTCAATTTGCCTCGTGTGAGTAAATGGTCTGTAAATTATATTGATGTGGAGACTTTGTTCTTCTTTTGTTTGGGAATTTTTATTAGTTAACAAATGAACAGACTTTCTATTTCTATTATTACTATTGAACAGACTTTTAATTACCATTTAATTTCAGGTCTGTGATTGATATTGACATATGTGAATCTCTTCTCTTTGTTTGTGTTCTCAATTTTCGCAATTCCATACTTATTGGGGTAGTTTTTCATTAAGCATTTGTGCCATCAAAACAACAGCCTATGCATTTTAGTAGGAATTGGACAACTAAAATAACAAATATAATAGAGGACCATGTACTGATAGGGTCAAAAGTTTAGGGAAACAATTCCCATAGAATTTCTACATCAAGAGATTCTCAATATTGACATGCTTCGCGAATGAGTCTACAACATTATTTAAAGGTTCAAACATTTTCAACACCACCACCTTCTTGTCATCAATCATATGTCACACAAATGGTACTAGACATCAATATGATTTGTTTTAGCATGATAAACAAGGTTCTTTGCTAGAAAAATTACACTATGACTATGACGATTTGGTGATACGGTTAAACTGTGGATAACATTTAACTAACCTTCTGTGGATAACATTTAATAGAACATTTGTCCTTGGCGGCTGTAGTTTGTAGAATCCCACTGCAAGTGAATTGTAAACGGTGGCGCATAACATTCTTCTTGGACATGCAGCTGCTGTGGAAGTATATCGGTGCTCTGGAAGTATATCAGAGCAAATACCAGGTGAAGTTTTTTGCATACAAAATCACTAAATAAATTGAGAGTAGCTATAGCTTTCATGACGGATCATCCAATGCACTATATATTAATATTTAGATTAAGTTCAATTATGAACGATTTATTAAACATTTGGAAAATACTGTTAAGTTACATGTTTGTTTTTTTTACCATTTAAAGGTGTTTGTATTTTACAATCCAAACTTTAGTGTCAAAGTTGAGCATTCATAAAATCATTTGATCATAGGTTGAGTATGTGAACTTATTATCGAAAGTGAGAATGCCTACCATTGGGGTGTGATGACTTCTAAGGTACTAGATGGTTTCTAAATATAATCCTTGTATAATGCTTTGATATCGATAGGGATAAAATTATCGAAGGAGGGTCATGATGTGTCCCACATCATCGACATGAAAAGGAAAAATGAGGAAAGTGAGAATAAGTGCTCCTCCATCGTTGCAGTTTCACCACTTCTGACTGTTCAAATTTAGAGAAAGAATTCCTCTAACTATTATGTTGAAGGAAGATCTAGATATGGAAGCATTCCTAGATTTAATGAGTGATATTGGACATCAATATTGAAGCAAGGACTTTTTGACAAAGAAACTCTTGTTAGGTTTAGGCCTGAACAACAGGCACCTTGGTTATACATTTTACTGTCTAGATAAGTAGGATCCACCTACGTATAGTCTCCATACATTCATTGTGAGAAAGGATCCTTCCAAGTTGTGGAGGGTAATAACAAGTAGGTAGTGTGGGGAATTCGAGATGGCTACTAAAGGTAGAAGATGAGTGAAGCATCCTGATGTGGAAGAATGGAACCACCAAATTTCATTTATTCTTATAGGCTATTCCAGCCCTAAGGTTTGCATAGCCAACTTAAATGTCCACGTACCTACTACTTCACTTCAACAATGTTTTATTGGTCTTTTACAATTGCAAATAAGCAGCAACTATAGGTGCAATGTCGGGGACCTAACATGTATTGAATCATGCAAATGGCAATGTCCCCGCAAATGTTAATAGCTATTGTAATTAGTGATGGAAAATTATGCATCAATTTCAAGGAAATTTGGAAATGCTATCTCAATTCTCAACCACTATCAAGTAAGAAACCTTCAATAAAAATATATCTTTTTAAAATTCCTTTTTTTTTAAATTTTTTTATAAATCAATTTCTAAACTAATTTCTAAACCATATTAGTTTAGTCAGTATACAATCACTATTTCTATTATAAAAAGTATTCTTACTTTTCAAGATATCATGATACTTTGACTTTTTCAAATACCATATATCTTATGCTATAATTGCAACAAATTCTTTTAATATATATATATATATATATATAATTCCAATAATTCCTTGCATCTCCAATACATGAACCAAAATGCATCTAGTTCTCACACAACTTATTGTAAAAAAAAAAATTCAACGAGTTGGTGTTGTGAGTCACTTATTCTTGTCGGGGTATTATCTTATATGTTAGTTAAAAAAACATTGAAATAGTTATTTATACTTGATAATAAAAAGATATATTCAATAAAAAATATTTTGAATAAGGATGAGTTTTAAACTTGTTTTTAAATTGTTAAGTTTTAATAGAATAAATGGTCAACACAAGTTTCCTTTTGTAAAGAGTCTTGAGATCAAAACCCGCTCCTTCTAGAAGGTGCCATATAAATTCAACTACGCTAAGGCTTGGATCGACTCAAGCGTAATGTAATCCAACCAATTTGAACTTTAAGAAAAACACTTGTGATTTCACTTCTTACACTTTGTTTAATTAAAAGTATATATAAAATTAGTTTGTCCACTATGAATGGGTTCTATGAGAGAAACGGTGTAGAAATTACTGTATATCATATCTATAATTTGAGCCAATATAAACCTGTGATTCGGCAAATATTACCAAGTACATCTTATACTTGAGTGATCGCTAAACTAGAGATCGAAACTAAATTATACTTAATACTAATATCATGATCTATTAAAACTCCATTACTCGAGGCAACCATTTGAAGGTAAACACCTTGTTCTTATACGGCCTATGAATATAAACACTTCACAATATTCTTTGGAGAAAAAAATAATCTTGGCGATGTAGAGAAGAGAGCTTCCACAAGTCATTCAAAATGTCATGTATGCCACATAAGTCAGTTCGTCTATAATAATTTGAGCGATTTTATGATGTTATACCTGAGTAACGAACACTCCTCTGTGGCTCATGTTTGGTTTTGGTGTGGCTCACGTTTGGTTTTGGTACAAGCTCAGAGAAAGATTTTGTGTACAATTGATAACAAGGACCTCTAGGATCTGAGGTCTACTATTATGACATCGAATCGTTCATTTCTGTTCTCGAGCTCAGCCCTGCGTTGAAGAATTTCCATTAAAGCTTTAAACATTAGCTGGAACTTAAGAAGTATAAAGTATAGTTCTGAAAAAAAAGGAGCATTAAAAATTCTTTACCTAGCATCATTGATAATGAGCTCAAGGCGAGAAATGGAGAACGCTTCTCTGTTCACAAGAAGGTATTTGCTGAAAAAATCAACAACATCCTCTAAGCAAAGTTCAAAATAAAAGCAATAAAACCATAAATTAATGCAGATGCGTTGTTAGATCACAAAATTGTTCTTTAGCTCAAATGTATAATTCAAATTCTGGTTAGCCCAGTTGAATAAAATGGGTATGTGAAATTTCCGTTTAGACTATGTGAATGAAAGACAGAATGGAGCTTCTGCATTACTCCATACATAGCAGAGGTATAATGAAAGTCCTCCCTCAGCCCAAATGAATAACATAGATTTCAATGAAAGTCCTCCATTATTTCAACTGATAGCAGACGTTTACTGATATATACAAGATGAAATCGGCCGTGTTCACAATTCAGATCAAAACAACTCGGATCAATTATATTCAATCTACTCAAAGACATTGGTCTGCATATTCTCTTCTCTACCTGTATACAAAATATAGCCATTACCAAGCATTTAACTCGAATTTGTCAGGAAGGAACAGAGCATTTACATCCATAAATGTACTTGTACAGACGAGCAGAATGTCATTAAAGTACAAATACAGGGCCCAAGTACAGACCTGGATGCAATGTGAAAATTAAAAGGGTACACACACACAAGTGAATCTGCACTCAAAACTTTGAAACCAATAGCCAAAATACAAGTGTTAAATCCCTGGATGCTTCCTCATGCTTCAATTTGCTGAAAAACTGCTTTGTTCGGGCTCCAATACTATTTCTCTAGGATAGTGCTGGGGGAAGGTTGCAACATATTCATCATTCTCATGTCGACCTAGTTTCCAGCTCAACGATATGACACCATCTTGTGAACTTAACTTTATGGAAATAAGTTTTTGTCACTTCTAAATATAAGTCCGGAAAGAGCTACAACCATCTTTCGTTTCCCCCTTGACATCACATTTACCATCTTCTGCAGAATCCCTCATTCTAACAAGAGATCGGATTAGCTTCCTTCATATGACTTAGGCTTAGCGCTTTGGGCGCTTCATGCTAGACTGTGCATTGTTAGAATAATTGCTTGCTGCCTGAAAATTTAGTATTAGATGAAAATAAAAGACATACAGAGTCCTCCTCGTAAGGAATCACAAAATTATGTAGGCGCAGAACAACTTGGGATCTATGGATGATGATATCCATTGACATATTAAAGAAAAAAGAACATCTAAAAGTTGCGGCTCTCCCATCCTGCCATAGAAATGTAGCTCCACAAGCCAAAATGATTCCTGCGTCATTCAGAATATATCCAGGAAGTACAGTTACGCTCTGAAACATTTGGTAGTCATTAGCCGACGGGTTTTTCCCTAGTGCAATACCATTCTGCATCACCTTATGCTCCTGGTGTATTCCTTCTCATGGCCCTATGTCTTCAACCTGTCAAAAATTCCAAAAACGCATAGATTTTCATCACAAGACACCTGCATTTCAAAAGTCCTATCCAGAGATTAGGATGGTTACTAATGTATCATGGAGGTGGGAGGTGGCAAGTGGCAAGTGCAGGGCCGTGCAGGTGTGCGACTGAGTGTATGGTGGTATAGATGGTAGTGGGTGGCAGAGATGGCTAATGGTTGCAGATGGGGCATGTAATTCTGGGGAAGTCTCAGTAGGTGATAGAGATGGCAAAACAATCAGATCATTGGACAGAACAATGCGAAAAAGGAAAAGTTGTTAACTGTGCGTTATGTTAAAAGGGAAGAACCCTAAATCTACGGACAATATGCAACTTCTTTCAAAGAAAAGGAAGATAAATTACGTCTAGTTGGACCAAATTTCAGTATGGAATGATTGATTCCTCTATGGATGACAACCTAATTTATCACTCACCAAACAAGAATTATGGGGATTGAGCAAGGTCTACATATTCCTAACATATTAATATTATTAATATGGTTATTTGCTAGTTATATAAAGAGAAGGAATATGTAATATTTTTTATATTAAAAAATAAAAAATATTTTAAAAATTTATGAATTTCTATATATAAGTATAATATTTTTTTTAATTTTTTATAAGATATTTTTAGAATATATAAATTATTTTTCCAACTACTTTGTAAAAAGTTATTTTTTTCTAATATAAATTAATATTAGTGTATAGTTAGTTACTAATATTCTAAAATCAATTTTATAAAATATAAATTTATTATAATTTAAAAAAATACATTTCCTACTTTTTAAATATAAGATTAATGAAAATGTTTTATATAATATTAATTGAAACTATTAATTGAAGTACTTTTTTAAGTTAAAGAAGATCTCATAATAACCTTACACTATAGTAGAGTCATTTTATTGGCAAGTGAGTGACAAAGGTTATAGTAGAGTCATACTTAATTATAAATTAATATTAGTGTATAGTTAGCTACTAATATTCTAAAATCAATTTTATAAAATATAAATTTATTATAATTTAAAAAAAATACATTTTCTATTCTTTAAATATAATATTAATGAAAATGTTTTGTATAATATTAATGAAAGTTATTAATTGAAGTACTTTAATGTTTTCTACTCTTTCTTTAAAAATATTAATGAAAGAAGATGTGATAATAACCTTACATTATACTAGAGTCATATTTTATTGGCAACTAAGTGACAAAGGCTATAGTAGAGTCATATTTTATTGGCAAATGAGTGACCAATTTGTGGAAGTTTTTTTATTCATAAATAATGTTTGAGAGTAATGATTAAGAACATGTTTTTTTAAGGCTTTTAATAGTTACATATTTGGGTAGAGGAAGGTCTCTTATCAAGAAACAAGGGGATCTCATACAATAAATCGGTGCCTTGCTTGGTTGGTTTGAGTGTGTGTGTATGCTTTAGTATGCACTTTTTTTCTTGGTTGGTATTAAAAGAATTGAAAAAAAGAAAGGTCATGAATTTTCTACATCTATCATTATATATTTATAAAACTATTTTCTAGATTTATGAAGTATAACCTCAAAATTTAAAAATACACCCTACCTTATTCTCTTAATAGAAGTAAGTCTTCTCCCTATTGAGAGCATCACTATGACTAGATACATGATGTGCAAGTATAACATAAATAACATGGGAGACTACACACTTCCTAAAATCACTTTAAAATAAAATGAAGGTCAACTTTGACTCACAGGGACTTCGCTGACGGACAATATCCATATCACATTCGTTCATATCGGGGGTTTATTAATTATAAAAAAAACATTGTATTGGGGCCATATTAAGGGTCGATGGGGTTATTATATGTGCTTAAAAAATATGCAATATTCAGGGGGTTTTATTATCAAACGGAGCGAAGAAACGACCCAAAAAACTGGAGCAGGGGAGCATTTATAGAGCTCGACATTAGTTGCAAAGGGCATGGGGTGGGGATGGGGAGCATTGTGGTTTTGAGTGGTGAGGGACATCTAGCTATAGAGGGTCAGATCTGAATCCAAAATCCATGAGATACGTTGGAAAGATTGAACCAACCCTTACCCTTTCTCTATTTCTGTTGATCAAGCAACAGCAATAGGTCCAGTGAAGAAAAGCTCAGGGAGTTAAGGTAGGGCATATCACTTGGTGGATACTGAGGGCATTCATTTGTATTACCTTTCTTTATCCTACTGGATT
This sequence comes from Pseudotsuga menziesii, assembly GCA_001517045.1. Classification (NCBI taxonomy): domain Eukaryota; kingdom Viridiplantae; phylum Streptophyta; class Pinopsida; order Pinales; family Pinaceae; genus Pseudotsuga; species Pseudotsuga menziesii. The sequence continues at coordinate 19,174 of LPNX010467779.1, read as the reverse complement.
CATGGAAGCGCCACATGAAGAAAGGAAGGAACAACCTGTATTGGAAGGAAGGAGAGCATCTACACTACTTCCTTAGAGAAATCCTCTATTGCCCATACACGGTAAATCAACGAAGTGAACAACCATCGAACCAAACTATATTTACTAGAACTGCTAGTATGTGACTAAGCAATCTTCTTATTCCATGTAATAAGTGGGAACTTGGGTGGAACTTTGTCATTTTCGGCAGCTGACTCCTCGATATATAGTTAAGTTCCTCCATTTCCAGGCCTATATGATGTAGTTATAAAGCTCACATTTCTCTCGGATGAAGAAAAGAAAGAAGGGTGAGCAGCAGGAAAATTATGAGCAACAAACCCAAAGGTCGCATAATAGCCATCATCCTATCCCGCAACATCAAAGTCATAGGTTCAAATCCTAGTTGTAGAGGCGAGTGCAGGTGATCTTATTTTTACCCAAAAGAACCGTCAAGAGAAAATGCACGGGAAAGGGTGGGAAGAACATCACCTGTAGAGATAGAGGCAAGTGATTGAGTGAAAGCAACAGTAAAAAATATCGTTGATAACCCGTCAGAATAAGAAATAATAAAGGAGTTTGGCTCATTCGTCGGGTGTGTTTAAGGGTTTAGATTATGTGTCCTAAAGTCATTGAATTCCAATTTCACAATATTCTTATCATATGCCTTTTACAGTCTGGAAACATGCCTTTCATTTTATCTAATAATTCTATATTGTAAGTCAGCATCATCCATATTGTATATCACTGTACAGACTAATGTTATTTCATCACTTTCATTTTTGTAGATATAAGACTTTGAGGAATATTTGTGAGAGAGCTAAAAGTTATCCATGCTTCTAGAACGGAAGGAAAGGTAATCTTGTTTATCATTATTTGTTTCCACTCTTCATATGCAAAGAACAAAGAACATAACTATCCATCTAGGATTACATTCAAAGTTTGTTTATCCTTCTTTACAATAGACTCATGTGGTTGTTAGTATAGGGCTTTCAACGATTTTCTATTATGATTGCAAAAGCATCTATGATAAAAATTATAGTGTATACCAATATATAATATCAAGATGTTATCAAGATATGAAATATTGACTAAGATATGTCATGAGTTGTTTCTCATATATGGAACCTTCTTCATGTCTCTAATAACTTCGCTAAAGAATTGTTATACATCTCTATTCAACCCTAATTTACTTTGGCTATACATTTTTCAAGACTCATGCAACTTCACCATAACTAGTTCAAACCTTATGCAACTTCACCATGGCATCATCATGCCTTTCAAAAAAAACCCTTAACCAAAAACTTTGCAAGAGAAAGAACACCTTTTACATTTCCAAAATACTCCAAATTTTCAAATAAGTTTACCCCAAATCAATGCTTCAAGAAGTTCGTTAATTCTTTTCCACAAATTCAACAGTTCTTAAGTAGTTCCAACTCAGTTATAAAACAAGCTTGAAGTATGCCCTTAATAAGGTCCCCAAGTGCCTTGAAGCTACCCAACAATCCTTTTAAATCTTCATTATCAATATGATGAATATATCTTCTCTAAAATGATCACACAACAACTCTAATTATGTCATTGAAATGCATGCCTCAAGGTTGTCCTTCAATCCCTAAATAAGGGTGTTTTCAAGGCTCTCCTTAAGATTTGTCCATTAATCCTAGAGCACAAGTAGATATGCATTTGTACATTAGGTGAAGAAATGTAACCCCATAATCATTGCTTAGTGTACTTAGTCTAATCTCAAGTTGCTTTGAATCACAAACATTGCTTGTCATTGATACCAGTTTGTTGGAAACTTGGAAGTGAATACTAGAATTATCAACTTCTCCACTTTAATGAATGATTCTTAAGACTTCAAATCCACTTTAATGAATGATTCTTAAGACTTCAAAATATGTAGACATGCACTTCATTTTTCACTTTTCTTCTCTTAGTTTATAAAATAAGGACATAAGTCCATACAGGTAAAGTACAAGGAAACCTCACATGGAGCAAAACTATCCATAATAAACTCCATAGTATTTTTTTCTCTACTTCTATGAAAAACTAAATTTTCCTTTTTTAAGAAAATAAAAACAAAACATATGTATATTTGATTTGTGGATGATGTGTTGTGTAGTGAGTTGGAGCTTTGTTATGTAGTTGGAGTAAAATATTTTGTTTGGACAGAGTTTCTATGTTTTTTCATCTCTTGCTTTTATCACTTTTTGATCTTCTATAGGTAAGTCGAAGCTAACTCTTCACTTTGGGGAGGCCATTGACAATACATTTTGTTTTAAAGTGTTTCGTCTAGATAGTAAGATTTCTTCTATCCTTTTTAGAGATTTGAATTGAAAGTGCATACCTTGCTTTCTAGCTCTTTGTTTTATTAATGAACTAATATGCGTTTGTAAATTTGAATTTTATTTATTTATTGATGCACTCACCTCATTCAAGAGCCATATTAAATCCAAATTTTTAAAAATTTGTTATAATTTTAATCATTTCATTACATTTGCGCTCATTGTACTGCTACTAGATAAATGTTGCAATGTTTTCAGACCTCAAACTTCAGTGATATTACTTTCAATTAGTGAATGAACATAGAAACAAGGAGTGTATTGCAAGAGGTGGGAAGGAAATATATTAATGTCCCATATAATAATGGTGGTGCATGAACACTAACCGTAATTATAGTCACACTTCTGACCCGTAGATAGCATTAGATGGAAACACCCTCTTGTGACTGGAAATTCCCCCCAAGTGGCACGATTTAGTTGTATGATGATTGTGGTGTCTTAAAGGTGCATTAGTAAATGCACCCAGCTGAAGAGTTCACCCACTTTCCAAACAGTACGCAGCAGATATGACTCGTGTGTGAAGTCGACCCTCTCAAAGATTTGGCCTGGCCAAATTACGTACGTTGGTGTAACTGTAGTCCCCCTCTTTGGGCCTCCAAAATGGTCGCGTTGAGTTTTCCTTTCAAGTTGGGGGTGATTTCCAATTACAATGTCCACTTTAATGCTCAGAGATGGTAGCATACTAGCACTAGACTCGGCAGATCACTAAGACGCACTCGGTAGTAAATTATGGCCCCAATCAAACAAATCGATCTCTCTGAAGTGTATTTCCTCCTCATAGAAATGAAGGTCGAGTTATGTTCTACTTGCAACAAATGATTGAGGCCTCTATCAGCTAACTTGAGTTCCTAAAGATTGTGCAGTATACTAACACAAAGAGTCGGCAAATCACTAAGACGCACTCAGCACTAAATTATGGCCCCAATCAAACAAATCGATCTCTCTGAAGTGTATTTCCTCTCATAGAAATGAAGGTCAAGTTCTGTGTTGAAATTTCAGGGTTGGAGATTTTTTTAGATACCTAGTAAACTTTAATGCATGAATGTATATAAACTTAAATTTAGAATAATATTATTTAATAAAATTTGAATTGTAATAAAAACAAAATATAATTTTTATCTCCATTGGTTCTCCATAATCACCAAATGCCATTTTCAGGAACAGTATGGTAAAATAATGTAAAGTAAACATTAACAATAAAAAAATCATAAGCAATATTTGCAATAACAATATGATAAAATAATGTTAAAAAATCATATTTGAATCATCCTTATAGTTTAAAACATGAGAATACTGACCCATACTTCTGAGTTAACAAGCAAACTTATACCCACTACAATCACGTTGACAAAGGACACACAGCTTCTTAGTTCTTCATAGCAGCTACTCCATATGCGACAGGTCAAGGCAAATTCGATAACACCACTCTTGCAGGGATTCTGAGCTACTCTAAACATGTCCATTTTAACACCTCTCATCTAAATTCTTCTTCTAATTTTAGCAATATTATCCTTCCAAAGCTCCCATTCTTTAACGATACTGCTTTTGCCACCAACTTTACCCTAAAGATCAAAAGCTTAGCCAGTGCACAGTACCCAGCATTGGTTCCACATACAGTAGACAGAAAGTTCTATTTCACTGTTGGTCTTGGATTGAATCCATGTCCAAAGGGTCAGAAATGCCAAGGAGTCGATGGAACCAAATTTACTGCATCCATTAACAATATTTCCTTTGTTATGCCCTCCGTTGCTCTTTTGCAATCACATTACACATGAAAAATGAAGGGATTTTATAAGACCAACTTCCAAGATAAGCCTCTATTCCCATTCAACTACACAGGCAATCCTCCCAAAAACGCCACAACTCCCATTTACAGAACGAGGGTGAAAGTCCTCCCATTCAACACCACTGTCCAGCTTGTTCTGTAGGACACCAGCATCGCAGGTGCTGACAGACATCCCCTCCATTTGCATGGCTTCAATTTCATCGTCGTAGGCCAAGGGTTTGGAAATTATAATGAAACAAAAGATTCCCCAAAATTTAACCTCGTTGACCCTGTTGAAAGAAACACCGCTAGAGTGCCAACAGGTGGCTGGGTGGCCTTAAGATTCAGAGCTGACAATCTAGGTTTGTCCATACTCTAAACTCGAATGATACGATGCATATATTGATAGCCAAAACCGAGCCGACTAAACTTGGGTTTAGCGCTCAGTCGATATTTAAAAAAAAAAAATTAATTTCACTTTTTAACTCCGACCTGTTTTTACTGCGACCACCTTTTTACTGCGACCAAGTTAATGCCTGCGATCAAGTTGATATGTGTGATCAACTTATCTATGATCAAGTTGATCCCTGTGATCAACTTAGCTGCGATCAAGTTGATCCCTGTGATAAACTTATCTGCGATCAAGTTGATGCCTGATGCGATCAACTTATCTGCGATCAAGTTGATCCCTGCGATCAACTTATCTGCTGTGACTAGGATGATATAATATGTTTCTTAGTCTAAAGACTTAAGAAATTACAAATGCTCTTCACCTGTGAGTAAAATTAAGTAAACTACCCACTTTTACAAATCCAAATAACTTATGAAAAACATATGCCAAATATGTAGGAAGATTTGAGTCGACCAAAGTGCCGTAAAACCTCGAACTTTCATGCAGTGAGATTTTTATGGGTTCTTGTTCTTTTACTTATCAGTAATTGTAAAAGACATTTACAGAAGTAAATCTGGAAATATGTGCAGCCAAATAATCATGAATTCAACCACAAACTATTTCATATATTTAACTATGCGGAAATACAAAGTAATACAAACTTGTCTGTTACAAACTCGTCGGTCCACAGAGCTTCAGCTCTCCGACTAAATCACATGCACAGAAGCTTGAGCTTCAACTTCTCTTTTTCACCCGGAGCTCCTCTGCTGTCTAATGTCTCTCTTGTGTCTGTGTTCTTGTGTTGTGTGTAAACTGATTTACAAATTACTTCTTCTATTTATAGGAAATCTGAAAATTGCTTCAGCATAGGCCGACTTACTTGCCGACTTACTTTCCATTAAATACTGTAATAACTATCTACCTAACAACTTAGCTTCTGAAATAAATTCGATTGAATTACGCTGCCTACTTGTGGACTTTTCCTTCTTGTCAGACTGACAGACAAGATCGTGTCTTGTACAGACTCTGATAGAGTCGGTTGGAAGCCACGTAGAGATCTGTGAGTAATTACATTTTTCCAACACTCCCCCTTAATTATAAGCAGATGGGGATTTTAAAACAAAATTTACAAAATGTTTCAGAGCTTAAGCATGCTCTGTTTATGACAGAGTTCACTGTGGAGAACTTGTCATTCCAAGATAACTATGCAGATACTGGAATGTGTCCTTTGCCAATGGCTTTGTGAAGATGTCGGCAAGTTGGTCTTCAGACCTGCAAAATTCCAAACAAATTTCCTTGTCGTTTACCAACTCTCTTATAAAATGAAACCTTGTGTCAATGTGCTTGGTTCTCTTGTGAAACACATGATTCTTTGACAATGCTATGGCTGAATTGTTGTCACAGAAGATTGTTGTCGGTTCCTGATGGTTCTGTGACAAGTCTTTTAAGACTCTTCTCATCCAGACAGCTTGACATGCAGCACTTGTTGCTGCAACATACTCTGCTTCAGCTGAAGATAGAGTTACTATGGGCTGTTTCTTTGAAGCCCATGAAACAACACCTGTACCAAAATGAAATGTGTATCCAGATGTTCTTTTCCTGTCATCGATGCTGCCTCCATTGTCACTGTCAGTGTAACCAATGAGTTTAAAATTTTCAGAAGTTGAGTACATAATACCAAGGTCTTTTGTGCCACTTACATACCTCAGAATTCTTTTACCTGCTTGCCAATGTGAGTCTTTTGGTGACTCCATGAACCTTGAGATCAGACTTACACCATACATAATGTCTGGTCTTGTTGCTATCAAATACATAAGGCTGCCAACAAGCCTTTTGAACAACGTAGGATCTACAGTGGATCCTTCATCATCCTTGCTCAATTTTAAACGTGTTATTACTGGTGTTGGGGCTGTCTTACAGTTAGACATGTTAAACCTTTTTAAAACTTCACTTGCATACTTAGACTGTGATATAAAGATACCACTTTCAAACTGCTGAACTTCAATGCACAGAAAAAACTTCATAAGCCCCAGATCAGTCATTTCAAATTCACTTTCCATGACTGTTTTAAAATCTGCTATGCCATAATCACCAGTAAATATTAAATCATCTACATACATGCAGAAAATTAACATCTTACCTTGCTCATCGAATTTGGTGTACAAAGTCGGTTCACTTTCACTTCTGTGAAATCCATTTTCAATGAGATAGGAATCAATCCGACTATACCAAGCTCTAGGAGCTTGCTTCAAACCATATAATGCCTTTTTCAGCCTGTACACTTTGTGCTCTTGACCTGGAACTTCATACCCTTGTGGCTGTTCCACATATACTTCCTCTTCTAGATAGCCATTTAAGAATGCCGACTTGACATCCATCTGATGAACTTGCCATTTGTTTTGTGCAGCAATGGCCAAAACTGTTCTGACTGTATCCATGAGTGCAACAGGTGCAAACGTTTCATTGAAGTCGATGCCGGGTTGCTGTGTGAACCCTCTTGCTACCATTCTTTCCTTGTGCTTTTGCACATTCCCATCAGCATCTTGCTTTGTCTTATAAATCCATTTGACACTGATTACATCCTTGTCTTTTGGTACATCGACCAGTTCCCATGTCTGGTTTTTCTCAATGCATTCTATTTCTTCATCCATGGCTTGTGCCCATACTTCTTCTTCAACAGCTTCTTCAAATGTTAGTGGATCATTTATAGGGGAAAATAATTCAAACAGAGAGAATGAATTAGGTGTACCAGCTTCATATATCTCTCGCAGACTTCTTGTCTTCACCGGTTCTGTCGATGTCGACCTCGACGAAATGCTTGATGGAGTCTGCTGTCCTCTTGGTGTACTTGTCGGTGTAGCTTGGGCTGCTACTTGTGTCGATGGTCCTTGTGCTGAACCATGTCTTGGTGTCATGGGAGTAGACGGTGCTCCTACCGGTTGACTTACATGTCGTATTTGAACCACTTCCTCTTCCATATCATCGTTGTCGATGTTCGACGCAATCTTGACATTTGTGTCGACGGTTCCATCCCATGATTCATTCTCGACAAATTGAACATCCCGACTGATAATCACTTTCCTTGTGACGGGGTCATATAGCTTGTATGCTTTTGTGTCTTCTGAATAGCCGACAAAAATACATTTTTGTCCCTTCTTGTCTAGCTTCCTTCTCAGCTCATCTGGGATATGAGCATATGCAACACAACCAAAAAATTTTAAATGTGAAACACTATGATTCATAGACGTCCATGCTTCTTGGGGAACTTTGTTCTTCACACTCTTTGTCGGACATCGGTTCATAATGTATACAACAGTTGCGACTGCTTCGCCCCAATACTCATTTGGCAAATGCTTAGCTGCCAACATGCTGCG